>KZ505648.1:321048-391261 GCA_002844005.1 Limosa lapponica baueri | reverse complement strand
AGAGTGCGTGGGGGGGTGGCGGTGCGTTGGTTCGCCCCGTCTCCATTAGGGATGGGGCGGAGGAAGGCCTTTATCGCCCGTCCTGCCGCGCGCGCGCTGTAGGTAGCTCCCTCCGGTCGGGGCTGAGGGGAGGGCGGGGGAGGAGGGAGGAGGTTGGTGCCCAATCCAAGATGGCGGTGCAGGAATCAGCTGCTCAGCTCTCAATGACTTTGAAGGTGCAGGAGTATCCCACTCTCAAGGTGGGTGCTGAGCTCCCTCCCCTCCTCCTGAGCCCCCGGCTCGGAGGAGACGGGTAAAGCCGCCAGCGGGTCCCGCCGGCGCGGCGCTGGGGGAGGGGGGGGCGGGAGGGGGAGATGAGGGCTTGGCCAGCCGGGGCACCCCCGGCCCCCCCTTCCCTCCCGCTCCCCGCCTCAGGAGCCGCTGGCGTGGGGAGGGCTTCGGCTCGGCTCCCACCACGCCGCTGCCCGTCCTGGTTTTCCTCCGCTGGAGGTCTGGGCTTGTGGCGCTACGGCTTCTCCTCTTCCCCTCCCCCTCCGCGGAGGGCGAGGGACGTGCCCGGAATATGCCGCTCTCCCCCGGGTGCCGCCGTGCCCCGAGGTGAAGGGGGAGGCCCCGGGCCGCCCTAGGGACACCCACCGGCTGGTTGAGGGTCGGCCGAGGTGGGGGAGAGGAGGCAGTCGGGTCCTTGTGGCAAGGCGAAGCGGTGGTCGTAGGGCTGGTGGGAGGGGGGCGGGGGCAGAGGGGCTCGGACGGAGCCAGGCAGGGTTTAGGAGAGGGTTTCGGGGCGTAGGAACGATGGCTGGGAGAGACCGAGGGTTGCTTTAAATGCTCGTCCCAAATGATTAGCTGAATCGACGTGGCGTTGTTAGGAGACGTGTTAAAGGGGAGGGAGTGGAGGTGGCAGTAGAATATGGTTCCCTGGCTCCGTGGTCCCCCCAAAGATGGAGTGGAGCTTAAAATATAAAAAGGGACAAACGTACTGGAAAAGGCCGGAGGCCTGTAGAGGCGAATGAGCAAAATACTTACGGTTTGGGAAGAGCACGGAGAGTTCTTTAAGGTACCGAGCCCATCTGAAGGGTGGTAGCTTCCCAGGGCTGCATAGCTGGTCTTTGGCTTTGACTAGGTATTGTAAAGCAAATGAAGGACTCGGTACTGAGCGCTAAGGTCATCGCCTCCGAGGATTGTTGAACTGGAAGGATGATGCTCATAGGAATCAATGGAAACCTTTGTTTGAAGTCTTGTGTTGTATGTACAGTAGGTCTACCACATTAATAGCAGTAACTGTGGGAGGGAGGTAGGAGAAGGATCTCTGTTGCAAAACGCTTGTTTAAACATATCTTATGTCAGTGTATCGACATTTTTTCATCTACAGAAGGTGTTTATGCGAAGTAAACTTTGTTGTGCTGAGATCATGCTGCACTTTCACACACTGAGTACTGTGTGCTCTTTGCAGTTTGTTTTGCAGGCTTTCTAGCCATGTTCTTCTTGTGCTTGTCCTCCTTCTCCACTGTCCTAGCTTTATTCTGCTGGGTTCCAAGAAGCAGAAGAACAAAGTGTTGATTCCCATTTTACATATGAAGGCTTCTTTCTGTCATTGTGAAGTTCTTTAAAGCTGACAGTGTCAGGCTTAAATTTTGAAATAGCTGTAAAGAGTGCTCTAGCACTTTCCACAGCCAGAAAAATGTGAAGGCATTTAAAGTTAAGAAGATAATTTTAAGACTGCATTTTAGATGTATTCCAGTTGTTATCGCAGCTTTGCTTGTTACATTCCTGAAAAATTACTGGCAGTGAGAATCAGTGAGTTTTTGTTTTGCTGCTTATGACTTAAGATGAATTGTCAGGGTGCCAGCCATTTAAAAGGTAGATAATATTTTGGACTAATTCTTTTATTTCCACAAGCATTCTTTTCCCCTGAAAAATTTTAACAAAAATATACATAAGAGAATGGAATGTTGTTTGTAAAGTTGGGAAGCTAAATAGTAAGAGAGTGAGAAACTCTTAATATCCTAGCAAAGGTGATGTTTATTGATTCTTCCCAGAACCCATTCAACTTCTGGGTTATTCCTGTAATCTTTAATAGCATTTTTCATTGTTTAAAAAACCTGCCAGGACAGTGTCTGCTCAAATCTTTTGAATGTGTCCTCTTAAATGTTCTTAACTGTGAGTCATATATCAAAATATTTTAGTGGTGGAGGTGAAAAAGCAGCAGGGAGAAATGAACACCAAGGCTAAAGTCTCCTTAAGTTGATATCCAATTTTGTTCATTAGGAGGCAGGTGCCTGCAAGTTTCTGTGTTACTAAGCCTCTGAATTTTTATTACCAGTTTATTCGAACAGTGAGTGAAATGAATGCATATCACTTTTATTTTTTTTAACTTTGCCCACCAGCACGGTAGCTCAGATGTTTCTGTTGGAGCTCTGGACACTGGTGATTTTCCCTGATGCGAGTGAAATATAAAAGATTGTAGACTTGTATTTATATCCTTCCTGTTTCCTCCCTCTAGCTTCCTCATGCCAACATCACTAGATAATAGTTGTGTAATAGCTCCACATTTACAGTGTGTTCCACAGAGTGCCTTTCATGTGAAAGAGTGTTTAAAACTGCAAAGGGAAATCCCTTTTCCATAGCTGAATTGTGGTTGCTGCAGAAGTGGAAATGCATCAGCCATTCTTCAACAGTTCAGTTCAGGGGAAATAAATAGACTTCTTCAGCTGAATCTAGGGGAGCTTTTTAAGCGTACAAAATAATACTTGAATATTCCCCCCACTCCAGTCCCTTCTCAAGGACAAGAAGGTTGCCAGCTATTCTTCCTCCAAAGTGCTGTGGAATTTATTATTTTTTTAAAAAGTCTACTGATAGAGAATTATGCTAGTCTGCTAGTCTCATTTGAGAGCATGTAACATGAAAACTGACAATTTAAAAACGAATGAATGCGAACATTGTTATCGTAGTTCTTTGCTGAGACACTAATAAACAAGTGATGACAGGAGACTAGATAGTTCATCCATATCTTTGGAAGGGTGAATAATTATTAAGCTGAACTAGCAAACTGTATGGAGTAAGACCCTGAAAGCAGAAGATGGAAGACCTGAAAGCAAGAATGATCACTTGTGAAAATATTATCTGGGCTGTTTGTTGGCAAACAGTTTAGGGTTAGCTGGGCTGTGACTGCTTTAAAAAACAGCTGATCAAAAGGAGAGCTGTAGAAGCACAGAACACTTGAGCACCTCCTCAGAGCTGCTCTTTGGCTTGTTTTGTTGGCAGCTGTGGCAGGGGAAATACTGGCAGCAGGTTTAACAAGATACTAATTTCTCATGGAAATACCATGTTTACCTGACTGTTAAGGAGGGGGATAGGAGAATAGCATTATATGAAGTGTACATTGTTTCTATCCCAAGTCCATAGAATCACAGAGTAGCTGAGTTTGGAAAGGGCCTCTGAAGACAGTCTTCAGAGCTTCGCCTCAAAGCAGGGTCATCTAGAGCAGATTGCTAAGGGCCATGTCCAGACTGTTCTTGATTATCTCCAAGATGGAGACGCCAGCCTCTCTAGGCAAACCTGTTCCAGTGTTTGACTGCTGTATTAAAAAAAAAAATAAAAATCTATATTGTTTACATGGAATTTTCTGTATTTCAATTTGTGCCTATTGCCCTTTTACCAGGCACCAACTGGTGGGAGTAGTCTTGCTCCGTCTTCTTTACTTCCCCCATCAGGTAATTATACATGTTGATAATACTTCCTTGAGCCTTTTCTTCTCAAGGTTAAACAATCTGAGGTATCTCAGCCTCTCTTCATGTGTCAGATGCTTCAGTCTGTTAGTAAGCTCTGTGTCCTTCTGCTGTACTCACTCCAGTATGTCCATGTCTCTCTTGTGCTAGAGGCCCAGAACTGGACACAGCAATTTGGATGGGTCTAGCTCAGGCTGAGTGGAGGGGCAGGATCATCTTCCATGTCCCACTGGCAGTGTTTTTCCTAACAGTCCAGGGTGCTGTTGGCCTTTTCTGCAAAGGCACATTGCTGTCTTGTGGGCAACTTTTCTACCAGGACTCCCGGCTTCTATTTTGCAATGCTGCTTTCCAGGTTGTTGGTCTCCAGCATGTACTGGTACATGTGGTTTTTTCTTCCCAAGTGTAGGACTTGGCACTTCCCTTTGTTGAATTTCAGGAGGTCCTTGTTTGCCCATTTCTCCAGCCTGTTGAGGTCCCTATGAATGGCAACACAACTATCTGGCATGTTAACAACTCTTCCCAGTTGTGCATCATCTGCAGACTTTGAAGGTGCGCTCTGACCCATCATCTAGGTCGCTAATGAAGATGTCAAACAGTTCAGGTCAACTTCTTTTCCCACAGAAGCAGAAAAGGTGCAAGATTAAATTTTTTGCATAATTAGTTGCGCTGCTTTATTTTTTTCCCCTGTATGTGAGCTTCATTATAAGTTGTTCATTTTGAACATATCATTTTGATATTATGAGCCACGGAGTACTCCTTTCAAAGCTTTGAACATACAGCAGCAAAAGTTGTTTCAGTGAAAGTGTTTCATGCAGAACTTGAGAAGGACAGAAGTAACAGAACTTGTAACATCCAATGCACTGTCAGCACATCAGTCTACCAAAAAAAAAAAATGTATGGCACTTGTAGATCATTACCGGATTTGTGAAGTGCTTTTCAAGTAGAAGGTTGACACAACAAGCTAACCATTGGTACTAGTAACAGTCAGCTCTGTACTAACTCAGTGTGAGCACTCGTATCTCACACTAAATCCACCTTCAGACTGGGTGCTCTGACTCACTGAGTGTGCATTGAAGGTCCATACCAAGCGTTCGTGTGCTGCTGAATAATGCACTTCCTGTTTTGACACATCATGGGTGCATGTCAGCAAAACAAGCGTGACATCTTTTGTACTGCTGCTGTTCTGCACTGGGCTCTGTGTGCCACTGAGGTTTGAGAAAAATCTGATACTGTCAGACTTCAGAAGAAGTTTGACTTTGGAAAGCAGCTAAAGTAGGAGTTTGCTGCTGTGGGAATTGGTCTCTTTTCCGCTCCTGCCCACTCACTATAAAACACATTTTAAAGTGATTACTGAAGGAAGAAAACACAGTAAAAGGCAATAAGTAACAGTGTGGCCGTGAGCTAGAGATATTGCTTGATTATCAGTACTCCATTGTGCCTGTAGGAAAATATTTCAAGAAAAATACTCAAACATTTTTCAGAAGACCTCCGTTAATATCTTCTTTTTCAGAGGACCTCCTTTTAGTATCTTCAAAGTGAATACTTATCTGATGTTCCAATTCACAGTTGCATAATGCTTGATTTGTAGTGTTTTCACAGGACAGTGCCCTGTGATCTTGGAAGTTTGGTTTGTGTATGTTTCTGGTATAGAAATAATATGTTTGTATGGTAGCTGACACGTTGGTGTCTTTAAATGTTGACATAAAGCAAAAGTATCTGTGAAATCTTTAATTCTTTGCATAGTGAATGTTTTCCAAGAGAGTAAAGATGAGCTTCAAACACTTGCTAGATATTGTAATAGGAGGAAAATGCTTCACAGCTTAGAGCGATAGGAGTGGAGCTCTTAGTGTCAGACAGCCCGTGTCAGTTTTTCTTATCTATCTAAACCTCTTCCCATTGTCTTTCAGTTCAGTACTTCCTATATTAATCAGCATAATGGGCCTACAGATTTAGGAAAGTACTGGTTTGGCCAATGGGTATTTGCTATAAGGACATGCTGGCAAAATTCATCAGTCCTTGTAAACTTAAGAAACTGCCTTCATTGTACGCTTGGGCCCTCATAGCTTACAGCCTGAAGATACACTATATAGGAAGTATTTCCTAACCCAGAATGTGAAATATGCTGTATTACTTGATTACTTATATATTATTGCTTATGTAAATAAATCAGGTTTTTTGTTAAGATAGCTTTATTTTGACAGCTGGTAATTTAACAGCTTCACAACCTACTTTTGATTCACCTCAGCTTTTTTTTTTGAGTGCTCTTGAATTGTTAACTAGCAAGAACTAAAGTAAAACAGATAATATATTGAGTAGAACTTTGGTCATTCATGTATTCGGACACAGGTCTGCTGAATCAATAATCTTTAATTATTTGTCTTAGGAGAAACACTGTCAGCTCAACTGAAATAAGTTATTTTGGGAGCAATCTTGATTGGGAATGAGAGCTCTAGCCCAAAGGCTCCAGCCAGTATCATGGTGTCTGGACTGTGCAAACACACAGGAGGACAATGACCTCTTCCATTTAAAGATGTGATACTGTGATTAAAATGAGCAAATATTTGGAGAAGAAAGAAGGATCAAAACAAATGAAGGGACTTGCTTGGGGCACAAACCAGTTTTGTGACCTTAGCTTAGCTACTCAACTATTCTTTGGGTAGGAAGGAATGCTTAGGTTTTTGTTAGTGCTTAAATATTTCTACTAAAAGGAGGAAAGCGAAGAGATTTCTTTTGAGGCATTAGTCCAAGATGGCAGCTATAAACAAGTGTAGTGAAAACGACTGGTCTGTGATGTCCCTAGTGTGGCTTTAGGCAGGACTCTAAAATGGCTGTCAATTTGTTTACATAAGGATGTAAGACAGTTTTATATAACTGTAAAATTGCTTTGTAAAGCATTTAGTTTTGTTGTTGGAAGCCCTGTTCAAAAGTTTGTAATGTATTCAGCAATAAGTTACTAGCAGTTTGTGTAAAGGGATAATATTTTGAAGGATTATAATTGCTTCGGTTGAGTAAGTACGTGTGCAGCAGATGGATAGTCCAAGAATTTTTGCTGCTAATTCTCTCTTGTATTGAAGTAGCAGCTTTGAATATTATAATGATATTTTCTTTCTAGACACAGCTGCTCTAGAATATACAGTACTGTCTTCCTGACTTGTGAAACTGACACGTTTTAAACTAAGGAAAACTACTAGGCTTTATACTTCAAAAAACATTTAAACTGTTTTTAAAATGAGTTGTTGGGTTTTTTTTAAATCCAAATGATCTGCAACTGCATTTAGCCTTATGAAATTGTCTGTTTTGCTTAATCAAAACTCCTCAAAAGTTTATATTCTTGTACCTAATTAAACCTGTATCTAGCCATTATTCTAAGCCTCTTATTCATAAATATACTACTTTTCCTTTCTTTAACTAACTTTTCCTTTTCTGTTTGTGCCCAGAACAAGGAAAAAATATTACTATTTCCAGGGTTTGATAAGAGCTACACATCAGAAGAACTCATTCTGTGAATAAGTGGTGATATAATTTACGTTTCGGATGAGTTCAGTGACAAGTAATGATGCTGACTCAGTTCTGAACTAATCCAAGAGTTATAGAGGAAGAAATGCAGTGTATAAAAATACAAAATTTCAATAATTCTTATGGAAATGCTTAATTGTTACTGGTTTGAGGGAAATTTTGCAATAGTTTATTGTACCTGGCTTGATTTTTTCAAATGGCATCATGTATCATAGATGTCCTCTACTTTTCTGTTTTGTTGAAGGTGAACGTGGTGATCAAATTCAGTCTCAAGGAAGCAGCTTAATGTTCCAAGGTGTTTCTTACTGGGTTTACCTTCTCTTGACACTATTTATTAAAAATATTTAGGAGATGCTTAATTTTTCTTCTATATTCCCGTACTTCCTCTTTTCTCTTGCATAAAGTAGAGCTAAGTTGTTTTTGCTTCTATGTGTTTTGAAAGACAATTTCATCACTGCACTTCTCACTTTCTTTTCCCTACCTATCTATGGCTAGGCTTAATTTCATATAAGGGTGCAATATATGGCATTTGAAAAAGCTTATTTATACCTCAGAAAGTCTTCAACTGAATTACTTTGGAGACCTGTAGATTCATACAAATCTCTGGTGCTTTTCAGGTGTTATAAGCTAACACAATTGACGAGAGGAAGCACATCATTTTTCTGACCCTTGAAAGGAGAGCGTAGTTCTGTAATGGTTCCCCCCACCTAATCTGGTAGGACTCTTATTTTATTTTTCTTGAAACTTTTTTTTCTTTTGACTAGTTATCTGACTTTGTGTGCCTGAAAAGACCTTTTTAAAAAAAATCCATTTCAAACTCCCTCCTGCCCATGATTCAGTTCATTTGAAAAGATATACAATGAAGGTATTTCTGTTTAAAAAAAATTCTACATATTATGTGGCAAGGAGTTGCTTCCAGTATGAGACTGTAACATTAAAGAAGGGTGATTCACGCAGACATCAGTAAAACTGGATATATAGTTAAAACTTCCCTGCGTACGAGTTGATCCTGCTGTCAAGTTAGACCTAATTAATATCTTCTCCAAAATACAGGAGGAAATCAGAAACCTATGAAAAAGATGTTTGTTTCTGTTGTCTATACTGTTTTCTGTGAAAATCAGTTTTTAGAAAATAAACTTTTGAAAATTCCTGTTAGCAGGCAGCTGAGGAATGATTAATGGTCTTCCTTTCACCACCAAATAATTCTTCCTTCAATTGTGATTACTTATTTGAAGTATCACTCATACTCTATAATTTCTAACAACCAAATGATAGCTATACAAACTGGTTTTTACTTTCTGTTTCTTTCTGCTACATCTGAACTAGTTTCCTATATGCAGTCACTTGGGGTAGAAACTCTTTTTGATTAATATTGTGGTTTGAAAGAGATTGTTTTGGTTTTAGTTTCTATTTTTATTTGGAATTCTTCAGGCTTGAATCTGCATGAGTGAAGAAGGAATCTAGCCTGTGTTGTACGATGTGGCCTAGTCAGTTTGAGAACTGGTGTGCTAAAGGTCTAGTGTAAGGCTAAAGACTTGTGGGAGGATGAAGGCTTACATTTTTCAGAAAACTTCAATTATGAAATAAACACGTGCAATTCAGTCTTTCAGTGTTACTGTGTACCAGTTAGGAAAACTCATGGGCAGCATCAGGCTGGTATTTTAAGTTTCACACAGTAGCCATTACACTTTGGCCTAACATCCTGTACCTCTAAAGGGGTAGAAATGCAGGATGTAACACTTTATTTATAAATAAACTTACTTAGGGAAAATCTTTCTCCTGTGTTGGGTCCTCCCCTTAATTCTCTGGAAATTCTCTGATAAATGCTGGTAAACAATTTTTTTCCTGAAGTAGTCTGAGGATTTTTTTTGGATAGCTGTGGAAGACAGACAAAGTAGAAGACTTTGTTTCAGTGCTTCTATTTCTAAGTAAAATTTTAGTGGGAGTTTTAATACATATAATTGATTTTTCCCTTCCAGCCAATAGCTTATTGATGCAGAAATACTGTCCTGTTTAATCAAATATGGAATAGTGTCCATCAGTTATTGTGACTTCTAAAAAGGAAAGTCATGCCATGCAAAGATATTGAACTTCTGTGTTAAAAAAAAAAAAAAAGATGGTGGTGGATTTCATAGATAGTTTATTTGTAATACTGAATGATTTTTGGAAATATCCCTTACCAGGAACTCTTGAAAGAGAGAAGACACAAGTACTTATGCGGAAAGGTAACTGGGCAAGATAAGAAACAAACATCAAGATTTAGTAACCAACCTCTGTAATGGAAAAAGGTTAGCATTAGGGTTCTGCTGGTGTCTGTGCCAGTACTGCTGATGTTCAGCTGTTTGAACACCCTGGAAGAGAGAAAGTGAGTGTTGAGATGATCCAGTTTCCTTGATGGTAGTAAGATAATTGAGCTATTACAAATACAATCCAAGTGTGAAACATTACAGAGGAATAATGAGAGACTGAATGGATATTAAAATAGATTAAATTCAATATAGACACGTGCAGTGTGATATAGTTTTTAGGTATGATGGAAAGAAAAACAGTCCTAATCTTACATACACAATAACTAAGTTGGAGATGATCATCGTTGTTCAGTGGGATCTTGTGGTTTTAGTGAATGTTTTCTGGAATGATCAGGTTAGTGTTGACAAACTTGGGATGAAGGTGTTGGGAAAGGGAAGAATGGAGAATGTCATTAGGTAGCAATCAAAATCCATGGTTTCTTCTTCTCTCAAGTAGTATGAGTTACTCATATTTTCTCCCTTCCCTCATCCTGAAAAAGTATGTAATAGAACTGGAAAATGTCTACAGAAGGCCAGAATGATTAGACGTGGGATGTCTGTCTTCAAAGAATGGTTTAGACAGAACCTTTTCAAGCTCAAGAGACATGAGAGACATAGGAGAGAGTGAATGTTCCCTTTTTTTCTTCCAAAAGAAGAACAAAAGGTTTTCAAATTAGGCTGGCAGTTGACAAGTCAAAAACAAGGAGTGTTTCTTCACACAATGCTTGAGGATGTGAAATGTCTCACCGCAGGATGTTGCAATGCTAAAATTCTACAGGTCAACAACAACCAGCAGAGCTCATGGATGAGAAACACCCTGTGGTGTTTCTACTATAAAACTCCCACCTCTGGCTCAAGAAGCCCAAAGAGACTATTTGGGATTAGTAACTTTATATTCTTGCCTTTTTTTAAACTGCCATCCCCTTTTTGGATGTTGTCAGAGAAAGAATAGTGACAGAGGAGGGACTTTCGGTCTTGCCTGGTATGGCCATTCAGATCTTCCAGTGGAGGTGAGTTTGGTGTCTAAATTAGCAATGAGCATCTATGATCCAGTCTCTTTCTAGATGAATTCATAAAATTAAAGTGGGAAAGGACCTCTGCAGACAGTGTAGTTTAGGCTTCTGCTGAGGTCTGGGCTAACTTCATAGCTAATTTAATTTGCTCAGGGTTCTGCTTTGTTCTGAAAGTTTCCAAGGGTGGAGACTCCACCCGCTTCTGGGCTGCTTTTTCAGTTCTTACCAACTCTCCAGGTTAAAAAATTTTTTTCCTTATGTCCAGCTGGAATTACTTTGTTGCTGGTTGTCAATTCTGCATCCTTCCTTTTTGCTCTGTAACTCTGAGAAAAGTCTGGTGAGCTCTTATCTATGACCTTCACCTTTAAGTAGTGGAAGACTTCTATCAGATTGTGCTGTTCCCGACTCCCTGTAGCCGTCTCATCTACAAGTGAAACAAGCCTGCCTCTCTCAGCCTCTCTCTGCATTTTGTATCCTCCAACCACCTTAAAATCGTGGTGGTAGCCTTCTAGGCTCTTTCCAGTTTGTCAACATCTCTCCTTTTGTGGAGGAAAGGAAGCTGGAGGGGTGGCCTGGAGGCCAGACTCAGTGTTCCAGGTGAGTTTGCATGAGTCCTCTCAACGCACTGCCTTTAGTCTTGCTAATGCAGCCTAGTATGCAGTTTACTTTTATTGCTGCAAGAGTCTCTTGCCACAGGATTCATGTTGAACCTGCTGTCCATCAGAACTTCAATGTCTTTTTCTGCAGAAGTGGTCCTAGCCAGTTATTCCACAGCCTGTGCTACTGGATGTGGTGGTTTTGTGCTAGGTGCAGGGCTCTGTTTTTTGCCTTAATTGCGTTTCGTGAAGTTCTTTGTGTGTTTCTCCAGCTTGTCATTTCTTCTAAATGGCAGCTCTGCCTCCCAGCACTGTTAAGCATTCCACCAGTTTGTTGTCCTCTGTGAGCTTTCTGATTGTGTATTCTGTTCCTTAGTGTGGGTAGTTGAAGAAGGCATGTATGTTGGAGCTGATAATATTCCTCAGGAGTCAAGCAATACTTGTAGTTGGCCACCAGGTAGATTTTGAACCACTGATCATTATTCTTTGAGCCTGGCTGCCCAGTCAGTCCCTAATCTGTGTCGTATTCCAGCCATTCAGTTCACATCTCCCCAGTACAACTATAAATGTACTGTGGGAGACCTGTCAAAAACCGTACTAAACTTAGCGTGAAAGGCTACCAGTGTGCTCTTCATTCAGGCATAGTCATTTTATCACTGAAAGCAAACAGTGTTGTCAAGCAAATCTAGCCTGGCTATTCCCAGTCAACTTTATGAGCCTGGAAATGGCTTCCATTTTTTTCCATAACTTTCCATTCCATTTTTTTTTCCATAACTTTCCCAAGAACTGAGATGAGACAGACCAGCTTGAGTATCCATGGTCTTCCAGCTTCTCTTTTTGGAAGAGGGACAAGAAACTTGCCCTTTTCAGTCACTGAGGACTTTTCCTTGTTCACCATGACATTTCAGAGATGATAGCAACTTTGCAGTGTCATCGGTGAGCTCCCTCCCTTCTGGTCCTATGTATCTATATATCCTCAGCTTGCTTTAGACTTCTTGTGTGAATACTGCCTCTCCCTCTAGACTCAGTTGCTGAGGAAGGCTTAGGAGAAGACCTTATCAGTAAAGACGAAGGCGGCATTTAGTACTGAGGCTTTCTGTTGTCCGTTGTTGCTAGGTCACCAATTCTGTAGATGCTTTTCTTCATCTTCCTTATGCTGAGCATAAGGAGGATGGGCTCTCTATAAAGCCCTTGTAATCACAATTGCTTATTACATTGAACACTAGCTGAATAAAGCGGATGTGTCTGTTGGCCATGATGGTAGCGAGTGCTGGATGTTCTAGCTGTGACTCAGACTGCTTTTCCTTTATCGTGGCTGAAGGACTATAACACGTCTGCAAAGAAGATCTTGCCACAAATCATATTTCTTTTGTTATCTTTTACTTTCTCAGGCAGAAAGCCCTTCAACAGTGTAGGCCTTCACTTTGTTTGGAAACCCCTGGTGCTGAGTGGGTGACTGTGTCTCATGGAAGCTGCGAGTGTGTGTGGAGGCAAAAACGTTGCCACATTCTCGAGATGCCATTAAGCTGCTTAGTGGAATTCAAGGTGCTAAAACCAGCATAAGAAGTCCAGTCTGGTTAAATACTTAAATACCAACTTAAATATTATTGAAGTAGTGGAGATTTTTAGACTTTGATCACTGTAATTAATGAACATCTGTGAGGGGAAAATGTTTTGCTTTCTGCTCTCCCTTTCTATATTGTTAAAAGCTATAGATGGTGTGTTCTCATGGCATTTTTTTTAAAGCCAATTTTCTCTGAGCCTGTAGAGAAAAGCATGTATATATATATGTTTCTGTATATTCAATTTATGAATGGAGTACTAAGTGTGCAGGTAGATACATTTAGAAAACCTTAAGAAGAGAAGTATCTCATTAAAATGTTGATAGTGAATGTAAAAACAAAGGTACATATGTCTTATGGGATGCTGTGTTGAGGATTGACTGATATTGTTTATATATTACATATTTAAAAAGCTACTGATATTATATTTCTTTAATTTTTTTTTACAGACTGATAATAAACACTTGGGAAGTATATACAGTTTGCTAACTATCATGATACAATATATACATGTAGTTAATACTTTTTTCTAGTCTCAATATGTATTCATAAAAATCAAGAAAATCGTATCACTTAGTAATGAATGGCTTAGTTAAAAATTTATTTTGATGGAAATATATTTAGTAGATAACATCACTAAATTTAAAGGTATTTCAAGTTAAAATTTGATTAATAGTGATTTCTTTATTAAAAGAAGTATTACCTACGGTTTCAAAATTTGAACAGTTTTAGCCACTTCATTATTTTAGAACTAGTCGGTCTTGCCTTGGTACCTTATTTGCAGTCACAGGCTGGAAGAGAGCTATGTTTGGGCTGAAGGCCAGAGAGCTAACAGTTGAGTTCCTAAACGTAAGCTTAAAAACTGCCTCTGACATTCTTAGCTCTGCTGTTTTCTACTCCCTCCACTAACTGAACAACCAAAGTATAGCTCTCATGGCAGTCCTTCCTCCTCTTCACCCGTTGAAGCTTTTAGACCCAGAAGGATTCTCTCCTGAGTCTTGTCTCCACAGCTAGAGGTTGTCAGAGCACATTCTGGGACAGCACACCAGAGTTTTCTACCTTTCTAAAGCCAGTGTGAAGTAACTCCTGAAATGCAGAAAATACATGGATCAGGTTATTCAGTTGTCTGTGCCTCGCTGTTAGTGCTTAGCACCTGGAGGCAGTCACGCTACACTTGCCTCCAGTCAAGTGGACTTTCCTTCGCATCACAGTAGCAAAATTTTGATCTTGGAAAAGCTTTTGTCACTGTAACTTTACCTCTTGCATAGGTGGTTGTAACTTAAGTCAAATTCCTTTTCATTACATTTAAGTTTGACCTGGATTAGTAAATGCTTAAGTTGAATAATGTGTCTGCAGCTGTGGAAGCTGATGAACAAAAGGAGCAGAATCTACTTAGTAACACTGTATTTAAATGCCCACTAATATTTTACGTCTCTCCTTTGCATCCTTTTGTATGCTCATGGTGTGAGCCAATTGAGGTGTGGTTTTTCAAGCTCTAATGAGTAGGGCAAGTTGGTAATGTGCTTTTTACACAATACCTTCTCATCAGTTTTTGCTGCTTTATTTCAAAAGTTTTTTCAATGTTTAGTAGCTGCTTATCCTTTTTTCCTTAAGGAATAACTTCCCTAGGCTGAGTTCTATAGGTCACTCTTGTCCTTAAAGCATAACTGTGTGATCCAGGCTTGGTCACAGAATGGTACTGGCAGTAAAAATTGAAAGTCTCTAGTAGGCTGGTGGCAGCTAATAATATGCAAATTGTGCAGCTGTCTTGGTCCGAAAACTTTGGTGTCCACTGTTTTATCACTATGGTACCTGAAAATAAAAGTGAACCATAAATAGGAATTTTTAGAATGACATTTTTCCAGAGCATTGTTTTGTTATGTTTTCCTTCCGTTTACTTTCATTATTGGAGAAAAAAAAAATAAACTTATTAGTATGTTAACTTTTGAAGAGTTCTGTGGTAAACCAAACCAGTACTGGGGAGCTGAGTCTGTTTTGGAGTGTAGGAGCTGTACGTTAACAAAAGAACCAGCGGATCAAGATGCAGAGTCTAGATAAGATGCTTTCTCAATAAGGAAGGTAGTGGTTGCAATTTCTTAACTTTGGCATTCGTAGAATCTAGTCTTGTAAAGTAAATGTAAAAGCTGTATCTGTATACAATTACAAATATTGTGTAAAAACTTCTGGCTCTATAGTAAGTGCCCATGCAAATTATGAAAAACTCTGGTAAAGAGGTTTTTCAGTTTCGGTTGTGCAAATATTTTTATTGTACCTTTAAAGTAATTTCTCTTGTTATGGTACACTAAAATTATGTTTAGCAATATATTTATTTGTATTTACTTTCAGAGTATGTAGTAAAACAGTTCAACTCCTAGCCTTTTCCACAAAGGATATTCAGATCGTTTGGGGGGGGGGGAGAAAAAAAATGGATAAAACAAGATTCAAAATCTATTTCACCTAGACACAGTTAAATGATATATAATGCTGCCAGCTGAAATTGAAAGTCCAATTGTTCTAAATGTCATATGAACACAGACTGTGCCAGAAATTTGCACACTAAAGAGACAGAGCATGGGAAACGGGAAGTGTTATTGCTCTTGTGTGCAGATAAGAAACTAGGGAAAAGGGAGATTAAAGCTAAGATATATTTTTTTCTAAAACTGACTAGATCTGTGTGTCCAGTTCAACTGACTGCTCAAAACATAACAAAAACACTTTTTTGTGGTCAGACAGATACCTCAAATCAATAGTAGCTTGTGAAAGTCTTGACTGATGTGGCTTTTCAGTGTGGTGTGGAAAGCTGATTAGCAGAGTGCTTGCAGAAAGTAAATTCAGTAGATGCAAGTAACTGAAGGAAACATGTTCTGCAATGAGTAGTAAGAAAAGTGCAGTGCAGGGGAAATAAGTTGTCTGAATGCTGCCTGGTGTCAAGTCTTGGACTTGGAAACAAGCTTCCATGTTTAAAAGCAGGAGGTGTCAAAATAATGCTCCTCCCAAACCACCCATTCTATCTTTGGGTTTTCAAAACCTTTTATCTTTTTTGTGAAAATGGAGAAGGGAGATAAGAGCTAAAGATGGAGTAAAGGATGGTTATATAGACAAATAATGAAGTATTGAATACTATTAATTGTGATGTTTTATGTGGTTTGAGGTTTTTTTGGGGGGGGAGGGGTGCTGGGATTTTAGGGGAGGATGCATAAGGAAAATAATTGTTTTAGCTTGGTACTTCCTGTGGTAAAGGCTTGTTCTGTCATTTGTTTAGATCTTAGTTTGAGATGCCAAAAAACATTGAATAGATCATTTCATTCTTTCTGAGAGGAAGAGGAGCTTTTTCATTTCTTATCAGGAGTATCTTTGTGTTATACTTCTACTACAAATAAGAGAAACCTATTGTAGGTCATACAAAGTCTTGGAAAGCAAGTAGTTTGGCTCATCATCCTTACTCTGAACCTAAACAGTTTATACATGCATCTCTCATTGTCAATTGCAATGGTTATGTAGTAACCTCTCTCCTAATAGAGCCCCAGAGACCAGACCTTGGGGATCCTTTCTTGCATGCAAATGACTAGAAGGAAGAAAATGGAGGCAATCTTGATATAATTGATTAGAAGTGATATACTTGAAAGATATGTAATCAAACATATACGTGATATGTACCAAACAGAACGCTGATTTGCATTTCCTGTTTTACCTTTAATATGTGTAATCTGATTGCTAGCTAAATTGTGCCTTTGATTAATGGAAAAGCAATCAAGATTATCATAACTACCTAAAGGAACTTCTCATGGATTTTTTTCATGATAAAAGAATGAGTTAAGTGTATAACACTGGAATGTTTTTAGTTCTAAAATTCCTGTTTCCATGGAGTAATAGAACTTTGTGTCTGAATTGCTGATGCTGTCACTGTAGTGGAAGCAACATGAAGCAGCTTAACATTTACCATAAACTTTCCCCAAATCATTCAGTACCCTAAAATTTGACTAGGCTGTAGACTACTCCCATGTATCCTTAATGGCCATCAATAACAGATTTGCTATGGCTGTCCTATAAAGGTGTGGGACAAGTAGGACAGGAGACCTCTAAGACTGGTTAGTCTCTAAGCTAAAGAATGGAGCTTTAGAGGAATTTAACAAACTTAGTCATACAGTGTAGACTTTTTTTACTAAAAGAAGAAAACTTACATGGAGTTTCTCTTAGCATTCATTATAGTCCTACTGGAATTAATATTAAAAAATAGTCCTTCATGGGCAGATATAGGTAGGAGACCTATTAGATTTCCTGAATAACCATTGGTGTACTATGTATAAATTTTTCAGTAGCCAATATGTGTTATACATGCTTTCTCAAAGGTAACTTTCTTTTCTTTTATGAACTCCTGGAGGAAAGAAATGTTAAGGTAAAAAGCCACGTTCTGAAGGGTGATCACTTAGTTGCAGTTAACTTGTAGCTTTCCTTTTTTAGATACACATTTGTCTTTGCTTTCTGTTCTCCTTGAACACTGTTTCCATCAGTGCTTGCTACAGTCAAAGCAGAATAGGTGAAACTGGTATCAGAAAAGAATCTACTAGCTTTTATTTCCTGTCACTGTTTTTTTTCATCTTTGAAGTGTTAGCTCCTTGCTGAGAGGGCTTAAATAAGAGCTTTGATATAAGAACTCAAGTTCAGTGTCCTCTAGTGTCCTGGAACCTAGGTGTTCTTCTGACTGTATCAGATAAAATCATCAGTCTCTTTAAACTCTAGAAGACCTGACTTTTTTAGTATAGAAATTCTAATGACTTGATATTTCTTATTTAGGTGCCATATGAAACACTGAACAAACGGTTTCGAGCTGCACAGAAAAACATTGATCGAGAGACGAGCCACGTTACAATGGTGGTGGCAGAGCTGGAGAAGACACTGAGCAGTTGTCCTGCTGTGGATTCAGTTGTTAGTCTCCTGGATGGAGTAGTTGAAAAACTCAGTGTTCTGAAACGAAAGGTAAGTGGTGTTCTACCTTGTGATTGCTTTGTCTTTGCAAAGTTAACAGAAGTAGTTTTCTGCAATGCTGTTTGCTTAGATTTTCTTTTCAAGATATAGATATTACTGGCACTGTAAACAAAGGCCTTAGAATGCACAGCGAAACACCAAAACTTACTGCATCTTGCTTTGCTCTGCTTATGAAACATGACTTGGTGTTGCATGACTAAGTTTAACAAACCTCTGTTGAGAGGTAAAATTAATATGTATTTATGGTGCTGAAAAGGAATTTCTCTACCCGCAGAAAAGAAATAGTAGCAAACTGAATTGCTTTGTATCAATTCCTGCTTGTCTAATGGAAAGGTTTGTGCAGTTGCATTAATTGATCACTTGAGGAGCATCAACAGGTAGAAGATGAGACTGAAAACTGTTTCAGTTTCGGGGGGAGTGGGTGTAGTTGTATGCAGTGGTGAGGGTTCTTTGCAGAAGAAAGTGCAAGTTGTCCTGGATTGTTACTTGAACATTTTTTGTAAACGCTAAACTTGCAAGTTGGAAGGTTCCTAGGGAATACTACTAAAAGCATTTTAAACAAAGTTTAGCAGGATAACCTGCTTCTAGCTGTTAAACTTGAACATTTGGCTGCATTTCATACAAACATTCATGCTTTTACCACCTCTAAGAAGAGTGAGTTAAAAATGTAAACTATATAGTATAAGGCATCCTTATTTTGGATGGGAATATTACTCATCTTGAGACTCATCAGAACACTTACTTGAAACAAATCTTGCAGAAAAATGAAAATAGCTCTGTTGCCTGGCTTTAGAGCAGTGCTTCTCTAAAAATAAATAGATGAAGCAAATGGTAACAGAGTCATTTCATTAAAACTTAAATGAAATAACCAACAGATATAAATCTTGAGACTATATTAAGTGAAGCGTCAAAATACCTCGGAGGTTTGTAACATGAAAATAACACTGTCATGTATGTTGATTTGGGGTTTTCTGCTTGAACAGGTCAGCTAGGTGTTGAAAAGCTGTTCTGCAAAAGACTTCATAAATCTAATTGCTATTTTCATCTTTGGTTTGTGAGACTTAGAGGTCTTGAAAGATATGTTTTCTTCACTTCTCTCACAGAGAAAGAAATTACTGCTATTTCTGCAAGAGGTGTTAGATTTTGCTTGTAGGTGTGTAGTAATGATGTGGAGGAGTAAGTTATTTACTTGTTAAATCTTTGCTGACTGTGGGGGTGTGTCTGAAGGCATTGCTGAATGTTTTGGGTGCAAGGCTCCATTTTAGTGTAATTGCTCATTTGTTTTTGGCTGCCTGAAAGACTGTGGGGAATCTTATAGCTACTTAGAAAGAACAAAAGGCAAAAAAATCTGTTTAACAGTAAAAGTCTTCTGAAATACAAAGGTCTTGTTTTCTGCTCCAAACCCTCAACTCCAACTGTCTTGTCTGTAATCTTTGCCCCGAGCAAAATGATTGTTTTCTTTAGGGCCCTTGGACCCATGTGGGATCTCTGTTTCTTCCTGTGTTTAGACAAGGATCTGATGAACTGCTGAGATGGCCATAATAGAATTAGATGGTTCCTTTATTTAACACCTTAATCACTTTTTAAAAAGAGCTTTTTGAACACAGCAGGTTTCTTGGGTTCTGAAAATGATCCTCGGGAAACCTAAGCCTTTGTGTTTTCCCTTTTGTATCCTGTTTAATATGCTTGTTCCCTCAAGTTCTATTAATGTCCAGCAGGGCAAGTCCAGATAGACTTGCTTCAGAGAATTTTGAAAAGGATCTGTAGCCTTTCTGAATGCACAAGAAGGATCAAAAAAACAGCAAGAGCTGTAAAAGTCCAGATACAAAACCATATAAGGAGAGCCTTTTGGAATGAGAAGGGATTCAACCTTTGCGCCTGCCTGCCTTGAATTTTCCTAGTTGTAGTCAGAATAATTCTCAAGGTTGCCTTCACATCTGATAATACTGCAGACATCTAACAAGTGAAAGTGGGTTTTGGCTTGAGTTAGTATTTTCTTGCTAAATAGGAAAAGACTCAGTTTATAACTTAAACAAAATACTGATCTCCAAACCATATGTTACAAAATAAAGCTAAACTCAGCAATAGAAGTAAATCAGACTTCAGTAATAAAAGTAACTCCAGCTATAGATGTTTACATAAATTTTAGTTAAAAACTGTCTTATATAGTGACTAGGGTTTTAGATACTTGAATTTGGTATCAAGGGCCAGATCAGAGTCAGGCGGAGTTGAGGCAAATGCTCAGTAGGCTTTTCTTGCACAAACTTTCATTTATTTCATTTTGTTTATCAAATATTGATCCTTCCAGAAGAAGTCTGTAAATGGTCATGTATGGTAAAAGCAATTAGAACCAACCTGTGCTGCTGGAGCTGTTATCCAAGGATGATACTGTAGCCTGAATAGCTTGAGTACTGGGAAGGTAGCTGTGCCAGCGTGGAGTGCAAAGTGGGCTGCCAAAACGCAGCCCGGTTATTTGGTTTGTGCTTGCTTGGCAAACCCGCATGGACTTTCCTGTTGCCATAGCTGTGCAGTTATTCAAACACAAGCCAGCGAGCCTAAAGTCACCACAAGTAAGACAACCCAACCTGAAATTGCATCACTAGTGATATATTGCAGATGGGAAAGGAGCTAAACCTCCATTGTCTTCTGGTTTGCTTTTACCTTAGCAAGCATATAAAAGTACTGCAAGCTTTCTTGTGTTCTGTAGCCTGGCATGACCCACGACTGTCACATCCTGTATACTGAGTCAGCTAGCATTGAATTACATCATGTCTGTAATAAAATTGCCTGTTAAAATTTGCAGCATAACTAATCAGCCATATAACTTGAAGGCTGAAGGAAAGTAAGTTGACATGAGTGTGTGTTCTTAACTAGAAAAAAAAATAATTGTTGTGGAGATATTTTGTGGTGTGTGTTTTGCACTGGACATGCCAATTTGTTGGTTTAAAAAACAAAACAAAACAAAACAAAAAGTCATTCTGCTTCCTCTGGACAAATTTGTTTTTCTAAGTAAGGCTCCTAACAGTAGATCCATGTTTCCAGAGAAGCAGAGGTGAGGAAAAAAAATAAGTAAATAAAATAAAGCTGGTAATTTTTGAAAAACTGCTCTAAGATCCTTGAATTAAAGGTGCCAAGGGGCCAACTGTTTCTCTAATTTTCATTATTGCATGACTGATTAAAATGGCTCCAGTGTATTAGAAGTAATGTGGGTTTACTCTGCATCACTCCTCGGTAGAACTAATTGAGTAGGACAGCTGCTTGAGGAAGAAACCGTGCATAGGTTAGAGGTGGAAGTTCATGATTTTTCAACTGTTTGGACCAGATGACTGCAAACCTTCACAAAGCTCATTGCAGACTATTACAGCAGTTGCTGCTGTAGTGATACATTGCAGTTTTTGGACTAACTGCACATTAAGCAGAAAAATGCATATACTCATAATATCAAGTAAGTCAAAACTTATTTATGTGCAAGAATATCTCTGAACTGGACCAGCTGAAACTTATGCATTGCCATAGGAAATATCGTTCTAAATAAATTTAAAAACCCCAAATACTATTGGGAGTAACAGTATAATATGTAAAGAATGCTTACAAACAATTCTTACTGTGTTTTGCTTTAAAAGCAAATTGAAAATGTATAGCTCTTATTTGTTCCTGTTCATTTTTACTTTTAGGCAGTTGAATCAATCCAGGCTGAAGATGAAAGTGCAAAACTCTGCAAACGTAGGATTGAACATCTGAAAGAACATAGTAGTGATCAGCCAGCTGCTGCAAACATGTGGAAGAAGAAACGTATGGATCGTATGATGGTGGAACATCTTTTACGCTGTGGCTACTACAATACGGCTGTAAAACTAGCAAGACAAAGTGGTATTGAGGTTGGTAGCAATATGCACTGACTTACTAATGAAGCAGTAGTAAAGAGGAAGTTGGCAAATAAGAACAAGCTGCTTTAGCCCTGTATCAGCTATTTTTATGTACTAACATGCCTTCATTACTAACATTTATCTGTTAATCTTTCTAGGCCTGAGTTTGTTCTCATTACTTGACATAAATTGTATTTTAATGTGTTAAGCCAAATTGAAGGCCTAACTTTTAGTCACAAATTAAATGCTTTTAGATAAACACCTTGCCCTATTAAAACTTAGAATAATTCTCAGATGGCATACAGAATTTCTTGTTAGAGGCCTTTAGGCTGCTGATTAAGCAGTTGATGGAGCTTCCCATCTGTCTAGCCACACTTAGATGATATCTGTAGGTGACCAGACTGAGCAGAATAGCGTGTGCTGACTGCAGGAACAACTGTTTTATTTTATCATCCTATTATTTAATGCATCAAGAGGAAAGCTGGCTTATACTTTGGAAAACAAATCTTGGTACAATTTGGGATTTTTAGTAGCCAGTGTATCTTGCATGGTCCATAGATATATTTTGCCGGTTTGCTTATTTCACCATGTACAATTCTGTGCTTGTCACTTTCCTTTTGACTGGTTATCTAGTTTGTTTTGCTTCTATCTCATAATTGCCTATTAAGTGTATGGAGTTTCTGCACCTTGTTGTAGCTTCTTTATGCAGAGCAATGAATCCTGACAGCCACAAGGGCATTAAAACTGATTCTTTAAGAACTTGGTGTTTATTTAGAGAAATAATGCTTTGCTAATTTTAGGTGGCATTTGCTGTTTGATCCTCAGTATATCTTTTATAAAGAAAAAAGGTGCTGAGGGTTCAGTTGTATGAGTTATGTGCTTTGCCTTTCTTAGGTGACATGGTTGAACACAACTTTCTGATCTAGTTAAGGGGAAGAGATTTTTGTCACTGGTGTGAAATAACAGCATGTGTACCTGTTCTTTGTCTTGTACAAGGACGTTATCTGTCACACCTCTCTTATTCCTCGGCTGCTTTACCAGTCTGATCCTGTTCAACCAGCAGTGATTTCAGTAAATACCAAAAAGGAAACAGCAAGTAGGGGTTGAATGGAAGGGAGAGGGGAAGTGGGTTTCAAACTTCAGAAATTCACTGAAGAGGTTGCGGTGCCTCACTAAAGATAGCCTGTGCATGTGAATCAGAAAATACAATTATTCTGGGATAATTGCAGCTGAATGGTCAGCAGCTCTTCCACTTCTGGTAGATGTTTCCCTCTGTTTTGAGCGGGAGCTCATCTCCTGCTGAGTCATCTTGTTACCATACCTACTTGGTCTGCTGAAAAAGCACTATGGAAATATTTTTCACTTTCATAGCAAGTTTTATTGTGACTGATTAAGTAATGCTCAGCTTTGGTTGAGACATGAGCATGGAAGTCCGTCACTATACACTGTGAGACCGTGTGATATGAAGCGTCTCACTTCTGAAGCCTTAAAGCTTTTCATTCTGTTTGCCAAATAGGAACTTTTGTGTTTAAAAAAAAAAATAAATAAGCTTATTTAACTTCTGCCTTCAAGCCTATGTATTTTTATTTGCATAACATAAGAGTAACTTGAATAACACAGAACTCAGTTGAGCATGTTGAATGCACTGAGGCCATATTTCTTCTAGTTTGCTAAAATTGTGCATTTTACTCAAAGTTTACCTTTTGGCTAAATGAGGATAGACTTCCCTCAGTCTCTCAACGTTGCACTCAGTTTTTCCTACTATATGGTAATACTCATTCTGAACAGCTTTTACGACAGTAAGATACTGAGACTTGATCGTTATACAGAATTTGTGGTTTTGCTGGTTTAATAAGACAACTTCTCTAGGGTGTTTTTGTTCCTTTCTTGCTGAAGGATATGAGCATTGAAATGTTCTCTAACACTTAATGATGTAACTTTGCTGTAGGGATTTCAAAATATCATAGTATAGTTGCTGTATAGTGAACCTGGTAATGTCTATTACATCAAAAAATATAAATCAGGTATCAGGGCAATATTGCTACCACTGGGTAGGCACTATACCCTAGTAGGAACCTGAACAAGAGGTGCGACTGGTAGACAAGTTGAGCGTTGACTCAGCAATGCGTTCTTGTGGCAGAGAAGACTCAACATCTTTCTGGGTTGCATTGGGATGAGCATCACCAGCAGGGGAAGGGTGGTGATCCAGCCCCTCTACTTAACTCTAGTTAGACCCATCTGGAGTGCTGTATTTAATTCTGGGCTTCTCAGCAGGCACACCGGGGTGTGGAGTCTCCCTATACTTGGAGATACTCAAACCCAGATTAGATTGGGAAAGGTCTTAAGTAACCTGTTGTAGATGACCCTGCTTTTAGCAAGGGGACTGCACAACCTCCAAAGGTCCCAGTCTCAACCGTTCTGTGATTCTGTTTCTGATTGCAGACCAAATGGCTAAAAGTGCCCTTTGCCACTATTTGAAAAGGCTGAATGATACGGCTTTTTCCATTTCAGCTATAGCTTCTGGATCCTAGGTTAAGCATCTTTCGGTAGCTGTTAGACCAGTCTTGGGAGCATGTCTGAGCCTGCTTGTTTTAAGTTCCTTGCATGGCTTCTGAATGCTAAGAGATCTGAAGAGCTGCTAAGGTACTTCATGGGTGGAAACAGTTTAGAAAGCATTCTCTTTTGGTGACCAAAATCAAACCATTAAATCATTTATATGTTTGCCAGTAATACATAGCAGACAATTTGCTCAAAGATCGACTATGCACCATAGTGTCCAATTCTGATAGTTATTGATGGGCTGTGACAAATTCTGGTCTGCTTTCTAAATTAACTACCTTCATAGGAATGATGTTCTTAAATTCTTGTCATGGAAGATAAGCGCTTAAAAGCCATGGTTATAAACTAGGAAGCAAACAGCTGTGAAAAGAAATGCGGGATGTGAAAAATTACAGGGAAGTTTAAGTATTAGAGTTATGAACTAGCTCAAGTTAGGAATAACTTCTGGCGTGTGGCATATATAAAGCATAATGTTATATGGCAATATAAGGAGTAAACTACAAACATGTAATGTGTGTGATATGTCTTTAAAGAAGAGTAATGCTATTTGGGAAAGAAAACCAAAATGTGAGTAATATTAAAATAAGAGCTGACAGTCAAGGACAGAAATGTCACGTTTGTGCCAAAGTAAATATGGGGTGGAAGGGATTCTATTGTGGACTTTTTTCTTGATATCTTCTGGCTCCCTAATGATGTGAAAAACAGTTTCAGTTGAAGATATAAACTAGATGCTAAGTTTTTGTTATTGCATACAAATGAAGCTCATCAGTATCAGCTTGTTACACTTAATGATCTTATTTTGACTCTATTATGACCTTGGAGTGCAACACCAATATAAAAATGCATATTTTCATCTACAGATTCATATATTCAGCCGGCTGGCAGGGTTGTCTGTTAACTTAAACTTGGCTATTCCATGTTCTGCTACATTAAATGCTATCTCATTTCTGTGTCATTAATTGATAGGCACATCTAGTTTTGGAAATGTGGTGTTTGAGTAGGAAGTTGCTTGCTGTTTGTAGATAAGTTTTATAATTAGGTTAGGTATGTAGTGTTTTGTTTCCTGTTCTTGGGGATGGTTTTCTAAATTTCGTGGTTTTTCTAGCCCCTTTTTTAATAGGCTAGAAAGAAATAAGAAAAAAAAAAGAACATATAAAGTGTCCTTATGTGCTTTACTATGTAATAGCCATAGTGATTTTTGCCTATATGAATGAAAACAAACCCAGATTCTGAAGCTGCCATTCTCTCATATGCTATAAATCCTCTTTCTGTCTTTGCTTAGTTTATTTTAGTAAAAGAGTATATGTCCTTGCCTTAATGCCCATACTGTACAAAAGTTGTGCAAGTGGCAGTGTTTTTTCTGAGAACAGATTCAATTTAAACCAAGTGTCTGTATGTTAGGGTGAGGAGTAAGTGACTTAGAAATCTATAAAGCACTGAGGGACAGAACTACTACACCCCCAGGAGGGTGGGCAGTGGCTCTGTAAAGGTTGCAGGTATAAGAGAACGCTTGAGTTGAAATAACTCTTTTAAATAGCTTAAAACTGGTTAACTTGATCTTGTATCACAGATTATGCATGCTAATCAAAGTTTTGCAAATTAATGTTCCTAGATCAGGAATTAAATAGGTGTATCATCCTTCAAAGATACTTAACTAACCATTTACATTAATCCCACAGTGTGCTTTTTGCTTTTGAGAAATATTGAGGAAAAAAATTTACTTCAAAAGTTTTTTCTAGACATATGACTGTTCTAAACGTGCACCTGTATTAGAAGGGCTTCCTGACACTTGAAGCAGTGTTAAACCAACGGACAGCAATCCTAAAAAGATAAGTTTCCTTGAAGTGGGAGTTCAGATCTTCAGTTTTTGTCAATGGTTTCCTTCTCGAGTGGAATTTCTGAATCCATGGTAACAGTTTTTCCCTGGAGAATATCAAAATAGGGGAGATATTGCAAAGCCATTCTGAAAATACTGCATTGTCTTTCAAACTACTATAGTAAATATATTTTTTAAAAAAGGAATTTTGATTAGTATAAATGAAAGGAATAGTAGTCACTGAAAAAGCTGGTTATCTTTTGTTTTCCCCTTTCTCCAATTTAGTCCAGTTCTTCCTGTTTTCTACTGCATAAATGCAGCTTCAGTTTTAATAATTTGGAAACCATTTTGAGTGGATTAGCCTGAGTATTAGGAAAGATACTTGCAACAAATTCAAGTGTGTTCCATCATCTTAATTTTATATATAGCATGTCATGAAATCTTATTTGATATCCTTTGGAAGAAA
This sequence comes from Limosa lapponica baueri, assembly GCA_002844005.1. Lineage (NCBI taxonomy): Eukaryota > Metazoa > Chordata > Aves > Charadriiformes > Scolopacidae > Limosa > Limosa lapponica. The sequence continues at coordinate 364,865 of KZ505648.1, read as the reverse complement.
AGAAACTTGAATTCTTCAAGTCAGGCTGCCTGGCTTTTAACCAAGTACCTGATCTCTTCTTTGTACTATTGTGCATAATTGTTCCTTTTTTTCAACCCCAAAGTTAAAGGTTCTTTCCTTGCTTTATAAAAGTGTTCCTCAACACTGTGAAATGGATCCTTCAGCTGGGACCTCAGTAGAATATTACTGAATGATTTCTCTGTCTGTTATGGGGCAAAAATCCTCCTGAAGCTACCATTTTTGAACTCATCCTTTCCCTGAATAACTGTTCCTACTTGATAACTGTCTCCAAAAATGGGAGATGGAAAATGACCTGCACATTTAAGCATCACCTACAGGAACAGTATTCAGTCTTAACTCAAAAAGTGAATGAAAAATGTGCACTAAGAGTACTATTTCAATCAAAATGTGATAGGCTTGGGTTTGCTTAGGTCTCTCTGAAGCTCACCTGTTTGTGGTTGACAGAGGAGAGCAGATGGTATAGAACCCATAACTGCTTGGATTTTGAAGGAAAGTTCCATATTCCATATTTTAGAAGCTGGTTGTCTTTGCCTGTCCCACTGGACTGAAAGTTTCTTATACCTCTGTAGCTGGTCTTCTTGCTCTGAAGGATATGCAGGACAAAGGCATTCTGTGGTCAGTGAATGTCCACAACTGCAGGCAGATCTGCATGTCAGGGGGAATGTGCAGGTAAGATATGTATCAGTTCTGTGTTTCTGGAGACTGATCTGTGCTCCACTGAGTCTTTTAACAATGCCAGACCTGCATTCCAGTTTGTGAACAAAGAGTATTGCCATAGCAGACTGATAGTAGTGTGTATACATGGAAGGAATAACCGTGTGCTTTGTTTGATATGGCTATATTCTACCAGTCTTCTCCCTGAAAGCCTGAGATAACTATTCAGATTTAACTTACAGGGTTAGGTGAAGTAGGAGTGAAAACTTAAGTCTGGAGTGAAACTTTAAAAAAAAAAAAAAATCTGAGTGAAACTTAAATCTAGACTTGAATCTAAAATAGTCGTAACAAATAAGCTACATAAATACAGTTCAAGAGCATTTGATCAGTACACTTTTAATACTTGAGCAGGATGAATGTCAGTGATATGGGATTGCTTCAATGAGAAATAAAAAATTTAGAAAAGCTTAAGTTTGAGTGAAGGAAGCCATATGATCTTAAAAGCTGAATAAGTACTTCTTTTAACAATCATACCATTGTACCCTTAGAAATCTTCCTTGTTAAGACATGTAGTGCAAGAATGGCTTGTAGGCAAACACACAAATGTGTGTTAAATTAGTTCATCAAAACAAGTTTATATTAATAACACTTCAATTTTAAATAGGTAAATAATATTCCTCATAATGCTTGAATGTATTCATTGCTTCGCTGTCATGCAGAACACAGGCAAGCTGACTAAATGTGGGCTGAATGGCAAAAGGTGCCTTTTGTCTGGAGCTATTTGTGTCCCTCTTATGACTTGCTGTTCCCACACTAGAGATGTTTGAGAAAGCTACGTGTGAAGGAACTCCTACACTGGCTTATTTAAAGGTGCCAGGATGTTAACTTGTGCTGTTTTGAGTTACCTTACAGTACTAGGCTATAGACGAGCAACTCAAACTCCTTTAAATGTGTTTTGGCTGCTTGTAACGTAGGCATGGCAACTTTCACTAGATTGGTATAATGAATGTCTGGGTGTGTTCATCTGAATTTCAAAGTGCTGTAATTCCTGAACAGCCTTACATCTGCAGTTTGTCTCAAGCATCTTTGGGAATTAGAATTATGTAAATGGGAAATAGTCAAGATCGATGCAGAATAACAAACTTTCTCATTACAAATCATTTGTCACTTCAAAAGCCAACATGAAGTGTACTGTGATGTTGAATGTCTGGTTTTTTCAATCCTTTTAGACAAAATGGGTTACCTATAGTGTATCATAACAGAGCTAATGTATTACAAAATACTTAGTCTGAAAGGCTAGCGATTCAAGAAAGATTCTTGAATTGAAATTTTATCTGAAGGGAGAATAGTGTTATCACCTGTAGATTGCCTAGATACAGAAGAGGATTGGTTTCAGTTACGCCTCTGAGATTTTTCGTGTTGTAGATTTTCCTGCCAGGCATTCCTTCAGAATGTAAATGTTACTTTACATTTTACACGTTTGCTTATTACAATACTAGATGACAGGAGTTCACCTTTTTTTTTTTTTTTTTTTTTTTTTTTTGTGAACGTGTGTAGCTGCTAATACAGACTGATGCTGCAGGGCTCATTCTCAACTGGCAAAGGATTAGTTGTCTTTCCTCTGCTAGAAGAGGCCACAGCAGAAAAGGGCCAAGGTAGAGCTAAGACCAGAGGCTTTTTTTCTCCCTGCCCAATGATGCATCTTAAGCTCTAGAGGCTTTGTCGCATTACTCTAGTGAAGTAATTTATTGCTGTGCTTAGCATGATACAATGTGCTGCTGGATAAGGTGAAGCCGTTTGTTGAGCTACAAAAATTCCTGAGGCAGGAGTAGAGGATGCATTGGGAAAACAGCTTGCCAATAACCAACCTAAGTGCCAGCTGCAGCTCTGAGGCTCTACCAAAGTGGCTTATGTGCATGAGCAAAAGTAGGCGGATGAAACATTTGTCTTTATTTGGCCCTGGAGCCATTGGTACCAGAATATGTATATTTTTGGTGACCACACCTTAGGAAAGCTGTTAGAAAAATTGGAAGGAGATGACTGGAAAATGTAAGGGGGTGGGTGCTTTTGCTCGGTATGAGAGCAAAAACCATATACCAAGGAACTTCATGATCTAGTGCAGAAACAGTTAGGGAGGAAACAGTACACAGAATCAGAAGTCAGAAAAATTCAAGTTTGAAATCAGACAGAAGGTTAGGATGTGATTTAATTGCTAGAACCAGCTACCAAAAGAAGTACCAGCATCTCCTAATGTTATATAAAGACAATAATCTTCTGACAGATAATCAGTCAGTGTAAGTTACTGGGGTCTTTCAAAGATAACCAGGTAAAATTGAAAGGTCTGTGCTATACACAGGTCATGGAAGATGCTCTCATGTGAAAGCTCGACTGTACACCATGGGATACTGTGTTTACTTTGTAGACAAAAACTTTTCTGGCTCTTCTGTTGATGAGTCTGTGGTTTGGCTGTCTCTGCTTTTTTTCTAATAGCGAGCTCTGCAGCTGGGTTTTGAGTAGGACATTCCATCAATTACTCTGTTTATTTTCTCTGTAATCCTCTTAATGTGTATAGCATTATAACACTTAATAGTAGCTTAATGAACTTCAGACACCATTATTTTATGAGCAGAGAGTAAGGAGGCCTCTTAATGTTAGTTTGTGCCTCCTTTTAACTGATATTCAGTAACTCATGTTGCTGTATTGTCGCTACCTATGCCATTGTTTTCTTAATAATTTGTGTTTCTCTTTGATCTCAATGCAGTTTATACATAATCTGCATTCACTCTGAAGGATCTGTCTTGTAACCAGCAGCCTCTTACTCCTCCCATTATTTAGGGAAGAGGAATTGACTGCAGAGCGAAAAGTCTCTCTCCATGTTACTGCCATCAAAACCTATTGCCCTATCCAACCTTTCACCTGCACCTCATGTTTTTCTTTCCATACCTGTTTCCAAGTAGGCAGTGTTACTGTGGTATGGTCTAGTCCTCCTGCTCCTGCCCACTGAAGTGTTTTTCACTGTTTCACCACTGCAGAAATGTGCTAACCACTTTATTCATCCCGAGATGGTCCTGTTTCCTACCTTTTAACTCCTTATGCCTGCCTTCTTCCCAAGTTGTGTAATGATAATCTTGGCATCTAGATGATCCCTGGATTTGCTGTGTATTCATCACAGAGGAAACTTTTAACAAACTAATATATTAATATAGAAGACTAATTTCACTTTTTTTGTTCATAACTGTTCATTATTGCATTTCTATTTCACAGAATCACATGGGGTTGGAAGGGACCTCTGGAGATCATCTAGTCCAACCCCCCTGACAAAGCAGGTTCACCCAGAGCAGGTTGCACAGGAACTTGTCCAGGCGGGTTTTGAATGTCTCCAGAGAAGGAGATTCTACCACCTCTCTGGGCAGCCTATTCCAGTGCTCTGCCACCCTCAAAGTAAAGAAGTTCCTCCTCATGTTTAGGTGGAACTTCTTATATTTAAGTCTGTGCCCATTTCCTCTTGTCCTATCCCTGAGCACCACTGAAAAAAGACTGGCCCCATCCTCTTGCCACCCTCCCTTCAAGTATTTATAAGTGTTGATCAGATCCCCCCTCAGCCTTCTCTAGACTAAAAAGACCCAAGTCCTTCAGCCTCTCCTTGTAAGGGAGATGCTTCAGGCCCCTAATCATCTTCGTAGCCCTCTGCTGTACCCTCTCCAGCAGTTGCCTGTCCTTCTTGAACTAGGGAGCCCATTTCAGTTCCATAGCTGCATCCTAAATTATATTGAAGATTAGGCTGCACGTTGAGGGTGTGTAGTTCAGTATGTGAGTAGTCACTGAAAACTTAACACAGCTTTTTTTTAAAGTTGCTGTTTTAGAGTGGTCTAAGAGTTTATTGTATTTCATATACAATCAGCTTACTGTATTACTGAGTGCTAAACTGCATCAGCAAAACCTTTTTTAATATGAAGGTAGTGCTCTCATGCACGTAATATGTATAGATAGTCAGTCTTATTAAAACTGTCATTGGTACATACTCTTGGCAACAAGCCACTGATAGCTTGAGGCATACTGGCCTATTTTCAAGTTAGTATTGATGCTAGTAGGCAATTAAAAATAAACAATTTGCTTGTTTAAAAAATACATAAACAACATCTTGTGATATTATGAATCACCTATTCTATACAACAAATAGCCTATTTTATGACTGTTGGTATTTCCACCAAGGAAGCTTTCTTCTCTACAAAATGCTACTTTTTCCACCTGAATCAAATAATAATTTTTTTTTTTTAATTTTGTCATAAGCCTAACTTTTCTTTTTGGATGAATCATCTTGTTTTGAGATAGCTCATGGAGGATTTGAAAATACCAAGTATTTCTTGGTTTGGTACTTGTTTCTGTTTGGTTTTGAGCCTTGTTAAAGATTCACATTTCGCATGTGAAATATTCTGGATTTTATTTTAATACATAAATGTTCATGTGACTTATAAGGGATTTTATCGTGCATTCCTTCTGACAGCTTTCCAGACTTGTGACTGGAGATGTCATAAAATAAAAGTACTTCAACTCAGGTGCACAGTAGAGACCGATGGAGAGAAATGACTGTTGACCTGACTGCTCCAAATTTTAAAATGTTACATAAATTAAAACCCTCAAATGAACACTATAGAAATTTTGAGCACAAGCTGTATTGCTACTAAAGAAATGATGGTTTTGTTCTTTTTAAAGCCATTTTTGACATAAGATCAAAACTGAAGTTGCTATTTTGTTGTATCTTGTGCTGAAATGTGTGAGCAGTTTTGGTGAATTTAGAGCCACCCGTCTAGATTTGAAACTGTATATTAAAGAGTTTGGGTTTTATATTGGAATGGACTAATCAAAACTTTGTCTTATATATTAAAGAAGCAAAATCATTAATTACTGACTCTTTAAAAACGATTTATAGTGAAGTTCAAATTTTGAGCTGCTGTGAAACAAACTCTACCTCTCATATGAAACTACATATTACTGTCTTTTTGTTATGGCTGTGAAACTAATGAATGTTTGTAATTTAAGCAAAAAATTTTAAGTTGAGGTGTAGTTACAATGTAAAGACATTTGACTAAAAAAAAAAAATTGGATTAAATCTTCTGGATATGTGCTGATGTCTGTCCTGGTTTTTAGCTGGGAAAGGGTTACTTTTCTTTCTAGTGATTGCTGTGAAAGGAATGTCAATGATACCTACTTTTTTAGTTGTTGCTAAGTGATATTTACACGATTCAAGGACTTTTTTCAGCTTCCCATAGAAGAATAGACAGAAGGATGGAATGGCCAATGAAATATTCCGTACCATAGGTGTCATACTCAGTATATAAATGGGGGTTAGCTGGGGGGCAGCAATCCGTGATCACTGCTCAGGATGGTGCTAATTCACTGGGCAGTGAGAGTGACTTATGTCTCTACTGGTATTTTCCCTTTTCTGTTATTACTTCTATTAAACTGTCTTTATCTCAACCCTTTTTTTTTTTCCCCTTCTTCTCTTTCCCCCCCACCTGGGGGGAAAAGGGGTTGGGTGAGTGAGCAAGCAGAATTTCAAATTCATGTGAAGCTAAAATATCTACCAGTTAGAAACAAATTGTACTACTACCTTTGTATGGACCTTCTCATTATTTCACAAGTATTATTCTTCATATAACTTTCACTGTATTTTTGTGAATCACTTTTTCTTCCTTTCTGTAGCGCAACCATGTGAATTCATTAAATTCTGGGCCCATTTTCATTTTCCTCTTAGTATTGATACCTGAAACTAATGTTTAAAGTAGCAATTATTTTTCATTATAAAGCAGTTATTCCATGACTTCTAGAACTCATGGAGCCTGGCTTTGCTGCAGGTTTGTCCTCCAGCTGATGTAAGCTTTGTTCTGAATTGTCCCCTCTATGGAAAAAACCTGCAGCAGATGTTTCCAGTGTTGACTCTTTGGTATCTAAATAATTAGTAAGTGTTTGCTGCAACCTTTCCCTCCAGTGAGGGCAGGTGCTGGAGTCTCCTGAAAACAGGAGACTGCAAAGGAGAGAAACGTGGCAAGGAGTGGGATCCTCTGAGAATTTGGTCCCTGTCAACTCCTGCTCACGCTGGCCAGAGAGTTCAAAGGAGGAGACGTGCACCTACATGCTTGGGATGTTCTTACTAAGAACCCATCTCAGAAAATGGAAGTGCCATATGGGGATATAGCTTTTATGTTGGCCAGGAGTATATATTTAGTAATAATCATCATAAAGGAATCCTCAGTCTTCAAAGTATTTTATACCTTAATAATTGGAGTTCTGTGCAGAATCATAGGGTTGGCAACCTCCCTCCCTGGAGGCACTTGCAGTTTAAAAAGAAGCAGTGATATTTTAAAAGCTATATATATGTAAATCAGGCAGAGCACAGAGTGATGGATAGATGTATTATTTGTTTAAGTAAGTCTCTTAAGTGTCTTCAGCCTTCATGTGCAGTTTTCTCTGATAATAAATGTTTTTCCCTGAAGTTTGAACCATTGTAATGGAATTAAGTAGTTCTTTTACGATAAAGTTCATGCAGTGCTTAAATAGCTACCCTTCTGATGCCTAGTTAGTGGCTGTTGAATAGAAGGGAAGGTTAGTTCACTTCAATCCAATAGTGAGGGTTGGTTTTTTTTTAAGCAGAAATGATAAAATCCAGGTGGTACTTCCTTGCTTGTACTAGAACGAAGAAGAATGCTTATGTTGTGTTCCCCCTCTTTAGTGTTTGCATAATTGTCAGTAATACTTATGGACTGAGTTCTTCTTCTCCTTGAGCAATTTGAAACTATTTTTCAGAACAGTTGTAGAAGCCTAACGAAATGAAAGTTTGATGTTAATCAGTCTTCCCACCCGAAGTCAGGTATTCTGCACTTGTAAGCAAGTTAAGGCAAGGTAATTTAGGCAAAATTATCATGGCAATGCACAGGAGGCTGGAAAGTCTGTGCTAAGAGTTATGGTTTGATAACAATACTGAAATAATCTGCATGCAGTGTAGGGTTCTCCTATGTTTCTGCACTACTGGAAGTATTGCGATCACTTTTACCATGTGAAAAGTGAAATTGAGGAAGACTTTACAATGTTGCAAAAGATGGTAATTTAAAGACTTCAGAATTGTTTTTTAATTTATATACAAGTCAGAAAATGCTTGCCATGATGCTGAATGCCGTGTCAGTTGGAGGTGGAGTGTGAAGCAACAGATTCCTTGCTTCAGTTTTTTCTCCACCTGCAAAACTGGTGGCAATATTTTTCTAAAACTGCAAATTTACATTCACTCAATTTTATATGTAAACAAATTATATAAGAGAGCCTCTTCCTGACAGCATATTAAATCTTAGTGCTGTTTTAGAAACTGAGAAAATTTCTGTGCCATCTGTAGCCTATGTGACTCTGAATTGCAGAATACCTTCAGAAAACTATTCAGGATTGGGTCTTAATAAGGATTTTTCTGGCTGGAACATGAGATGCTTCTTACAACTGCTAACACTGTTAACTGGTTCCCATCCATACAAGATGTGGCAGACAAGTAGCACTCCAGTACTGGCCTGTGAAGAAGAGCTGTGCTTGTTTTGATAAAGCCAGATTGTCCTCTGATAGTCTGTTCTGCTATTTCCTGGCTAATGAAATACACCATGGAGAAGCATCAAGAGTAGGTACCACCAGAAAAGGAAGGTGGGAAAGCATGATCATGATTAGATTAAAAAAAAAACTTGGCGGATATGAGCATGGGCGGGGGGGTTAAGGTTTATTGTCTAATTGTATCTTACTGTTTTCCTTCTATCAATCTGCATGATTAAGACTTCTAACTACTTTTTATCAAATGCAAAAGCTATTTCTTTCCCTACAAATGGATTTCTTAATGCTTTTTTTCATATTGGTCCCGAACTTTCTATCTAGTCAGCAGAGAAGAAGATGCTATTTATTGGTGCAATTTAAATGTGATTGTTAGTTCTGAAAGGAATTTAAAATTAAAAATGTTCTCCTGTTTTCTGGATACATACTGTCTATTTAATAGAGGTGGCTGCCAAGCTTTGACTTCTTTTGGCAACCGCAAATCTAATTAGCATTTCTGTTCCAAATAGAACCTTTTATTTTAAATTTGCGAAAGGAATGTAGGAATTCTCTTTTTATTTGAGAGTTTTGTCTCTCTCAGCAGCAAGTACAATTTTTTTGCTTACAGTTAAGCGTTGCTATACTAACACCTGATTGATAAACACATATAGTTGGGATTCTCTCACCAGCTCATTGAAATAAAACAAATGCTGCCCTTATGGTTCTTTAAAAAAATAGAAATTTGTTTTGTGATGAAGCCTAAACTATAAAAAGCTAGCAAATTAGATAAAACCAGTGGTTTGTCATCTGCCTAGCATATCCAGTCTTTTTTAATGTAAAGGGAAACGTTTCTGTCTTAATTTGATGTAGAAGTAAATGCTGTTCATTAAAAGAACACATAGCTTGAGTAAGCTTTAGGAGATGTATGGAGATGTTATTATTTTTAACTCAAGTTGAATCCTCTTTCCATTCAGCAGCTGTGTGGAAAAATATGCAAGCAAGATAATGAATATAGCTGCATTATATGTCACATTATTTATACAGATGAATTACACGGGCAAGAGGGTTTTTTTGTGGTCACCTTATCATGCACAGGGGAATAATGCTCTGCTCTTTTCCACTTGAGCATATAATCAGAAAAAACTTCAGACTACCAAGGAGATTACTCTCCTGTTCTTGTAGGAAAAATTCCAAAGAAGAAAATCGCCTTTTGTGGAGTGGGTTGGCATTCTTTCAGTCCGTTTGCCAAAACATTGATTAAAATGATCTATTTTTTTTCTGATATCTTTAAGGGCATGGGAGAAGTAATTGAAAGTCCGATCTTAATTTTGTTCTATGAACTTGGCAGCTGCTTTAGGTCTGACCTGGATCTGACTGACTTGATTTTGATAGAACTAGAACTGCTTGTGACCCTTTATTCGTTTCATGGTATAATGGTTTTGTTGCTGTCGTCATACAATCTATAAAATGTAGTTGCATGTCAGCTGCCCTTAATATTTTGTTTTAAACTTACATCCAAGTCATAAGAGAGAAAGCTTTAGAGAAAAGTTGTAACTTGTGCTGCAATTTAGAAATACAGGGGGCTTATTTACCTTTTTGTAAATAACCATTCTGATAAACCTAGCATGATCTGGTTCACTTTTCCAATAGTACTGGACTTCTTGAATTTAAAAGGAAAAATTGTGTAATGAAATGCAAGATGTGAATGTGATGTGCCTGATGCTGCTTCTATTATTTATCTTTGGTTTAGGGAGGTATAATTCTAAGACTAAGTATATTCAGCTGTTCTAACAGCTGAAAATGCCGTCTATTTCTGAGAGTGGTCTTGTTCACTAGAGCTACTGTAATATTTGTCATATTCAGCATTTCAGTTGTGTAATTTTCGGCATTTTGCTGTGAAATCTACATAAAAATGAACTTGTTCAAAATTAGAGTGCATATTAATCAAACACTTTAGTACTGGATTTCTGTTTGTCTAGTGAATTATGGTTTCTCAGGGTATTTTTTTCAGCAAGGTAGGAACTGTCGCAACATAACGTGTCTGCAGCTCTGAAATAACTTCTAGTAGTGCCAATTCAGAATGGATCCTGTTCATATCATTTGGGAAAATCTACTTAAGTCTTTTTTTCAGCAGAAATATATGGGAAAAGAAATTATTTGTTACCCTACTAGTTGTGTTTGCCTTGAATGGTATGAATGCGTAAAGCTGCTGGTAATTGAAAAGTAGCATAGGCATATTAGAGGTTTGCTCCAGGCAACTTTGACACTAGATTGCTGCTTTTTCTTCAAAAACACCTCCTTGTGATAGGCACTTGAGGAATCTCGTAGCCCACCCATTGCCTAACTGTTTTTTAATATAGTAACTTTGTTTTATCGTCTCAGGGTTGAATGTTGGTGACAGAACTATTGTAAGCAATTAAAGGTCTGGAGCTTACAACTTTAAGCAAATGAGAGAAAGTATACTGGAGGCTTCAGGCCATTGTAGGACTTTGCTTAAAGCTCAATAGTTATAGATGGCTAGGAAAGTAGATTTAGATTCTCCTATGACCTTATCATGGTCCGGTTGACATAGTAAGCCAAGGTTTGAGGAAACAAAGCACTCCTGAAAGTGTGAACTGCACTGAAGTGATCATGAGATCTGGTCACTTTCTGTGCAAAGCTGCTAGGTTTAATCTTTATTTTTTCTCTTTTTTTTATAGTTCTGTTGTATAAGTAGGCTCAGAAGAATACTGTCACTGTCTCACTATCTCAGTGCATGGAAATGCAGTCTTCAAAATATACTGTGAAGTCTTTTTGTAAAGTACTGTCCTAAAAACCAGAGGTCTCTAGAACAAAGTCTTCTGTATCTCTGTATTTCAGCTCTGTTGAAGAGTGAATTGCTGTGTAAAGTATCAGTACAACTTAACAAGACCTTCCTTTTTGTTTTTGAAGGACTTGGTAAATATTGAGATGTTTTTGACTGCTAAAGAAGTGGAAGAGTCATTGGAAAGACAAGAGACCATGACTTGCTTGGCTTGGTGTCATGATAACAAATCCAGGCTCAGAAAAATGAAGGTATGAAAATGTAATGTGTTCATGTCTTGCTTAAACTGTTTCCTAAATATGTTTTCTAACCTACTTGGATATTTGATATGGTCAGTTTGGTTTAAATTATAGATCTTGAATGAGGCCTTATATAAAAGTAAGGACAGTAAGTACAAAAATTCTTTTAAGAAGGTGTAGGTAGTTAGAGCTGAACTACCTCACGCAAATGCCAAACCTGAAACTGAGTGATAGGTCATCTTAAGGATTCCAGTGTTCTTGAACAAATTATGCTTAAATAAAATAATTATTCAGTTGTTTTTAGTGTGATTTACAAACATCTAAATGCAGAAGTATGTAGTGTCTTGATGTACGTGAACTTAAATTTATAACTCTTTGTATCCTGCTGAAAATATAACTCAGTTTATGTATGAAAGTATCTTAAAAGGGAGTTTAATTGGTAAACCTATGTCCTCAGGCTTAACACTCAGAGAAATTTCATACAGGTTTTTGTATTACTATTTTTCAAGTGTTGTATATAAGAAAATTTGAGTAAAAAACCTAACTTTCTGTGAGAAACTACTGTTGAAATGGTTTTTTTTCAAAACCAAAAGCCAAGTTTAATCAAGTAATAAACACAGTAAGTCTTCCTAGCCATTGAATATTGTGACCTGAACATGATGTGTGCTTGTTCTATGCAGTTGGTTTAAATTTCCCTTGTCTCAAATTCTGCATTTCAAAAAATGCTGTAATCTTTTATAGGGCTTGCAGAAATCTGTTTTTAACTGATATTAACCAGAATCCCTGCCTCCCTCAAAGATGTTTGTGTCTTATTTTTTTTAAACTAAGCGCTTTCTTTAACCAAAAATGTTTGAGTGCACTTAATGATAAGCAAAGAGTGACGTTCTCTGTCACTCAGGGGCGCCAAAATGAGAATGAACCGAAGATGGGACGCAAAAGTAAATCGGACAGTGATTACTCTAAAGAAAATGATGATCTTGTTATGGAAACCATTAAAGGAAAACCAGAATTGGTATGTAAACACTTGCATAATTATACTGCTAAAAAATCCCCCTTGTGTAATCTTAATATGTTAAGTAATATAAGAAATAAAATCTGAACGTCTTTTTCATCACCGATCTTCAACAAACAATAAATAAGGAAAAATCTTCCCCATACCCCTTTTTTGGAAAACGCCAACAACAACAAAAAAAATCTATTTCTGCAAGCCCTACTTTTTTTTTTTTTTTTTTTTTTTTTTTTTTGAACAAAGAAAGCTAGGGCTGTGAGAGATCAGAGTTGGAAGAAGAGAAATCACTATGCTTCTTATTGAAACACAAATAAACATTTCTTCTGTTTCTAGTTGCTTAGCTACTCATCAATGTTAATGTTCTAAAATCCCAGCCACCACCTTAATGCAAACCTAATCTAAAAATTAAACTGTGTGTTGGCCTGGGAAAGCATATGTTCCTGTAGTTTACAGATATGAGCTATCTAAACTCTTGTGAATAGCTGCTATGGAACTGTTTAAAGGTATACAAAGTTGAACTGTATGTATCATGAGATTGTCTAGGACTCTTTTCTTCTAGTTACACTTCTCTGCAGAATCCATACAGCCATTGGCTTGCAGCTTACTTGAAGATTCATAAAAACAAAACACAAACTCTGAGGACTCTTTTGGGATGTGGGTTTTTTGCTGTTAAAACATTTTAACAAAATCCTAAGCCCTAGGATTTAGTGTCATGAACAATTAAAAAGCTGGATCAGTTTTTCAGGAGAAATGAACTTAGCCAAAATTTTAAATGAGGGTTTTAAGCTGATTGGAGTAACAGGGTATTTTAAAATAGGCCTATTTGAAAATTTCAAATAAAACAGAAGAAATTTTTATTCTCTGCTAAACATGGGCTTGAGTACAGAAAAATGCACGGTTGGAAAATAATTGATTTTCTATTCCTTAAACAAGTATATTTTTTACTTATGACAGAATGCATCATTTTTATGTTCAAATAGCTTACATTTTAAATCTTAAAATAAGCAATTGTTGCAGTGTGTGCATTAGTCACCCCAGGCAGTTCAATGATACAAATTTGGAGTTGCTCAAATTCCTACTGAAGTCACTGAGGAATTTGGATATTATTGTGCTAGTGGACAATAAACAAAAGGCAACTATTCACTAGAAGCATAGGGGAAGGAAAAAAAAAACATTTGCCAAACAGAACAGGGTAATTCAAGGAATACAGTTCTTTTCAAGACTCAAAGGACTTTGGGTTTTCATTGTTTTTTTTAAGGTTATAAAACAGTTGACTGTGTCCCTATAAAGAAGCATAGTGACTTGTTCTTTTATGGGGGGAGAATCTTTTTCTTTTTAATTCCACATGTTCAAAGTTTTTTTATAGATTTTGTGAACTGGTGATGGAATTTGATTTAAAGGGACACTGTCAACTTCATTAGGCTTCAAATTTTACCTTTTTCCAAAAACAGGTAAATGCCACTTGGTTTTCTTGTTTGAGACTTGTTTCCAGCATGGCTTTTAGATGTTTGACAAGAAGAGCGGGATAGAAGTTTGAAGAAAGGGAGGGAGGGGATTGCAACAACTTAAACTCTATGCTGTTTTTTATTATTATTGGGGACTTTCAAAATAGTGTTCAAAGATTTGTTTCTTCCTTGCAGTCTTCTGGGTAGACCTCTCTAGTCTAAATTATCACATAGCCCCAAACTTCTGTTGAATCTACTACTTTAAATTGTAAGAAAGTACAGAGAAACCACGTGCTACTCTCACTTGCCTCTCAGGTAATGATGCTTTCAGTCATTAGAAAAAAGTTCATCCCTGCTAAATACTGAAGTTTTGAAGGAGGCAAGAGGAGAAGGCTTTTGTTTGCTTTTAGGAAATTCTGTGCTGATGTCTTGTCCATAAGGTCAGCATTTCAACTTTTTTTGCATGAATGCCTAAAAGCAAGCAAACAAGGTTGCATGTTATTAACACTTCTTTTTTTTGTTGTGCACACATAGTACTTAACATCCTGTGCAGTGCAGTTTTGGCACCATCTAAGACCCTGTCTTGTCTTTAATCTCAGAGCTGTCTGGAGTTCAGCCTAAGGATTCAGGAGTTCATTGAACTCATTCGACAGAACAAGAGACTGGATGCTGTGAGGTATGAATCTAGGATCCTTACCAAACAAGTTTTCTTAACAAGATGGTATTATGCGATATTAGAAATGTGACTATTACTGCAGCACCCAGAAGCCCCACTGCTGGAAAGGATCTTGCTACTGTTGTGATCAGTCTTTGTATTTAAGCAGGGGTTGAATGTGTTTGTGTTTTTTTAAAGGCAAGGTGTCATTCCACAGTTGCACCTTTTTAAAAACTTCGTATTTGTCGCTGTATCTTCTTACTCTTCAAAATCAAGGTTTAGAAAATTAAGATGTTTTATTAAACAATTGTATTTTCTGGTGGCATACAATGTAATGAAGATATTTACCCTTAACTAATTTTCAGGAGCTACAGCTAGCTTCTCATAGAAACTCACTTTAATCACAAAATATACTAAAAGGTTAATAAAAGACCCATATAAAGGTTAACATTTCAATTCTGACTGAATTCTCTCCTGTTTTACTATGTTCATTGAACTTTTTGTTGTACAAGTTATGCTTTAGGCCAGGTTCACCTTTTGTATTGAATGGATAATTTGGAGTTCTGTATTGTCATGTTTGTGGGAATAACAAGCTACATTGTTACCCCCACTCCCTTCCCCATGCCCCAGATGAAGAAACCAACCCAATATCCATTTTCACCTCTTTTGAACTAGTTCAGTGGGGACAACTTTGGGAGAAGTAACACTGCCCAGGGTGGTATGGATCTCTGACAGAACTAGTGTCAGATCTAATCACTGCCTGACTTCAACCACAAGACACTCCTTCTGGCATTTCTTCAGCACATGAAGCAATTTATGTTTTTAGGTTAGTGTGTTAGAATGATGTTCCAGGGTAACACAGGAAACCAGTTCTGCTGAAATTAGTGGAATTTTGATACTGGGACTATAAAATGTGTTGATAATTCTGATAAGCAGTGATCTTGCCAGCACCACAAAGTATGATGCAGGTGGCAGAGCTACTGGAGCTTACACATGGACAAGGGAGAGAGGAACTCACAGCAGGTTCTGTTTTGTAAGAATATTTAAACCTAGAGAGAGATGACAACTTTTATGGTCAGACTTGCAGCTTTGCTCATACATTCCACTGATGACACTCTTGCCGTTTAACATTTTTGACAAGTTTCATATTTAAGGAAGTTGCAAGTCTTATTACCTTTAAAGCCAGACTGGGTACTCCAGAAATTGAAACCAGCAGGAGGCTTGTATTTGTGGCAAAGCTGCTTTTTGGTCAGAGGAGTACAGTTATAGAAAACATAAAAAGCATCATAACATGAGCACAGACTGAAAGCATTCTAGTGCATTCCCAAGTTTTAGATGTAGAAACTCTTCTGCAGGGCAAACCACATCACATAACTTTTCTTGAATAGAATGAGTGAGAAAGTCTTAGTTGTTTAAAAACAAGAATAAAGGAAAAGGTAGTGCAAGTATGTGGAGAAGCCAGTCTAATACTAACACCACCCCCAAAATTATCTTAAGTTTTAGGGTTTCTTTTCTAGTTGTTGTTTCTAATTTCATTCAGATGTGTTGCTTGCTTTGAGGTAACACATATCATTCCTACTTTGCCCTACTTGCACCTATGTCATCGTTGTTTTGGTCCCAGCCAATGCAAATGTGCAATATGATAAACTCCAGATAATTTTAATGTTAATAATTAAAAAAAAAAAAACACAACCAAAAGCAAAAAAAAAAAAAAACAACCCAAACAAACACCACCTAAACCCCCAAAATCCTGCATGCTACCATGTACATATGTGCACTTACACTTTGGTAGAGTTCTCAAATCTTAAGGAATTGCCAGGTACTTATGAAAAGGATGAAGGACACTCAACTACGTTATCTGTCTTCTGAAGCCCATGGTGCTCTTTATATCCAACGAATACTGTGCCTTTAGCTTTATTCTCTGCTAGGTTTGCTTCTTTGCCAAATGTGCAGTCATGCATCTTAGCAATTGTGTAGTCCGTGCTCTAAAAACTGTTTTCTTTGAGCTGCGGCTTCCTTACGTAGCTTGGAAACCAGAGGACAGGCATGGAGCTGAAATAAGGAGATAGGCTGAGAACTGGGTCAAAGTAGATACGGTCATTCTGTATTTTTTTGTTGTTACTGGATATTTGTTTCCTTCTGATTCCTTTTCCACATCAGAACTGGTAAAATTTGCAAGGTGTCAGCCCTCAAGAGGGCCCGGTGCTCTTGGTGTGGAGTAACTTGTACTATCATAGCCTCTGAGGTTTAAAGCTGACAGCTCCTATTTACATTGCACTAGGGCCTCCCTATTGAATGTTGTTGGGGCTGAAGTGTGTATATTCCATATACCTATTGAAATTCAGGGTTGGCATATTTCATACTCAGCAATTATAACTTGCCAGTCATAGCAATGCTGCTTTAACTTCATAACTTCTTGTAAAATGAAAAGGAGCTACAGAAGTCCTTCTGTATCTCAATTCACTCCTTTTTAACAGGATGAGTTTTGATCATTTTGTACGTTCAGAATCTAACATCTCAGCACTTTCTTTAAATAACATGGCTCAATGTTAGTTTTCACTATTTCATTCTACTTTACTTCAAAATAAATATGTAATGAATAAGGGAATATATTATGGGAAGGTGTAGCATAAAATCTCATTGCTTCTAGCCAAACTGTTGCAACTTGGTTGGTTGGTTTTTTTTATTAGCTTGCTTCTGTTAAGTGCTTGCAGCACAATTCTTTCAGTACTGTGTCCATGGTGCAATAAATAGGTCAGGCATCCATTAGAAAGCAGAGAAAGAGGCTGTTTACCAAGTAGTTTCCTGTATGAGTGGAACTCAGAGAACTGACATTTTGTTGAAACGCAGCTGGTGTTTAAATAAGTTTGAAAGCTTTGCTTACTGCCTGCTGAGAACCTCTGAAGCGACATATTGCTTTTAGGTTAAAATTGATGTGAGCTTTTAAATTATACATCTTATTAAATAAATGTTTGAATTTCTGTAGCTTTGTAGAATGTGAGTACAAACAGACCTTCCTCTAAGGTAGCTTATCAGAGTAGTCTTGAAAGTGCAAGTTTCAAGAATGTACTATTTCCTGAATACAAAGAGTAAATCTCATAAGGTGAAGTTACATCACAAAGTTTTTTGTCTAGTATCATTAGTCTTTAACTCCCACAGTCTCTTTAGGTTTTTTTGTAAAGCTCATACCTATTACAGTAACAATGAATGACTGATGACACTAATTTCATATTTTTGAGGCTCTTGCTAATTTCTTTCTGGGAAATCTGACAGCATTCTGCTACTTTGCTCTTATGGGATGCTAGAGTTCTTGGCTAAAAGCTTAACAAAACACCCTGTGCACTTCTTGTTCTTGGAATATAAAGGACAAAAGGGATAAATAAAAATAGCTGATGCACAGAGATAAGAGAAAGGGGCCACAGTCCTTTCATTTTAGTAAACTTCTCTCCTACAAGGGTGAATAAACACAGTCTCCCTTTATTTTTATTATGGGATGGGGTTGAACAGGTGTATAAAAATAATAATAAAACTTTTGAGCATAAATTTTGCTAGTTGTCATAATGGTCTCTGAGATAAAGGCATTCAGGCATTGGCCAGAAGGAACAAGTCCTTTCATGGTAACACCTTATGTTTGTGTTCAGTTACTGCTACTTGATAAATATGTTCATTCTTGTATTCAGGCATACGTAGATATACACGTACACATTGTATGGTGTATGCACTTTTTTAACAACTTAATGTGCACTTAGTGGACAGTAAACTGTAAATCTTAAAGTCTTCATAAATAGCCTGTCATTCTTGGATTTGTCAAGTACAGCATGTCTGCTGTACCTTCATGGGCTAGAGGAGCAGCTATTTCAAACAAAAGACAATGGGCTTTGTCCCCACAGAGTTTACAGAATCATTCTGGGATTTGAAAAACAATTTTCTACCTTTTACTTTGTTCTGTCACAAGAATTTAGTTTGTGGTTTCAGTGATGGTCCACCAGTCGTGATTTAAAAAAATAATTAAAAAAAAAATTTATCCCCCTGCTCTAGCTACACTAACTAGTGAGTGCTAATGGTGGTAAAACCATTGTAAATAAGCATTGTAAGTTTCATATATACCTCCAAGAGCATAATGTTTGCACAAAGAGATGGAAATACCTGAATGAAAAGAGAAGGGGTGAATAATGGCATGAGAGCAAATTAGGTGTTACTTAAATTTTGTGCATTCACTAGTACTCACATAGTACTCTTTCTTGCTTCCCAATCTAAAAAAGACTTCAGAGTGCTATGAGTTAACAAACTTGTGTATACACAGTGATTATATATTGTACATACACAAAACAAAGTGTTAATTCAAATTCTTCTTGAACACATACAGTAAATGTGAAAGTATTTGCTTGTTCCAACTCAGGGTCTCCCTATAAGCCAGGGGGATGTATGGTTGAAATGCCGCCTGTGTGAGCCTTTTGTCATGGCCTGATGGGAAGTAGGACCACAATACTAACGAGGCTGGTGTAAAACTGAAGTACCACTTCTCTTTTAATACTACAGAACACAGTGATCGGTTCTTCTAAGAGGATTTTTTTTTTTCTCTTCTCCCTCGTGTGTGTATACATAGCAGTTTAGCTTAACTGGTAGGTCTGAATTTTTTGCTCTGCCTGCCTAAGCTTTCTGTTAAACAGCTATCGCTTTCATCTGCAGCTCTACACTAGCACTAATTTTAGCTTTCTTCCAGTACATCCAGGCTGCCTGGTCTCTTTTCTCAGGCCATGGGTTTGCATTTCCGCTCTCATAGCAGTAATCACCTGGGGAGCAATATTTACATTCCTGAATTGGTCACCCAAAATAGGAAGTTGGGTGGAAACAGTCTGTCCTACATAACTTCCATTGCTTCCTGGTTTGGGTGGGGGAGGAAGTAGGAGTACTGAAACACCGCTGAAGAGACTGTTTTCATGGTATCAATCACCTAAGGGTAGTTAGTGGAACACAGAATTGGAAAAAAACCCCAAACTTATCTAGATTTTATTTTTCAATTCAACCCATGAAATGGGCAATTGGAAGAAAACTGTATATTCCTAAAAGTAATTTGTGACCTTAAGTAGATTTTTTAACAAGACTCTTTAAAAGTTACAAAGAGCAAACACTTACCAGAGTACTTCAGAGATGACTTGGTATCTTCCCCTTAATGCAAACTGGAGAAAATATGGCATAGGGAAGGGAAGACTTTTCTACAATTACACAATGCTAGAAATTCAATGTAGTGATGATTCTGTGCTCACTCTACTGTGCAACATCTGGGCACCACTGGAAACAGGAGCTTTTAGCAGAAATGCTGAACTAATCCAGTTTAAAGGCTGGAGGGCTTTCCTGCACACTTAAAACTCCAACTTGACAATTGGTGATCTTGGGAAGACTAGATAGGGGAGGCTTTCATGCAGAGTTTTAAAATAGTTGAATACCCTTATAATCTGTTAATAATTCTCTGGGTTTTTTGGTATTAATTTCCTGAAAAATACTAAAGTTTTTATTTTTGGTTGAAATACATTTCTGGTAATTCTGTCACTTCTTTCAAATATCCAAGTTTTCAGCCTCTTATCATCAATATGTATTAAAGTACAAAAACTTGTACTGAAGTTCTACTTTTTATTTCCCTCGCAAAAAAATGTGCTCTTAACAAGGTGTTTTTTACTACATTACTCTGCAATTTTTTGTAGTCTGCACAGAAAGCAATATTGCTTTCTAGCCTGTACAAAAAAAAATAATTTATTCAAAAGTAAACGTTCTCTCAAATGTCAGAATAAACAAGACAGATATTTGAACACTCTTGATGTTTAATGGTTTGGAATAGCTGATTATCAGACTGCATTTATCTCACTTGTGAGTGTGTGCCAAAGGAGTAAGTGTGATACATTGAGCTTGCATAAGTGGAGAGATTTCTTCTAATAATCACGGATCTGTCATTCTAGATGTAGGTGAGGTAAGACTTCATGCTACAGTTCTGGTTTCTAAGAAATTACAGTGTAAAATTGCTAGTTCTTAAAGTCATTCTTGCCTTCACATTTGCAGGATGTATTTTTTCAAAGCCTTTAAGTGTATCACCTTTTGGAATTAATATATTGAGAGCAGAATCTAGAGGTTTTCTCTGAAACCTTACATAATTATGTAAATGTACTTGATTTAGAAACAAGACTATCAAAGTATAAATTCTGTATTTCAGGCATGCGAGAAAGCATTTCAGTCAGGCTGAGGGAAGCCAGCTGGATGAGGTTCGACAAGTGATGGGAATGTTGGCCTTTCCTTCAGACACTCATATCTCCCCCTATAAGGTAACATTATTTTTGAAATTCAGTGGTACAGCAGAATGATAAATACATGTTGCAGTTCTTTTTCCTTACAGGAAAATGCATTGATAATCTGAAGACCAAATGTTCTAATTTTACTTTTTAAACTCCACTTCTATAATAGTCCTTAATTTTAATAACCAGTCCTTGCCTGTACGTTAATCTAGGTAGTATTTGTATTGTTGCAGTTGGATCTTAATAGTAAGAGACAGATTGACACTGAGCAGCTAGGTTTACCACAAACCCAGCAATAAATGTCTGTGGGACTGGAAGCATGATATGGAAATACACAACAAGAGACAGAATGTAGGGAAGTATAAAGAAAAAAATGAGAGAGTTTTGTTCACCATTCTAGGCTGTGGCCTTAGACTAGCAGCAGTTCTTAATTCTACTTCTCAAGTTACTGTTCTTGTGGTGGTTGAGAAGAAGAAAGGAAAGAAGACTTGAATGATCTGAAAGCAGTATTTTTGATGTTTAAAAGTGTTTATTTATCTGGATTATACAAATTAATCTAGATGTTAATGGTAATATCTAAATCTAAATTTGAATCAAGCAAAATATATAGGTAGTTACTGTTTCTACAGATTTGAGTTTGTTCTGTGGTCATGTGTAATTCACTTCTTTTTTTTAACTTGGCATTGGAGGCAGAAGGTAGAGAGACAACAGTTGAGCTGGCAAAGCAAAACAAGAATCCTGTGAAATACCAAGCCAATATGTGGCAGTGCCAGTCTAAACATGTTTTTAAACAATTGATGAATAAATCAATGGTTTAACAAAACAAACACACAAAAAAACCCCAAAACCAACAACCCACAGAGTTAATGTGAATTTCTTTGGTAATCCTGGAGTCCTAGAAGGATCCTGGTATTTTGGATTCTACATTTGATGTGAGTTATGAGCATAAATGATAGACCTGGGTGTTAGACAAAGCTTATCATTGGTTTAGAAGTTAGAAAGAAATAGGCAGGAAATAAAAATCCTGTATTTTGTTCTAAGGCCTAGTTTGGACAGAACGTTTCAATGAGGGAGAGCAAGGAGAAAAGCTAATTACTGCTTCATGTACAACCATACAATTGGAACAAATTCCGTACTACTTTTTATGGATCTGCCTTAAAACATTCCAGTTTATGGAATTTATGTTTTCGGTGCTCTAATAATTACCTACATAAACAGAATCATAGAGTGCATGCTTGTTTGGAGATACTTTTAATATGTTGACTTGGAGGTCTGTGCATAAATGGATTCTTAAAATGGCTTTAAGGAAAATTACTTTACAATCTGTGAGAAAGTTTGTCAAATCACATTATCTCTAATCAATTGATTTTTATTAATCCAAGGGAAGAAGTATCCTCTATACCAAATGGATAGAACTTTTTCCAGCTTTTTCTATCTCTTAGGACTTTAAGGCAATCATATTTAACATTGTGGCAAAACAAGCTATTTTCTTTTGCTGTCCTTTGAACAAGCTTGTGTAACTGTGGCTGGAGTTACTCCAACTGGACATTTAGTAATCATCTGCTACTTTTGTGTCCCATCACCTAGGCCATTAATCATAGACTTTTCTTAATCCTTAGTAGTATTTTATCTCTTAATTATGGATCTGTTGTAGGCTTCGTCTGTTATATCTTCTCAAGAATTGCCTTAAGGTCAGAACAAAAGCTTCATCCTGGAACTCAGGGAACATTCTGGCCTTAGATAGGGCAGGTGATAGAGCAAACAGGCATGCAATCTGGTGGCAGAAATGGGAGCATTTTGCTCTAGTTAAGACAAGATACGTGTATGTATTTACTTTTGCTCCCATCTGTATAGGTTCTCAGCCTCAATTCTGCTTGTTGGTTTGGAGCATTTCAAAGTCAGACAAATGTTGCTTTTGTCCAGGATTCTTTCCTTTCCTGTGTACTTGCCTCTGAATCTTTCTGCCTCTTCCTCATGTGAATTCTTCTTCCTTTTGTGCTGGTTTTTCTTCAGCCATAGGTCCACAGTTGATCCAACTGTTCTGCTGCAAGACCTTTTCCATTTCTTTATTATTATTCCTGGGGGCTTTTTTTTAATCTCTTGAAATCCATCACTTACACTTGTGCTCTTTTTCAGCTTCTGTGTAATTCCACTTTCTAAATGCTTGTCTGAAAAACATACCAGGGCTGGTTTGAGAGCTCTTCCCTCCCTCATCCAAAGATGTTCCCAGTTTAATGGGAGCTGTTAAAACTCCGTTGATCCTGTCTCCTATGCAACAGTCATTTTGTCTGTGTTCATGGAGACATGCAACTTCATAATCTCAGCTAAGATTTACTAGTTGTACATAAACCTCTTCTCCCCGCTGTTCAAGTAGTCAGTTTTTAGTTAGAGAGAAGGGATGGAGAAATAAATCCGCGCTTACTCAGACAACTGCTGTCAAAATCCAGTTTAACATTTCTTTAAATGTTGGCCTCTTGTAGTTCTACAAGGTACTTCCCAAATTTATCTGAAATATGGCTCTGTTAACATGTAATTTTAGAATAATGATGAAAAACTTCTTCATAAAACACAAACAAATAAATTACTATGGTACCTTAAATCATTTAGATAAAAGTTCTCAGGCCAGTCTCATCTTCTTGGAGTGGGACAATGCCACAGGCTACAGAACAAGGTAATGTTGGAGTCCCTCCTTCTCTGGTGTCTTGGCTTGAATGAACAGGGAACTGGGGAGAGGCAGAGTGGGCCAAGGTGGTACAGAGTAAAGCATAAAAAATAGTGTCTACTTCATGGTAAAGTCACTGCCTGGTTTTTTTGGTATGACATGTTTTGAATTTGATGCTGCTAATTTGTGTATTGCCTGTCACTAAGTCTTTGATTTTCTTTAAAAGCCTATTTTATAAACTAAACAATATATTAAAATATGTCATTGTTTATTCTAGTTGCCTTAAAGAGTAGCACGCACAGTTGATAAAATGAACGTATTTCTAAGATAAACAAACATTGTCACTTCTCATGACCAAATTATAAAGGAGAAAGGGGTGATGGCAGAAGAAAGGATTAGGTCTTTGCTTGTGTATATATAACAGAACAAGTATATTTTTCAAAGGGTCTTCACTTCTTACATGACTCTTGCACAGCATTACTTTTAGGGTTCAATATCTCCTTGACCTGTGGATTTAGTTCTTGCATCCATGAAAAAAACATCCCCACTTAACTACTGTTCCCTGTTTTTTAGGTAATGCACAGCATTACAATATATATTAAAGAATTTTATCCTTAGATGCATAGCTTACCTAAGCTTTCTCTAACCTGGGTTTGTGCCAGCTCTTCAAATTAAAACCTTTTTACAAAATTATGTAAATACTATATATTACAAAGAGCTATCAGCAGAATTAGCCTGACTGGAGGTAAAAAAACATTTCTGGCTTTTTGATGTTGATGGTTCAGAGGCTATAGAGCAAACATTCCACAGTGCTAATGATGCTTCATGAGTAGGCCAGCAATCTAGAAAACTAAATGCAAGAAATAGCCGTACCAGGATTTACATACCTTAATTAGAACATTTGGTAGATGACAGAGGGAGATTGAATATTGTTACACTAGCTATTTTAAGTAATACTTGATTTAAATCATATTTCTAGTAAAGTAGAGTAAAAGGTACTTTCTAAACAAGTACATTCATACTATGCATTAGCATGTATGCTTCTGTTTTGTGATGGATTCAGTCTAGTGAGTTTTGCACAATTTACCACTCCCAGGCTTCCCCCCCGACCGGGACAATTAGATTGAAAAGAACTTACAATTGTGTTGTTTTTTAACAGGATCTCTTGGACCCTGCTCGATGGAGAATGCTGATCCAACAGTTCAGATATGATAACTACAGACTACATCAGCTGGGAAACAATTCTGTTTTTACTATAACACTCCAGGCAGGCCTTTCAGCTATAAAAACACCGTATCCTTTAATGCAGATACTACTGTCGAGTGCAAAAAAGCATTGTGGTTTTTTTCAGTCTGGATGCTTTTCAGAGAGCTCAAAGAGGGAAATATGACACTTGAATATTTTTGCTCATGAGCTGTTTAAGTGGAGTATGAAGTGGTCTCTCTATTAAGTTAAAGGATATTTTTCTAATAAATGGCATTATCGTTAAAAAAAAAAAAAAAATCCAACAAGCAAGTCCAAAGCAAAATTTTAAGGTGAAATCTACATTGTGTTTGCATACTAGGCTATCTTTCTTTGTAGGTGCCTTAAGTTAGTGAATATATCTGCAAAAGTTAGCAAGCTGGGCCAGAATTACTATTTTTTAAGCACTTACACACAAGTTTACCCTGTCTGGTTTTATGTGAATATTCAAATATATCCTGCATCTTTTGAAACTTAATTGTATTTACTGCGCGCTATGGTGTGTTAGAGAAGGGCTGGTGCTACTGAAGTGTTCTACATCAGAAACTCTGCCTGTAGAGGGTGCCAGACACCTGTTGCTCTTTTTACTCGAAACAAACCAAGCACTTGATTGGTTTAATGCCACATTAAATTTGAATTAAATGGCCCTGAACGTTCTATAACCTAGGCTGTATTTGCAGTTTACTATCTTATGCCATTAATTAATTGTTGTTGCATTCTGTGGTGGTTGATCCTTAACTTGCTGTTAAACAGACAGTGTTATAAAGAGGATGGGAGCTCAAAAAACCCAGACTGCCCTGTGTGTAGCAAATCCCTGAACAAGCTGGCTCAGCCTCTGCCTATGGCACATTGTGCCAACTCCCGACTAGTCTGCAAGATTTCGGGGGATGTAATGAACGAAAATAATCCTCCTATGATGTTACCAAATGGATATGTCTATGGATACAATGTAAGTGTTGAAATCAATGACTTCCTGAAGTCTAAAATAGCAGTGGTTGTAATAACTTTCTATATTGAAATAAGAGTTATATTTATAAACTCAGTCAGAAAGCTAGAAATATCTTCTATATTCACATTTTCTTGCAGTAATATTTAAAGGACTGTATATTTATGCAATTAAGTTGGTCTTTAAAGAAGTTAATGTCTGATTGAATATATGAATTTATAACATGAAATCAAATGGCATTGGAAATTTTTCGCTCTGGAGAGCAATAACGTAGAATAAGTAACTTTTGTGGGCAAAGATGTTCTGGCCTCAGACTAAACATCTTTTTTCACTTTTAAAAAAAAGATTATTTACTAAACAGTGCTTTGAGTTACTATTGTGAATATTACTTTTTGATTTCGCTCACTCTCTTTTCAGTCTCTGCTTTCTATTCGTCAAGATGACAAAGTAATTTGCCCAAGAACCAAAGAAGTCTTCAACTTCTCACAAGCTGAGAAAGTCTACATCATGTAGGTCCGTAAAACACGTGATGAAGTGCCGCTGGAATTTTGACACAGTGTATATTGGCATACCCTGTAAAGGGGGGGGCCTTAATGTGTGGCAAAGAAGCAAAACCTGCCACCTTGGGGATCAGACCTGTCGGTGGCATTATTGTTTCTTGCGACCAAAGATCAATGAGCAACAATAAACACTCTTTAAAAAAAAAAAAAAAAAAGAGAGGAATTATGACTTAAGTTTGTACTTGAATAAAAACAAAAAGAAATTTTGATTGTTAAGGTTTTGTAACGTAAAGTCAAAAATTGGACTCTTCTCAAAAGTACTTTCATCTTCTAAAGGATAACTTTCTTTAAAGATGGATGCTTGCACTGGGGGAAAAGTTACAACAGATTCGAAATTAAATCCATTTTTCTTCCCTCTTTTTCACAATTGTCCAAGACCCTTTTGTTATCAAAGATTTCAGTACTACCAGTATGTTCTCCTTTAAGCTCCTCTTTGCCTTCTTTATGATCCTCTCGTGAAGTAATCCTGAACGTGAATTATGTAACTTATTTCCATGGGAAGACATTGATGTCTTTGACATAAGACTGGCTTCTCTGGAGGATCAACTGGGGACTGGTTTGAAGGAGTATGAAGTCTTTTTTCCAAACCCAAATATTTTAAGGAGGTTACGGAAGTATCAAGAGGAAGTGAGAACATTTCAGGCAAAATCCAATGCTTGTTTAAATGTTCTTTTTCCAGTCTACCATAGTGTTAAAGTCCTTCTAAAGTTATTAGTTATGTGCATAGGGTTCAATATGAAATCATTAGTGCTACTGCCTTATTTCTTGCTTTGAGAATGTACTCACATGAAAATGAGCTGGTATTCTTAAGTGTTGGGCGAAGTTTCTGAAGATGCCTTGCAGGATGATTACATAATTTTAGGGTCTAAATAGTATTCATTACTGAAACTAATAGTTCAATTTTAACAACTACAGAACACATCCTTATGACTTTTCAAAAGAATTAAACCATTGTAGTTTAAACAAAACCATATTGTAGAGGTTTGTATTTAGCGCTTATTTTTGCATGTTGATGTTGATTAGCTAATAAAAGATTGTAAATGTAAAACATGTTAATAAAGATTGTTTTCCATTTCTTGATTATATAAAATTAGAAAGCTGCTTTGTATTTAAGTGTAAAAAACCTAATTCTTTTATAAGGGTCTCTCTTAAAAGGAGTGCAACTAGCAAGTGTTGGGGTTTTTTTAGTGTTCTGCAAGATTAAAAAAAGCAAAAACAACAAACCCAAAACAAAAAACAACCAAAAAAACCTCCACCCCACCGTAATCATAAATGTTGTTCTTCGGGCTCCAGAATCAGAGCGTCTCAGGCAAATAACTATTTTTGGTTTAAACTTTTCATATATGAACAGTACACTCCAATCTACATTCCTGTCCATTTTTTTCCTGTCTTTTCCTAGAAGACTGCCTAATGTCCTAGAGGCTTTCTCTTAATAAAACGTTGGGGGAGATGCGAGGTGTGAGGTTTTGATGTGTGACTGAGGGCTTTAAAGACCCCTAACAAAGAACAGTGGAGGGACCACAGCTTCTATTCATGTGCAACACTTAGAGATCACAGATACATGAACCGATTGTATCAACCATTCTGAAACTGTAAATACAGTGGGATTTCCAGTGAAGTATGTCTGAAAAGGTTCCATTTTCAGTAAGCATGCTTTTTTTTTTTTTTTATTGATGCTTTGAAAGAGGTGTATCTGGAACACGGCAGAGTTACCAGCTTGGCAGAGACCAGTGTTCCTGCACTTACTGCTGGGGAGGGTCTGTTTCCTTCAGCATTTTCTGAAGTGGCAGATTTAGTGATTCCTTAGAACAAAAGCAACGTGCCAAGAGTAGATGGAGGCAGATAATGAGAGAACTTGCATCAGTAACTGAAGTAATTAGCTATCAGTTAAGCAGTAACTGATCTCTTCCTTCCTCACGGGGCAAGAGTTGAAGCATCAACTCAAAAGGGGAGAGGACATCACCCTGGGGAGCAGTGTTGATGAAAACCAAGTGGAACAGCATCGCTTTTTTCTTTGGCAGACTATTCACTGCATCATAGCAGAAGGGCAAGGATAGCTTTGAGAATGGCAACCTTGCTTTTTCCCTACCTTACAGAAATGCATAACAGGTGAAAGCAGAGAGGAAGGGGTAGATTTCTTACCAGTGGTAACAGCTTAGCAATTGTAGGGCATGGACGTTGTTGCTTTTGCTTCTCTAAGTACTAGTTAGAGCTGTGGTTTCCTTTTTGCTTTCTGTGGCCTAAGCAGAGAGGTGGAGAAATCCATGCTCCCAAAGAACCTAGTTTGGGAGGGGAGGAGAGCAGCTGTCCCACAACAGGAGAGCCTCCATTTATGTCATTTCAGAGAGCCAGGTGCCAACGGAGCTCTGAGTCCCTGATGACGTGTTACAAAGAAGGTTTTCTGGAAGAAGCCTACAGGAGCTTCAGTTGTTTGTTAGCCATCATTGCTCACTTCAGAAATCTGCAATCAAACAACCTATTCTGACTACAGTGAGACCTGTTTGATGCCGGCAGTTGTAGCCTCCTGGCTGACCCCTGTGGAGTGTCCAGTAATGCACCTCTAGGCTGGCTTTCATTCTCGAGCTTGCTCTGGCGTGGCTTTAGAAACCTTCCAGCTTCATGAGGGTCAGAAACGGTGTCAGGGGTGGATTGCTCTGGTGCAGCTTGGCGTTTTGCTTTGTGTTCCCTGACCGCTCTCTCTGCAGCCTTAAGCTCAGAATCCAACAGAGGTGTCAGTTCACAGCTCATGAGTGGCTTCAGACATCAAACCAAGAGCAGTATGTGACTCATAGTAAGTATAAACTTACTGCCTGTAAGCACTATTTTAATAACTGTTCTCTCACTGCATTGATTCCTGCTGAGAGAGGATTTTGGAAGTATGATTTGTCTAACATTGGTGGAGGTGAGGCAGGGTTAGAGGCTTTCCTCAACAGTTGAAAGTGTGGGTAGTTACACGGAGATTACAGTTATGTGGAGGTTGAGAATTGCCTTAACCTTTCCTTCCATTTGTTGTGGTCCAAACCCCTGGTCTGAAGAATGCTGAAGATTCTCCAATATTGCAAAAGAAGACAGAGGTATTGGTAACTGTTCATGATGCCATGGGTTTCTTTGATATCGGTTTCAGCTTGAAGTATTCCATTATCTACCAGTCTGAGAAGGCTTCAAGATGCTGAGATCTCAATACTTGGTAGGTAGGAAGCAGTTCAGGCAAAATATTTTGCAGGAAGCTTTAAAGACTGATGGGCTGGTATGGTTTGTGGGTTTTTTTAATATTATAACCATGTCTTTTCCTAATCATTAATATTACTTCTTGGAAAAAAAAAAGATGATTTGGGAGAAGAAGAATGAGAAAGTTATGTACAGCTGGTAATCTGCCAAAAGGAAGCCTTTGAAAATTCTTAATAGACCACTGTTCAGGGAAAGAGTGAAACATTAGCTTGCTTTTTTCATGCTTCAGATAGCCTGAGCAGAGCGTGTTGGGAGACACACCAAGCGTTTTATCAGGGTGCGCTTTGAGACTCACGACTACACTGTGATCTTGTGCACCGAGTGTCCTGTAGCATGATATAGAGGTCACTAGGTGTAACAAAATGAGTATTTAAATCTCTTCTGTCCTGTTTTTCCACATTCTATAACGAGGTATCAGATTCTGCTTAGCACGTCGTTTTCTCCTCCTGTCCCCTGAAGTCTGCAGCACGATTGACACTCCATCCCAATGGCAGATGAACAGGCCTTTCTGGCTTCCCTGTTTCAGTCTCGTACTCCTTAGGCCAGTTTTTGGTTGTATTCTCCAGCATACTCCACCTCGAGCACTAATTTTTGGGCTTTATCTGGCTCTGTGGTGTGACTTCCTGGCATTTGGTACAAATAATCTGCATCTTTAAAGACAAAACCAGGCTTTAGTGACAACGTGCTGTCCCAGCTGTCCAGCTCCGTGCTTTCTGAAATAGTGCTCCAAATAACTCCCGGCCCAGATCAACGGAACAGTTGATCAAATCTGATCTTTATCTGATCCTTGAACAGGTAAACTGCAAGTTGTTTCTTCTGGGCATTGAATCCTGTAGTAACTATTTGTTTCTATTTGATGATGAGGGGCATCTGCAGGTTAGTGAGCAAGATGGCCTTGCCGTGGTACTTTTCAGAAGATTCAGTGTCTAGTTGATTCTGCAGTATCTGTAATTCCCGGCCACCCTGAAAGGCAGCATTTTATTTATTTATTTGAAAGAATTAGCCCTGTTAATTAAGTTTTCTTGAAGTTTTCAGCAGCTCAACTTTCTCTTGGTTTTAGGAAAAGATCTAGGATGGACAAAGGTGGGCAGCAGAATCTCTTCTTACCTCTTTATAAACATATATAGCCAGGTGGGTTCTGTAAGTAGGATAAAGTCTCTCTGGTACATAGTCATGGGAAGAAACCAGCTCTGTTATAGCTGGCTTTTCTGAGATGTTAAACGTGTATCTGAGCTGGTCATTGAAAAAACGTCATCTTAAGATATCTAATTCTGATTTCAGTTTGAACTGAAGTTCTAAGACTCCGTAAACAGGTCTTAATTTCAAATATGAAATTATTCCATATCATTGCAAGCTAGAGACAAGTTAATTTCTCTGAGGAGTTTTGAATAAGATGTTTCAGACTCCACCATAAAATCTTGCTGTTTGACCATGTTAAAATTATCCGAGATCTGTATCCTAAGCCAGAGGAAATCATCTGTAGGATAATTAGCACCACAAGAAGAACAATAGGAAATAGCAGAACAAGAAGAAATAGAAAGGGCTGCTGAACAAGAAAAGCTGTTTGGTTTGACTTATTAAAAATGAGAACAAGTGTCAGGGTGAAGTTGAGCCATGCTATCAGCCAGCTATTTTTCAAAGAGATTAAAATAACTGCACAAGTTTTTTAAAAATGCAAGTGAGAAGAAAAAGTGAACATGAAACTACTGTGTGGTAGAGATCCAGACTTGAGTACAAAACTACACCCAGCACCTTGCTGCTTGCTCCTAATAAAGCTGGCAATGTTCGACATCGGTGGGTGGGGTGGAGAGAGAGATACACTGAGAAAAACTGAAACAACTTGGCTACATGGAAGTGAAAAAAAGTGTGTGCAAGTTTATAGGAACCAAGTGATCACTCCTCTGGAATTGTTAATTGTTTGGATCTAACGGAAAGAAGCTGTTCTAGTATCCAGCCTGGGGGTGGTATCACATGAATAGAGAGCCTCTACTGTAGTCGCTGGTTTTTGAGGGGAGGGGAGAATAAAATTCAATCTGAAGGATAACTGTAAGTGAGCATGAAAGGGAGGTGTTTACGGAGGATAATTATGCCATACCGCCCTGATGACCACTGTTCTTTAGATGAGTCTTCTCAAACAAAATCCAGCTGTGTTGCAGTATTTCATGTGATGACGTTAGCTAACAACTGGAGAAGATGGGAATTGCAAATTGCATGAGGATCTGGTGAAGGGAGATAGGATGAAAGGTGGTGTGAAGGGCAGGGTAACTGGTGGGGTTCCTCAGGGATCTATCATGGAGCTGATACTAGTTGTGATTACTGACATTCCACTGTAAGCAGGAATGTGCTGATGGGACAAAAATAGTAGAGAGCTTCATCCCAGAGGATGCTGGAATATTACACAGGAAGAAGAACAGGTAACCTTGAGGAGTGGACTAACAAATAAACGAGATTGTTTTTAGCGCTAGAGTTCATTCAGCTGTCGATTAGGACCTCGCCTGAAAGAGTCCTCATTATACACCATGATCATGGAGGTCTTTGAGCCTCCAATGTGCTGCATCATTAAAACAGAGAAATGCACCCCTAAAATAAAATAGTGCCACCATTGGGATGAAGGAGCAAGGGCTGCAAAAGGGCTTGGTGCTCCTTTGCTGGAGACTAGACTACAGTCCAGCTTACTCATGTCCATGTATCTCTTACACTGAAGCTGGAGCAGAGGGAGCACTGAATTGGTCAGTGAAGTGGACCAGAAGTCCCTTCCCAGCCCAGCTGGCTCAGGATAAGACATTTCCTTCATTCCTAAATTAATGTGGAAAACCAAGGCTGGTTAAGTGGGGATAAAACCCAGGGGGCTGGAACCTACATCTGTACCTACTCCTTTGACCCTATTTCCTACCCCAGAAGATTAACTTTTATGTTGTGCATTTCTCAAGGAAATAGCTTTATCTACCCCACAGAACAGAGGAGCAGATTTTCCCAGGGAGCTCATCTGAGTTCCCAGCCAGGACTTTTTCCTGATGGAGCCAGAAGGAAGAATGAGGAGAGAAAGATGATAAAGCCTATTCACTTCAGGACAAAAAGATCATTAACTAACTTAAATATTTTGTTCCCCACCCATGGAGATTAAGCAGGATCATATAGACAAATTCCCCAAAAGGAAATAAACAGATAATAAAATCTGTAGACAATTTCCTTTTCCTTTTTTGCAAATCACAGCAAGACAAATTGCTCAGAAGAGGCAAGACCAGAACTGTGGGAAGTTCTTCAGGGTGCATGTGCATACCCCATAGGGAGATGTCTCCTCTGTTTACAGTAGCAGCTTCAGGGACTCAAACCATAACAATACTTTATTAAAATTTGAAAGGAGCCAGGGGGGAATTGGTCTTAGGAAAGCTCAAGTTGTTCTGGATGCAGTCATTAAGGAAAACGTTATATAGGGCTCTACATTAATTCTTGCCAGGTAGACCATCACCCTGGTGTTGTGCTACAGTTCCCAGCTAACTTCTCAGCTGGAACTGGGCCTGCTCCCCCAGCTCTGGCCCCTGCTGACAGTATTGCTGTGCAGGAGGGTGAAATCCCAACAGGCAGGTTTTGAACCACCATCTGCTTGTTGCTGCCCCTGCTTATTTCGGAAGACTTGGTGTATCCTGAGTATAAGCTGGTTTGCCTCGTTGGATGGGAGAAGAGGTGGTTTCTCCATGAGGATCATGACGCAATTTTCTATTTTAGATGGTGCACACACTCAGGTTGCCATCTCATCGTGTGCACAGGATCTCATGGCCACCAGAAATTATTTGATCTTATTCATGGCCATAAGGAACATCAGTTTATAGGGCTGACTTCCACCACAAGAAATTGAGGGGAATTCAGGCCGGGTGGTGCGGTGATGCACCAGGAGAGTGTCTGTGAGTGGATGCTGGAGCGAGTGACGAAGCAGCACTGGCTTGTGCTGTTTCTCCGCCAGCTGCAGAGAGATACCTGAGCAGTATGAGGATATATGTTTTGGAGAGAAAGGTAATCTGCAGCTCTGATCAACTTAGTCTAGTGTAGTGTTCTCACTTCAGGAGTATGACAACCTGCTTCCCGACTCTTCTGGAGTCAGCATGAGGCTTAAACAGAACAGGCTTGGAGTCTCTGGTGTCTGTAAGTGGATCTTGCACTCAAAGCTTTTGTAACTTGACCGTCCTCTGGGTATGGAGGGTGCCTACAGCAGCCACGCTGCTACCCTGCATGTGTGGAAACCGAGACACAGCCAGATCCAGGAGCAAGCGCCCTGGAATAGGATGAATAGCAGCAAGTGTGTGATTTCATCTTGTTAGATGGTCAGACAGTGAGGAATAGATGGGAACTGACGTTGCTGATGCACATCTGTTGGTCGTGTTTTGTTGTTGTTTTTTTTTTACAGGAGCACTTTGTACATGTTGATCTCAGATACACATACGCTCTGATGATCCAGACTTTGTGGTATCTGTTTACTTTGAATTTCACTGTCATATCCATTGCCAGCTCTCTAGCTTGAGTGATGCATTATCCTACTTCAAAAAAACCCCAGTGAATAAAAAGGGTGCTGTTTTTATAGGACAGCTAATTATTCAGTTTAACTACTAGGTATAGAAAAAAGCACAGTAGCCACAGCTGAATTGCTGGTTTGCTCCTTCAGTGAATAACACACCTTCTTTGACACACCTACCGTGTCTTAATTTTTTATAATAATTGGAAAGAATGTCACCTGCCCTGTTAAGAGAGAAATTATCCTGCCCTTGGCCAAAACATATTCCCTATCTCTATGTTTGGAGCCCTCCTCTGAGGAAGTAAAATTAAGAATTTCCCACTGAAGTAAGATTAGCAGTTGCCACATCCAGAAATATCTCTCTTATTCTAAACCAATTAGCAAAGGATAATGACTTGTTTCTTTGCATCAGGAAACCATAAATAACATAGCCTGTGATCTCTGTGTTTGAGGATGTGAGATGCTGGACTAAATTTTGATCTGAATAAGGTATTTGTCTTCATTCCTTCCCTCCATACCTTGTATTTCCAGGAACAACATGAAAAGAAATCAGAGTGCTGGTACCATTTTTGTTGTCTTGGCTGAAGAAGCCAAGAAGAATCTTTGGGCCAAAAAACCTAGCACTGAACCTTCAAGTGTCTAAAAATTACTGTTGCAAAATTATACCTCCATGTAGGATCTGACAAGTTTAAAATTAATCTTTATTTTCATTATTTCACCCCTCAAGAAAAATCAAAACACCAACACTGTTCTAGCAGCTGGAATAAAGCTTATGGCCCGGTTGCATATTGAAAGCAACAATACAGAGCTTTGGGCTCCTCCAGAAAGTCTCACACTCAGCTGAAGTGACAATAAAATGTCTAGGCTAAAACGTAAGTTCTCATAGAGCAATGGTTTCCTGAATGTTCTAAAACTTTGTGCAAATCCCATTAAATATACCAGTATGGATCAACTCTGTTAAAATCCCAAAAATGCAGCC
Organism: Limosa lapponica baueri; assembly: GCA_002844005.1. NCBI lineage: Eukaryota > Metazoa > Chordata > Aves > Charadriiformes > Scolopacidae > Limosa > Limosa lapponica. Next base: position 330,074 of record KZ505648.1, on the reverse strand, counting down.
TCACAACTTCATCTGCTCCAAGGAGTCCTCCCTGCTGTGGGCAGTAAGAGGTGCTTTTCTTATGGTTTCCACCATTACAGGAACCTCCCTATCGCCCTCATCTGTCCTTAGATAATTGAGTCTTGAAATCGGGAACATTCTCAGAAACTTACAGTACTTGCTTTTAATTTGAGGACTCTTCAAAGTGCCATAATACCCTTTTTTCTTAAAGTCTATTTGCAAAATACTCTCCCTCTATCCTGTCCTCTCCCCAGGATCCACTGACAGCCCCACAGCAGGAGCAGCCAAGGCTCCTGCTTTAAAGGTTATTGTCTGAGTCACCAGGTTTTTCATGTCCTGCCACCTCTGTTTTGTGTAAAAAGTCTTCTCCATAACTTAATGCCTTCCAAAAAAGCCAGGAGCAATATATCTAGTGTCCTGATTTTAGATGTCGACTCTCAAAGCTATTTACAATCCAGAGTTGTTTCGTTAGAGCACATCTGTCAGGAAAACATCATCATGAGACAGAGAATCTGTTTCCTCACTGGTAAAATATGTGCCTGGTTTTCAGTTTGAATTCATCTTTTGTTTCTTGTGTTTTTCACTGCTGTACTCAAGATCATTTAATATGTGATATTTTTCCCTGTAGATCCTTTCATATCATGAACAAGTTACCTCTCAAATTTGTTTCAGATAATAAAAACTGATTTAAATCTTTACTTACAGGCACTGCTTCAACCATTTTTCTGCTGTACCTTTCCTATATATCACTGATTTTTTTAAAAAAAACTTTGGAAAATTTATATTATTCTAGTATAGGTCATGCTCTAATGTCAGCTAAATGCCCATTACTTACAGCTTTTCATTATTGCTCTGAAACTGTTTAACCCTGCTGCTGCCACAGTACGATATCAATAGGATATAGATATATTTGAAATAAACTGATGCTCCCGAAATAGTAAGACCAGCTGCTTTTCTAAGCAGTAAGTCCAGAACACTGATCAATGTTCAAGAATTCCTGTGCAGTTCGAGGCCAGTTACCCATGATACTTTTAAAGAGACGACATAGTGTGTTTCTTCAACATATGCATTTGTTTTCCGAAGCACCACAAACAGGTTTTTGTTGCACCTTTTTAAACAGAGTCCAAGCAGTGGTATAAGCATATGGAGATAAGAGAAATCATACTGATTGTAGGCAATTTAGATTCCTTGTTTACAGTAAGTAAACTTATGCTGTGTTTGCACACATGTAAGTGTACTCAGTGTTTCCATCATTTCTTCTGGAGCCACTGGAACTAACCTGTGGTTATGGTGCCCATGGCAGCATTTTGGCAACTCAGTTGTGATTTCAGTTCACCATCTTTCAAGAAAGAGCCATTTCTCTGCCATGTGCAGTTATTTCAGTTTTAATATGACGGCAAAACCAAGTTTTTTTACCAGCTTTTTGGTGTAATCAAGCTTCTTTCATTAATTTATTAACAAGCCCAAATATTTTCCATACTTTTTTTTATTGGCTTAAGAGTTCGGGGGGTGGTGGTGGTTCTTTTGTTTGGTTTGGCTGGATGGTTTTGTTTGGTTTGGTGGTTTTTTTGGAGGGTGTGTGTTCAGATAAAAGGCAAAGCATGCCACTAGAAACTTCTAATGCTTCTATGTTTTTCTGAAAGTTTTACTACATCCACTTTTTCTTCACAAGCAGTGAGTCATTCTGCTTGGAAAATACACCCACCCTCAGTGCTTTCTTGGAGAGAAGTGTTCTCTTTTTAATTGTCATTAAAAGAAGTTTCCTTGATGTGATACTCAGGAATGCCTTCTTCAAATAAATCTGTTCCTTGCCTATTTTATAGCGAGACTCTGATCCTGTTAAAGACTCTGATGTGTTTAAAGACTTATTCCTGGCCTGGAAATAGTGTGGCCTTGCACAGAGATAGAAGATGCAACAAGAGAATATGCGAGAATGTGTTGTGAGTGGAGTTCTTAAGCAATATTTGATATATATATGAATATATATAGATAAATACGTGACATCTATATTTATGTGGCATATACATATTATTATTTATATGTGTGTGTGTGTATATATATATGTGTATATATATATAAAAATTGTATTTTCCACCTTTGATTGCTGAAAACCCCTGGGCACTTGGATAACCTCCCAGGTCACCCCTAAGGTTTTGGATCTGGGATGCCAAACCCATTGCCACAGGTCAGTCCTACAAGTCTGTAAGTTCAAATCCTATACTTTTAAAACCAAAACACAATCGAATAACTTGCTGATGGTGAAAACGATGTGCTCACTTGCCGGACACGTTAAAAACATCGAGCAGGATTTATAAGGCGGTGCTTTTTTCCCGAGAACAGCGATCTCAGCCTCAGCTCTTGCCTTTGCCGGACGGGCTACAGGTTTTCCTGCATTGCCATCTGCTGGGGGCTGCGCCCAAACGCAGCCCCGCCGCCCCCGCAGCACCGGCCGGCGCGGGGATCCGCTGGGAAGGGATGCGGGATGCTCCACGCGCCCCACCGCACCTCCTTCGGTCAGCCCCGTCTCCAGTGGTCCTCCTGCCTGCGGTTTAAAAACCGGCAAAAATCCCGTGGGCTTTTTATGTAGGGGAAAAGAAATACAATCTGCGCGTATCATTAACCAGGCACGCTCTTGCTGAAGGGCGAGGAAGCTCACTCTTATCTGAAAATGTGAAGTACTTTATACTTCTCATAGCTCTGCGAGCTTAAATAATCAGTTGTTGTTTTTTTTTTTTTTCCTAAAAAAGATCTAACCTCTTTTCTAACTTCTAAAATAATTTCTAAATAAATTCAGAAAATTTTTTTTCCTAAGCAATCAGGAAGCTGTGCCTCTTTTGTGGCTACGTAGGAATGCGGTGACAAAAGCAATGACAGTATTTTCTGTGATTTAAGATGAGAGAAGGCTGTCACAGCTACCCACCTCAGACCACTGCTGGCAGTGCAGTGCCCTCTACTATCCCTATAAAAATATCTTGCCCATTTGAAATTACTGAGTGCCAGATTTGTGTTTAAATTTAAAAAAAAAAAGCAACCACCAAACCAGACCAGTTTCCTACAATTCAAGTTACATGACCTGGAGTAGAACCAGACATTCAGAGCTCTGCAAGCCCATGCTGGAGGCCATTGAGTGGTTCGCTCCAGAGCAGATTCATGCATATCCACCAATCACAGATTCTGCCAGAAAAAAGTCTCACCCTGGCTAGGTTCCAGTAATGTATCAAGAACTGACCCATTTTTTAATGGAGGAAATTATTAGGACATCAAAAAAGTTGGTCTTTCATCTTCTGTCCCTCTTGGAGGGGTTGACCTTTATGCCACTCTTAATAGGAAGTCAAGAAAACTTTGTGTATAGTTTACTGAGGCATATTCACTGCCACTACTTTTTCAGCATTAGATGTAATTTTACTGTTACAACTTGTGCAAAGGGGAAAAGTGGCAATGATTCATTTCAGAGGCCTTTTAACACTTGCACAAAACAAGCTGAAACACAAAATACAGGTGGCTGCATGAGCTTGCTCTAGGGCAGGGATGCGCTGCTGGAGGTGCTGCAGCTCAGGGGATGGAGTCAGCGCCCCGCATGCTGCACTCAGCTTTTCTCCCTAAGCCTCAGCTTAGGGAGGCTATCGCGTGGTCTTATTAAAATCAGCTTATTCTTTGCATATGTAGACTGTATGTACGAGTCTTGTTCCTTGCTGTATTGAGGTTCAATTGCCTAAAAGTTTGTAAATCATTTTAGGAGCCTTAGTAGTGCATAATATAAAAGAAAGCTGTATGTTGGTCAGTGGCTGTGTCATCATGCACTTGCTGCAGCAACAAAGGGCATACAAAAGGGTCCTAGTATATAAAACATTAATAAATATTTTCCCATTCTGCTCCCACTTAACATATCGAGCCACAGAACTGCAAAACACCTCCTTAAAAGCATAAATAAATTGATAGCTCCAGACAGTTCACAACACTTGTGACCTTCTTCTTTTCAAGACACTTCCTTCTTCCTTTTAGTTAAACTTCAATATTTCCTTCTCTCTCAAACTGTGGTCTTTGTATTCTATTTTTGTCCCAACTACCCTGTAATCTTCTCAAGCTAGGGACTTTCCTTCTGCCTGCAAAAGCTGACCTGTATAAATAATCTCTTCGTAAAGACAAAGCGTTTTTTATCATAACAGTAAAAGAAATTCCCTAGAATAGCTTGTTTTGATCCATGTAGCTTTCCTGGTCGCTGCTCATAAAAGATGATGGAAATACCAAAAAGGCCTGAACGCTGAGAGCATGCTCGTGTGGGCGCTCTCCTGGTGCTGGGGGAATGCAGTGGATTTTGAAGGATGACTAAGGACTCGTTCCTGTGAATGGGCGATCATGATATCACTGTGGGTTCAAGCCACCTGATGCACAAACAGGACAGAGAAATCTGAACTGGGAAACCACCAATCGGATGGTGTCTGTGCAATGGTGTGCAATGGTGTGACACACGCAGCCCCACCGCCTGTCTGTGGCCAATGGTGATAACAGTAGTTTCACATCAGGAACGCACTTCATCACTCCCGTTTTAACTGGAGGCAGCGCTACAGCTTTTAGCAGCTTCAGAGTGGTTCTCAAAGCAACTCCTTTGGGTATCTGAAGCCACAGCTCCATGAAGTCCCTCATATGGAGAATGACCACAGTTCTATTACAGGCTGTGGCTTTCCAAGGATGGGACAGCTCAGATGTCAAACAGAAAGAGCTTCAAAAACATACCATCAATGAGCTAATGTGACACCCAAACCAGTCCCTTTAAGTTGTTTGAGAAACCTCTGCTAACATTCTATGTTTGAAAGCAGTCCTATTTGCGTATGCATGAAAGTGGCCTTTCTGTCGCTGTATGAGCCAGCATCAGAGGGTCTTCAAGCAGAATTTGGGCTGGACTTCCTCTTATTGGAAGGTTGGGATTCTTCTCTTCCTCTGCACTCTCCTTTTCTATGTGTTAAGAAGCTTCAAGCTCCTCCTTTTCTGAACCACCTGATCTTAGTCCTGCCTTAAAGGCTGGTATCGCCCAGATCCCCAAAGATACCTCCTTGCAGTGAAATGGGATGTGCCTTGATCTTCTTTGGGTGCATTCATGCAGAAATATTAAGTTGGGGGCATATGTTGTCTAACACAGAAAAATGCTCATTACATTCCATTTAGAGTCTGCACAAATCTTTCCATGGAAGCAATTTACACGCGTTGATACTAGTCAAGTGTGTCAATGTTGCTGTGCAGTTTCAGGAAATGCTGTAGGATCATTTTAAAAATTTATTCTAGACACGAATATAAGCTACTTGAAGGAAGATGCTCCTTGATTTGTGATGGTTCTCCTACAGCTATTCCTTCTCCATCCAACTTAAAAATGGTTATTTAATTAGTGATCTAGACTGTACAGAGCAGGTTCATCCATCTCCTCCTATGACAGAATTATAAAACATTACAACAGGCTGAAGTGTTGTCACAGTCAATATTTCACATAATTAGAGGAGGTCGCCAAGTATCTTTGGCCTTGCATTATTGATGGTTTAATGAATAGACTATTTCTCCTTTGAGAACATCTGTTTAAATATAGTCCTTACCCCTTATGAGGTAGTTCAGAGCTTTCAAATAACTGTCATCCTTTTGCTTGAATCAAACCAGTGGTTAAGCATCTATTTATTCATCTCACTTGGAAGGTCAGTATTTTCTTTGCAACCCAACTGGCACAAACTCTGTGACAATTTAATATCAGTGTTTATCGTGTTTCTGCATCTTCAGGCCTGAAACCAAAGTTATTTTAACTCCAAATTATTTGTAGGGAAGCTTTTTTGCCCGAGTTCCATACTGGCAGGAAAATAAACCCTCCTTTTTAATTTCATATCATTAAGCTGAATACAGCTATTTCAAAAGTTCAGTGGGGTTTCTTTCTGCCTGACATGCTCTTTTATTGTGAAGTTGGAAAACAATCCCAGGCACAGAATCATCTAGTAAAATGGTGGAACTGTCTCCTGCCTAGATTTTTCTTTTATAAAAAGACTGCACTAGAAAATTCAGTATTACACAAATGTCTGAAACAATCCTTCCTGAAGCCATCAGTTTGATCTTGGATGATGGAACAAATGGCTCTTCTTTAATTTAAGAACCCCCAGACCCAAATACCCAAATAATTGGTGTCGATGGACAAAATTCTAGGGTTTTCTTTGCCTATGTATTTGGCCAAAGATACTGGACCAATTGGAGATGATCTTGGGATAGACCAACTGGTCATGGCTGGAGAAATCCTGCAGGACAACATTTCCATTGCAAATGCTTCTTGCCAACGACGATAGCATTGGGATCCTGGAAAGGTGGTGGACAGGACAGTACTTCTGGAAGAATCTCTGCTCTTGCAAGGTATCACTCACTTTGGAGAACAACCCACAAAGTGTAACTGCGTTGCTTTTGCTGATCTCTCAGAAAAGAGCCAAGATATGCAACTTCTTGAATCAACAACCTGTCACGATCCACGACACGAAGCAGCAGACTCAGGCTTTGCTGAAACCAGCTGTAAACTGACAGTAACGCTCAACCTTGAGGCTCTGAAGGGGTAGCAGTTGGTGTTTGGTTCTGCCTCTGCACTCCAGTGTCCTGTGCTCCCCTACACTGAACAGCTCAGAACAGTCCTGTCACGGGAAAATCAATGCAGATGCAGAGTGGTTGTGACTTTTCCAGCTAAATGGATTCTTCGGTGTTCTGGCTTTCTTCAGCCTTTTATCAGGTTGGCCAGTTGAACTGAGTATGGAAATATTCAAATAGTGGATATTTACCATGTTCATTAAAAAGGAGAAGGGGAAAGAAACTCAGCAACTTGAGCAAACCCAATTTTATGTAATTGTCTTTGACCAAAAAAAAAATAAAATAATTAAATAGCTTAGCTCTCACTGGGATTTGCCTAAGGGATTACCATGAATGAGTTACACAACTCAGCATTCATTCATCAACTGATTCTTTGCAAAACCATATGGCTCCTTGCAGGGATTTCTTCAAACATTATGCACGGATATGAAATTGGTGCCTTTGTAGATGTTAAGTGTGTTGCTTGAGGCTCATTTTGAAATACTGTTTCTAGATAGTACAGCAATGCTAATTTTGCAAGCAATAAACTAATAGAAAGCAGTTGTTCGGGCACTTTCAATCAAATTAAGAAGAGAAATAGAAAAATGAGAAATATTGAATGAGTAAACTGATCTAAACTTTAAAGATGAGCTGTGCCATTGTGTGTGGCTTTCACATGGAAATCCATTTAACTCAATGGAAGGCAATGAGGAAAGGAGAAACATTAAGGATTAAGATGGCATTGGTTTCACGTATCAAATCAGAAATAACAAAACCACTGCAAAATGTATATATTCATTAACTGCAGTACATTTGTTTGAAAATATGAGTTCATTGCTTGTAGAAAGTTTTTAATGATGTCTTCCCTTATCACAGGAGACAGCAATGACACCTTTAACACCAATTCACATACGTTACTTCCAACACATGCCTTAACTGTGGATTAATGGAAATACCATTCAAGCATCCAACCACGTTTTCAGATGTGAATAGGTATTTTAAATGTCTCCCTTCTTTAGGATGTTCAAAATGGGCACCTGCAAGGGCTTGACCTTTTCCAGTGGTTAGTCAGCGCTTTCAGAGATAGGGGTCTGTAGAACATTTCTAACTGAGCATGCAAAGCTGAAAGCCGGTCAGGTGCTGCCAAGAGCGAATCCAGAGCAGCCCCATCACTTCCAGTAATTGCACCATGCTTGTGTGGCTGGTGCAAAGGGAGACCAAAATGTGGACAAACCTTTTAACCTCTGTCTCACCACAGGTGACCCTAAGGGGAGCAGGACACATGCCAGGCACATGCCCTTAGAGCACAGCCGCATGCAGAGTGAAGAGCTGGATGCTTTCCTGTGTGTGGGAGAAGGTGAGGGAGCACTTGGTTAACCCCATTATCCAACTGCAGCAGAGCACACTCTGTGCTTTAGGGATGAGACCCAAGTATGCAACACCCCCTTGCTATGCTCAGCACCTCCTATTGCTGTCATCCTTCATCAATTTCTCTCTCCATATGCTGACAGGTTACCTAGAGCATTTGTCAAGCGCTCTGAGGTTCTCAGGTGGAAGGTATTGTGTAAACATAGTTATGCTCAAATAATTCTCTTGAAAGTCCCAACAACTGGGGTCAATCCTCTCATCCCTGCACTATTCTAAAGCCAACAGAATTTCCAAGTGCTGCAAAGTGGAGGACCTCTCCCAAAGAGAAAATCCATCATTTACACCACTGGAAGCCAAACATCACAAAGCGCTGGGAAAAAAATACTGTAGTTTTGGTGAGGGAGTACTGGACTGTGCTTGCTTACTTCCTCTTTCCACCACATCCTTGAATCTGCAACCTACAAGTCCATGACACGAAGCTCAAATTGTGTTCCACATGGTGTATGCAGAGCCCATGTGAGAAGCTATTGTGACAGGCTCTATAGACCCTCTAGGCTCTGGATGGCAGCACCTACTGAAGAAAACTCACTTTCCAGTGCAGAAGTGAGGAGCGGCCCGGTTACAGGGTGTCACCAACGGGGCCTGGTTGCCTGCCTTCCTTGCTCTGTGAGGTGGAGGGAAGAACCAGGAGGCCGGAGGTTGGACTCCCCTCACAGCTCAGCCCCGCTGTAAGGCGTGAAGGCCAGGGGGCTCCGCTCCCCACACCTGACGGGTCACCACCTCCTCCCGGGTGGGCAGCACACAGCCAGGCCTGACCATCGCCTCAGCGCCCCGCCTCTCCACAGCCCCGCGGCCTGCCACAGCCCGGCCCCTGCCCAGGCCCGCGCCAGCCCTCCAGGCCAGGCTTTTGAGCTCAAAACTGCCTTTTTGAGCAATACCTTGGAAATATCCTAATTAGGTTCATAATCACAGGGTGCTGTGAGGTGAGCGGCTGTCTCTCCCCACCGGGCCCGGGGGCCTCGTGGAGGCCGCTCCCGCCCCGCGCATGGTTCAGCCCTGCCCCTGGGCTCAGCCCTGCGGAC
>KZ505648.1:265221-304180 GCA_002844005.1 Limosa lapponica baueri | reverse complement strand
CTCTTGTACTACCTGTGGGACCTGAACAGGGAAGCAGCTTATATATTTCAGTAGTGATTTTATGGTTAGCCTAAAGATGATCTAAACACCAGAGCAATCAAAAGGGATAGTCCTGTCCTGATGGTCCTGTTTCCTCCCCTGATGATTTCCAGTGCCTCCCTTGTACCAGCAATAGAGCTCCTGTTACAGCAGGGACCTGAACTGACTGGAACCTAATCCAGAGATTTCTGTATAGAAGATATCTGAGCATTAAGCTCAAGTAATGAGACTGTCCCTTTCAGTAACTGAATAAACTCAGGTAACGCAGATCCAATTATGAAGGTCAATCTTTATTTTAATCAGAGGACTCAAATTGGTGGAGTGATTATTATTAGCTCATCTCCCAGTGTGAATTAAAAACGGGATGAAAAAAACCATATCAGATACTACTGTTAAAATATATTATTTTTAACTATGTAGTGAGATGTAGTGCCTGAAGTATGTACAGTAACTGCTTGGGAGAAGTATATTCCTATGCTTCTCAAAGTAAGATGTAACCTTTATTTTGTGTAAATATTGCACGAAGACATTTAAGGGATGAACGCTACAGTCACTTTTGATAATACAAATTAAATATAGGTATGAAATATAGGTGTTGAGTGTAAATTTTGTAGGAGTCAATTTTTTTTTTTGTGTTGGGGAACTTTGTTAGCTTTAATAATAAAGGATAACAGACTTCTGTTTTAGCTCTCTGGGATGCACAGAAAGGAACGGCATTGTTAGACTTGGAGATCTTCGGTACTTTAAATAAAACTGTTACACCTTCCCTTAATGTGGTATTTATTTTATGAAAATTTGGATTATGCTAGAGAGATTTGCCTTTTTATTGTACTTTCTTAAGGCTTAAGAATATTTATGTAACCAAGTTAATTTTGGTGGATGGTAGGAGCCTGAGTAGTGAGGTATGAAAATACATCTGAGGATGTATCTTGAGTGGTTACTGCTGAAGAAGTACTAAACTTGCCTTGCAATATCTTCCCAATAGAATAGTTTTGTTAAATGCACCAGTTTTCCAGACTATCTTTATTTGCTGTCCGCTATGAAACGGTAAATGCACGTGCTAGTCCATTGGCTATATCGGACATACAGATTTCTTCTGAACAGTGATTCATTAAGATCCAAGGTTTTTTGAACTGTCTTGCACCTTAAGATCTATTGGTCTCTTTGAGTGAATTTTTGCTGCTTTTTATTAAAATTTCTCCCAAGCTTATCTGGGACCTTGAACCTGCTTGGGTCCAGAGATGCAGTAGCTGGTAACTCAGCATGATACAGGGTTTTTTTGCAATGCACTTCACCACTATGGACCTTCCAATGCACGTATTCAAGCTCTGTATATCACTGGGTGAGATGGAGAGGGCTTTGGCACAAGTCTCGAGTCAGCCTCAAGCTTGCATTTCCAGGACTGCGACAATGCTCACAAACCCTGGCTAGTGTACATTGCTTTAAGGAAAAACTGGTTCACTGGGTGGTTTATATTGCTAAAGCCATTTGGAGCAAGGTACGCTGGTTCTCCAGCATTGTACTTAGGCTAACTGTTGGGCTGGAACCCTTTAAGCATTTTTACTAACTTCTGGAAATTATGAAATAGTGTGAAAAGTGCCTTACTAAATAAAAGTCAGACTGGCCAAGTAGCCTATGTGCTGTTGAGCAACTACAAATAGAATGAACAGTGATACTTTTACTAGTAAACATAAAATGTGATTTGCCTGGACCACATATCTAATTTGCAGTCGTCTAGGTTTGAATTTATGCTCAAATCACAGAGCAAAGGGGAGGGAGTGCATGTGGGAGGTCCCTATAAATACAGCTCTTTTAGTAGTTTATGTTTTCCTTGTGTTTGCACACAAGAAAACTCAAGCATGGTTCTGAAATCTGTCAAAATGCCAGCATTTATTTCCTTTTCATCCTGTGTTGGATAATATAAAAGGATGGAAAAGGAGGAACTTGTAAGAGCCCTTACAAGTAAGATACGCTGTTTGGCTATTCCGTTGCTGTTACTGGCACTGAAGAAATTATTTTTACCCAGTCAGCATTTGCTTACGTAGAATATCCCCAAATTTCATTTAAGATGACTGAAGCATGTTTTGTGCTGTGGTTGAATAAAAATGTATTTGCTTAAGGTTGGCCCTTTAACTAGGTTCTGTGTCAATAAATATTCTGGTTCCCTAACCAAAATCTTCTGCCTCTAGAAAAATATTTAGTTGGCTTTGAGTAGATGCACATGAGATATTGGCATGGTGGAATAATTTGCAAGATCTTCCAGTGAGGGTATTAGCATATAAATAGCAGATGCAATGACGACCATCACAGCTGAGTACATTTAATTTTTAGTTTATAAGATAGAATGGGTTTTTAAATGCATAGCCATCAAGCCTGCTGAAAGACAAATGAAGTTTAGAGTTCACTTGTCTGAGGATGCCTTACATCATTTTTTTTTTAAAAAGGGAAACAGACACACATAAAACTGAACAAAAGTGATTTCTTGGGTGAAAAGTAATTGAGATTGCAAACCAAGTTAATTAGACCATGCAAAATTTATTTAATGGTCCCAGCTGTAGTTTGCCAGTGGTGTTTTAGTAAGTAGATATGACTTCTTCGTGTGCTATCTTTTTTCTTCCTTCTTTTTCTAAAATAATTAGTAAGCGCTGTACATCTAGTCCTATAAACTGATTGCATTGTATATTTCAGTCATTTTATTGCTTGCTTTAATTATGATTGCAGAGGCTCAGGTTTTTAAATCCTCTTAACAGAATGTAGCAATCAATTTGTATAAAACTGGGAAAAGGACCAAAGCCTTTTCTTTACATCTTTCCAAGTGTTGGGTGGTGGGTGGAGGGTTTTTTTTCATTTATTACTGGTTGGGATGGATGAAGGCATTTAACTGAAGCTGTGGTTGTTCTGAGCTATGCTAACAGCTGGAGGCTCTTGGAGTGTTGATTCCAGAGTATGATACAATTACATTTCTGTTAGCATCCAATATTTGTTTTCAGTATTTTTAAGAAGACGGAGGTAGATAAAGAAACATCTGTTTTTTCAAGTTTTTTTAATGACTTTGGAAGCAAATGGTTTGATTGTGCTTGTCTAGCACTATTTTAAGTTTTTAATGAAAATTAAAAGGAGGACACGTTCTAGCTCTGATTACAATTAATATAATGCGTGTATATTTTCTGACTTTTTTTTTTAAAATGTATTCTCATATGCAAATAAGTTCAGCCCAAGAATCTGGGAATTGTCTAGTTAAATCCTGTTTCCTCTCACAGTGAGATATCTACTCAGGAATACTACCACATTAAAAAAACCCAACGTGTAGTTTTGCCAAGGCATGATTCATTTAGATAAATAAATAAAATAAATGTCAGCATTATAGAGCAGATTAACACTGAGCAGGAAAACTTTCTCCGTGCTACTTGAGGAGCGGCGGTGGTGCAAGTGGCCTCTGATGTCTGGGAATCTGGTCTCCCTTCAGATGGACCATCCCCTAGTGACAGAGAGAAGGTAGTTCAGCCTTCGTCTCTGATAAGACTGCCAAACTGTTAGTGACTTCCCTCGTATCACCTGATAATTAGAGTAGATTTGAGAACAGGACTTTTTTCCCCTACGTTCTTTGACAGGTTATTGAGAAACAAGCAGTTGCGTAAGTACTTATCTTAGAGGTATTTAATTCTGTACACTACAGGAAAAGCTTTACGTTGTAGTATCTATCACTTGAGCTTATGCTTTACTTTCCTTCAGATATGGCACACTAGAAATGGCACAGTGCTTGTTTTTATCGTAGTCTCATTTTTCTTGTTTGCAAGTACCTAACTACTCATTCCTAAACCATTATAATATACTAATTCTGCCATTCAAAATGTTGTCTTAAATATTTATTTCTTCTGATTTAATTGTGGATTGTTGATTTATTTTTTTTAATTGACTGAAAAAGTTTACCTATAGTGGAAAAGTAGATAATACGTGGCTGATCTTCATACTGCATCTGTAGAGCTTGCTTTGGAACTTTCTTCGTGTTTGAAAAGTGGAATTAAAGCAAAAAATATTTTCTGAATAATAGTGTTGCCCATGAACTCTCCTCCTTTCTGTAGGAAGGGAATGGAACCAAACAACATAAATGGAATGGTGCTGATGAAGTATACCACTGGAATGAAGTAGATTGAGATATAACTACCCACTACTACCATACCACTTTTTGAATTCTACCAGTGATGACTTTAATGTTTTAAAGTAAAAAGATAACTTATTTATCTTGTTAAAGATTATATCAAAATAAAGACTTTATGTCTGTTTGAAGGGAAAAGGAATAAAGGGATCTTAGTTCCTTATAGTTCGCTAAGCAGTTAATTTTTTTTTTACAGGAAATCTAAATTTAATAGAAGACCCCAGGGAAATTCAAGGGTGTGAACAATAAGCATAATATTTTATGAAAATGACCCCCATATTTAAAATCTGGCATTATATGTTATGCATTGTAGCACCAAGTCCACATCTACCTTTTAGAAAATTAAAACACATAAATTCTGTTTAGTGTTTGATATGCGCTGCACTAGCTGAAAGCCATAATGCCCCTAAAACCTTGGGTTGCTTTTCACCTTTCATAAATTCCTGGGTAGATTCTATACAAAAAATAATTTTCAGCTCCGTGGCTCATTGTTATTCAAACTTGATTGATCGTCGTCATTTACTCAGTGAGGAAGTTAAGTGCTCCTGTCATTTCCGAAGAGTATAATTGGGACGTTTCACAGGTCAGCGGTAGTGACAGGTTTCCCTTTTGATTAGTGTTAGACTGATAACAAAAATTACAGTTTCCTATGATTAATGTTTTCTATAGTACTTGAATGCACAGTTCATGGATTGTACCTAAACAAAGTGAATTTGCATCTGATTATGCCTTTTCTCTGTCAGGCTTTTCACGTGCTTTAAAGTTTTAGACCGTGCAGGTAATACAGCAAAGTTCCTTCTAATGCAGTTTTCAAGTTGAGGATTAGTGAAGTCCACTGAATTTTACTATATTAATGCACAGAGAGCTACGTGCCACCAACAGCATATGAACACATTAGGAGAAATTTCAGTTAAAGATAATACTCTCCTGAATTCTTTCTAGTCCTCTCAGATATGCCACGCACATGAGCACTTGTATTATACCCACTTATATTTTAGGTATAATCTGGTGATTTAAGTTAAATGATCACTCTGAACTGAGTTTTCTTTCTCTTACAAGTTTGACATTATTTCTCAATTCCTTAAACCTGTTGCTGTTACTTTGCTTACAGACAACTTATAAGTAAAAACTGCAGAAATACACTGAATTTACTTTCCCTGTTTTATAATGTAAAAGTTAGTCAGCTTTTACATTATGACACAAAGCTGTAGACTAAGATCATCCATGGCAAGTTTTAGCTTGTGAAATTTTTTTTAATAGCTAAATGAGGAATGAAACCTGAGTATGGAAATTATGATGTTGCCCTGCTTCTAGGTGGAGAAATAGGAGTGAGTGTTATTTCTGAATTTAATTAATTGCCTCTAACAGATGAAAAAGGGATGACAACACCAGCAGAATTTTGAATCCAAAATACAAACAAACTAACTTCTCTTCAATCTCTAGCCATCTTCTATTGCGCAGAATACAAAACCTGATGTTTTTCTTTCTAAAGGCCATCAGGAAGGTCTTCTTAAAAGTTGCAGTTTAACACAGATGTGCTTCTTTCATGTCTAGTGCCTTTGTGAGTTTGTGATTAGTGGTAGAATATTTGATCCTTTCTTTGCATTAGAACTCTATTTTGGTTTCTGCTGCAGAGGTCAGGTTCAGTGTGCATCTGTCTTGGCCATGAACAGGTAGGGCCTGAATTGCTTCTTTCTTTTAAGTAAGGAAAAATGATTGTAGTGGGAAACAAAAAGTGAACAAGGGTGCAGGATCCTCCAGCATAACCTGAAGCTTGGCAGCTCTCAAGGTAGTGTTGATTGGGCTGAAGAGACTACCTTGTGGTTGTTACCTATCTTTGGCAGCAGGGTGCTTTCAAATATGATTATGCTGAGAGTTTATTTTAAAATTAAGACTAGCTAGGTGTTTTCTGGTACGAATGCAGTAGTAAATCTACTCTGTTCTTCAGGACAGTGAATCTTTTTCTTTTTCTTTTTTTTTTCACTGGAACTCCAGCTTTCTTAAAGTCATTTTTTAAACAAATGGAAGAATCATACTTCTACCTTGCACCATCCATTCATTATATGTTAAAGTGTATCAATGTCTATATTAATATCAATTAATGTTCTTTAAGAGAAATTAATTCGGTCCGGTTTACAAATAATACTAACCAAAAAGAAATGCTGATTTATTTATTTTTTTAATTTATTATTTCTTTTAAATTTTCAACTACATTCAATAAACCAAGATTGGTTTCTAGGTTTTTTGGCTTCAGAGTATATGTATGATTTAAAGGAACTCAGCTGTGCAGCTGTGACATGAGATTAGGGTAGTGAATTAAATTGGGAAAATTCTGCTGCAGGCAAAACCTGCAGTATCCTCCTGTGCTTGTAGCAATGAGTAGTTGATATGAATATCAACGTAAGTCAGGTGCAGTAAGAGAAGTCAAGAACACAGCTGAAAATAGTAAAAATTATGCCATTTCTTATCTATTGCTTGGGCTTGCTGCAGTGAAGTTGATAGCCTGTGGTAAGGCTGGTTTTGGTGGGTGCCCCTTATTATTTCCTAGACTTGGAAAGGGGCATGGTAAACATACAATAATGTGCTAATTATGTTGTTAAGAATTTGGTGACTCCCAAGGTGGGCAAAGGAAACAAAGCATAAAACCTCCATCATTGCTGCCTTTTTAGGGCAGTTGGCATTTGCTATTTTAAAGTTCTAATAGTACAGGCCATGTCTGAGGTGGCACACATTCTTTTAGCTTACATGTAGTAAAGAAGAAAAATTAATTATCAGGTATGGAAAAAGCTTAGGAAAAAATAATGTAGAGACTTGCTGGCACATATACAGTAGTAGCTAGCTGAAATGATATATAGGAGGTCACTTATGTGAGTGAGTTACCCTGGTTACTTGGTAGGAACTCCATTTTTATTTTTCAGCTACTCAGATACTCAATTCTAGACTGCAGTATAGACCAAGTGCACATTTTAAAAATCCCTTTTTGTTGATCTTGACCAACCACACCAGTAATTTGTGCAGTCTAATGGTATGAATGGTTAGGATGGACCAAATTAGTTAAGAAAAGAATGTATCAAATTATTTTTACTGCTGTTGTGAAGAAACAGAGTGAAACATTGTAGTATACAGATCTGAATATTCTTACTTTGCTCAATACCAGTCCATCAGCTTCCCCTCCTGTTTGCCTGCTTTGGTTTTGAGCTCTTAAACAATTTGTGATACTATTTAACATGCCACAGACTATTTGGGTGCAGCTAAATGAGTGAAATCAACCAAAGGAGAAGAGATAAGGCTATAATTTGCTCATTAAGTCAAAATCTTGATGTTATTTTAAGATTTTTTTGGTCTTATTTTATAGCTTCACACTTTCTCAGACTTCACCAACTGCATGTGTTCTAATGGATAAAAAGGGCTTTAAAGAAGCCCTTAGGATAGAGTATGGCTTTAGAGATAAAACGTTAAGCAAAGGCCTAATCTTAGATAAAGATTAAATACATAATTAGGGAAATACTTTTGACATAGAGCAGTCTCAGTAGGGCTACCAAGATGTCTGCGAAATATTTTCATTGGGAAAGGAAATGAAAAGCAGTCTTCACATTTGAAAAAAAAATCATCAAAAATCTCTCTGTAGATGAAAGCCTCGGATGACGATGATGACGATGAGGATGAAGATGAATTTGTGGAGGTCCCTGAGAAGGAAGGTTATGAGCCCCACATTCCAGACCACCTGCGTAAGGAATATGGTGAGTTTGCCCAGCTGCGACAAGCTTTATCCCTGCATGTTACTGCTGCACTAAAGTAAATAAACAGCCATTCTGAAGTAATAAAGTGATCAGTGGTGTGGGTAATCTCTGAGTGCTATGAGGAAGTCATTACACAGATACGGGAGCAGCGATTGGCTCTAGATAAACAAATAGTTTCTAGGAGCAAGAGCAACTGAGATGAGAAGCTTATTTCATTCCATCATGTTCCACTGTAGTTTAGAGCCAGAAGCAGCACCATGTATGCTTATAAGCGTGCTAAACACATACTGGGAGAGCAGGGATTGCAAAGTAAAGCTGTAAATGAGCCTAAGTATTAGAAATACTGGTAAGAGTCTGGTGAGATGGGATAAGGTTTTGTACTATTGCCTGCATTACAAGGAGTTGGAGATGCGCAGCAGCAGCTCCCTCCAGGTGGCCAACTTACAGCTCAGAAAAAAGGTTGGTTTTTTTTTGTTTGGGTGTTGCTATCACAAGTTGTTAAGTGGAGCTCAGCCTTCAAGTGCAGAATTATAGCCACCAAGCACATACCAGATGGCAAAATATAATCTTGCCTTCTTTTAATGCATTCTAAAGATGTTCTTTAAAAATAAAGGTATACTTGTAATGTGTTTTTGTGAAACTTGAGAGGGGAGTTACTGAGGAAAGTTCATCTCAAATACTTAAATTTCAGTGCATTGTTCTTTGTCCTTTGTACATTTAGCTTATTAAGAGTCTGCAGCTTTGCCTCTGTATAACATTATGTATTTTAAGATTCAGATTTCTGTACATTGTAGAGGAGAGGGTAGCTGCCATCACATAGAAGTTAAAAACCTTGGACACTATAATAAGTTTCTTGCTTCTACATTTCTCCTTGAGTATTTGTGTAAGACTGACACTGTGTTGTGCCTTTTTCAATCCTTTTCATGCTTATTTTTAACTTATCTGGGGTTTGGATCATAAAAGTCAGGCTGCAGCTATTACCTGTATAAGCCAAATGTTTCTTTTTGCTAAAATGAGGGGGTGTGTCTATGTAAACCCAAGATGATGTAGCTCAAGTGACCTTTTTACTGTTTTCTGCCATCAAATTTGGCTACAGACAGTGAAAGATGATCACTAATGATCACCTGTAGTGTCTGGGGTCAGCTCAAGGACATCTCTAGGTGTGAAGCCCTGCTACCCTCAGTAGCCTCAGTTCATCTACCCCATCTAGACTTCACCTACCAGGACACCCTGGGAAGTAAAGCCTCCATTGATGATCTGTGTATCTGTGTTCCCCATCTAAGGACTTACAGCAAGTCCAGCTAGCTGGTTCCTGTTTGTTTGAAGGAGTTAGATGTCTCCATTCCTCCATGCCTTTAATAAAATGTGGAAATTAGCAACTATATAGAGGACTGAGACTAGACTAGTGCCCTAGTGAGCAGGTAGCTGCAATGTGGTTTGGCATCACTCTTAGCATATATGTTTCTTGAAACAGTCTGTAGGCACTTACTTTGTCCAACCAAGAGCTGGGGAAGATGAAATGAAGCTGGGCGTACTGAGAGAGTGAAATGGGAAGCAGATGGGCATGTTAGACGAGAACACAGAACAGTGGGGAAGGGCTGTAGGACACAAACTCAGGAACTGGGCAGCTTTTTATTTTTTTGTTCATGGGAAAAAAGTGTTATATTTTGATAAAATTATACCAGTGTATGTTGGCTATCCCAACTGCCTCAGTCTTGCAATAAATACTGAGTAAGTTCTAATTAGTGCGAACAGCGGGACTTCCAGAAAAGGAATATAATGGAAGAGAGGGGTAGCAGCCTTAGTTGTGAAAAACTTCTTATGCATACGTGGCCAAGAATATAAAGAAAGAGTCACAAAACATTGGTAGTGATAGTAAATGAATGAGCAAGTGGGGTTAGTTATTAACATAGCTATGGTTCTTCTTTGGTTTTTTTACTTCCTTGTGCCAAAACTGTTATTTTCTTAATATTTCCAGGCACTGGAACTTGTTTTTCATGTCTTTAACAGCAGCCTGGTGAATCTTAATGTGCAAAAGTTCTATTTATATTTGTCAACTTCCACTGGAAGTGTAATGTACTCATCTCTTCCCTTTCTCCCTCTCTCCCTTTCCTCCCCTGTCTTTCTCATGGACACATATTTTTAAAAAATAAAGCACCTTACCACCCTTCGTATCACACCAACACAATACTTTGCTGCTATTTGAATTCCTCCTCATGGAAAACAATGAAAGAACAAGCCTACTATCTACTCAAGGATATTTTAACAATCTATATAAAATGGATTAAGAAATTCCCAATTTGTATTTCAACTATTACTGATAGGAAAATATATCATAGTGAAGAAGCCAATCGGTCAGAAAGCAAACCCTCTCTCATTTTGTATACATGTAGTTATGTAGGAGCTAATGGTCACACTTGGCTGTTCTTTATCTGATATGCTTGTTAAAAATAGCATTTTGAAAGAAATGAACCGCTCCTGATGTTCCTGAAGTCATTCAGCTTTTCTTGCTGCCATTTAAAGTTCTCATGTGAGCCCCCAGTTTAGGAAAGAGTCTGCTAAGAATTAAAAATTCCTGAAAAGAATTCAGGTAATCTTTAAAGCATGTGCTTTCTTCTATCTTTATGTACTTAAGTGCTCTTTTGGACCAACTGATCAGTTCAAAATCTATTTCAGAAGCCGATATATAACTATTGCATAAATCAACTGACTTCTGTGTAATTACTTCAGGTCTGCATGAGGACAATGAAGAACTCCATTTCTCTACTGGATTCTCTTCTGCATGTTTTAATAAGCAAAACCAAAATAAGCATCCCTTTGGCACACTTTGTTTAGAAAAGTGAATTATCCTAATAAAATACACAAGAATATCTTGATTTCATAGTAGCATGTTAATATCAAGAGCTGACTGTGTTAGGCAGCCACCTCTCTAATTTAATATGGTGCTTTGTTCCATATCCAAGTGCAGTTATCATAGCAGTGACTTCAGCTTTATCTTAATATAATCCAGGTGGTTTTTTGCTACATTTCTTTAGTTCACATTTAGTTCATGAGGACTCTGATCTAAAAAAATTAAAGTCTGTACAAGTGGAGTGTTCTAAATGGAACAATAAAATCTCAGGGTTAGGTAGGTGTGAACAATTTAAAGCTTTTTTCTTTTTGTTGTTACTTTTCCTGAAAAAAACAGGAAAAGTGAACAGCTCCTCAGATTAACTTTTTATACTAAACAGGAAAACAAAGTTGTAAAACATGACTGTGGAAATGGATTGAAACGTGACATTTAAATTACTGATTTAAAAATCACTTTATTCCCTTTCACTTCTTTTAGGAAAACAGAATTATCCTACCAACAAAGTAAATTTCAAGCTGGGGTGCTATTTCTGATTATGCTTACGTGTATTTGTGACTCTCCTAAGATCTGAAAAGTTTGTGGAAAATGAAAAGGTATTCAGAGACAGGGGAAGTTTTGGATGCATAGGTATATAGACGTCCAGCTATCTTATCTGTGTGTATATGTAGCTGGTGATCTCAAAATTGATTGTGATATTTAATGTATAAGATGAACTGAGCACGGGTACAGTTTGGGTGGAGGGAGAATTAAACAAGTCAATTTGAATCTCCATGTATAAGATGAAATGTAAATTTGTTAAAAGAATTTAGGTGATTAGATAACTGAAGTGTGAAGATATAACCCATTAGGGGTGTCATGCCAAATTAGCATTACCAGACTTTTAACGACCTCCCATTTGTATAATCCTTATTTACACTTGCACCTGATGTCTGCAACAGACAAGAGACCAGCCACCCTGTGGTACCAGTGAGCCATTTTAAATACATTGTGTTGCGAAGGAGGAATATTGGGTTGAAAAAGAAACAGCGCCGTGAAAATAATTTTCATAGGGTTGCTCTGGTTCTCAGCACTCTGCAGTGATGGTGCTTATATCTGTTGAAGAGTAACTTGCCCTTGTATGGCTAGTATTGCTAACCCCTTAAAAATTGAGGTATTATTCATTTGAAAAGAAAGCTTTAAGGAGAGATAAAATCTTGTTTCCCCTTGAGATTTCCCGCATTCCAGCTTTTGCCAGTCAGCTGTTGCATTGGCTTAAAGCCTTAAGGTGGATAAGGTGAGGGATGGAACTGTGCAGCTTCTGACATTGTTCTTGTGCCATAGACAGAATTTGGTTCTGACACCAGGGTAAGGGATTCTTTCCTGCCCTTGTTGGTCTTGGCATAGCTTGCAGCTGAGCTGTGAACCGTATGGGAAGCGATCCGGCTTGAGAGGCATGCTTTTCCATGTAAAAATGGAACAATTCTTGAATCTAGTTCAAAGCACCCACCTCCAGCAACTGTTGTCTACTAATGGGTTTTCTCAATTCATAATTCTGGCCTGTGTCTCAACGCGTGCATTCATGAACTTACTTATGCAATACTACTTTGAGGTACCGGGAAGTGCTATTGCCACCTTACAAGTGGTGACATGAGGAAGCTGTCTGGGAGGGAATATTAGCATGGAAGCAATGATCAAGTTTCATCCTTATCCAAAATTATATGATAAATGAGTGTACAGTTAAGAACACAAACCATTATTTCCAATCTGGTTAATCAGATTATTTCTCTTGTATTTGAGCCTTAAGCCAAAATGGTTTTAGGTCCCTGATAGCTACTTCAGTGCTTCACGTTGCATCTTAAAGCCTGCTTGGGATTTCTTTCATATCAGGATCAAAGCTGCAATTCTAAAATCCCAAGGGTTAGTTCTATCCATTTCAGAAATTATTTCCTATTCCCGTCTCAGTGATGTGCCTTTGTGGGTTAGACGTCCCCACAGTGCCTTTCGTAATCTGATGGTGTCTGGGTCATGCCTTTTCTGTGTGTTAAGTAGCTTTTTTTTTTTTTTTTAAATGTCACAGCAACATGGGAAAGCAAGCTTATACCCCAATTGAGCAAATAAGGTGTACGAACCCAGACTATTTCCTTAGTAGAGAAGTTACCACCCGTTTTTTACATAGAATTAGGAGTGCTTCTGACTACACAAGCTAGTCTAGAAAAGCTCCCACGTTTTAGAAACATGAATAAACTTGCTATTGTTACCATTCATTAAAGGTGTGGGGTTTTTACAGCTGTCATGGTTTAACCCCAGCCAGCAGCTAGAACCACGCAGCCACTTGCTCACTCCCCCCAGCTGTGATGGGGGGGAGAACTGGAAGGGTGAAAGTGAGGAAAAACTTGTGGGTTGAGATACAGACAGTTTAATAGGTAGAGCAAAAGCTGCGCACGCAAGCAAAGCAAACCAAGGAATTCATTCACTGCTTCCCATTGGCAGGGAGATGTTCAGCCATCTCCAAGGGCTCCATCACACGTAACAGTTACTTGGGAAGACAAACGCTGTTAACTCTGAATGTCCCCCTCTTCCTTCTTCCCCCAGCTTTATATACTGAGGATGACATCATATGGTAAGGAATATCCCTTTGGTCAGTTGGGGTCAGCTGTCCCGGCTGTGTCTCCTCCCAGTTTCTTGTGCCCCCCTCAGCCTACTCATTGGCGGGGTGGTGTGAGGAGCAGAAAAGGCCTTGAGGGCTTGGCAACAACCACAGACTTTAGTGCACTATCATCACTGTTCTCATCCCAAATCCAAAACATAGCGCTACAACAGCTGCTAGGAAGAAAGTTAACTGTATCCCAGCTGTAACCATGACAATAGCTTTTGCATTTTCTCTGAACATTGAAAAGCCTGTATTAGAAATAACAACAAAATACTGCATAGACAAATGAGTGATTGAATTTTCAGATTTGAAGCCATAAAAGTTATGCATTTTGTGGCTTTTATTCAGAAAATTGTGCATGTTTGTGTTGACTAGGTGTACTCTAATCTGTACCTAAGCAGCAGACTTCCATGCATATTGTTTTAAAAAGTTTTATTCTCTTGACTGGCATCCATCAAGACATGCAGAGGACACAATGATTAAAAGTAAAACTACCTCAGAAATGTGGAATATAATAGAATTGTCATTAGAGATTAAAAAAATAGGAAAATTAATTACTAATTTATTGGAATCTGATTTTTTTTTATTCTCTATAGAAAAAGGTTTTCTAAATGCTTTTAAATTTTTTGTTTGTGTGGTCAAGAACTAATGTTTTATCTGTGTCATGCTGAGCACAGCAGCACTGCGTTTGAAGCCCTGCATGTTGTCTAACCACATGTGTTGCTGTGTACCTTCACTATGCTGACTCTTCCTTAGCTGTGTTTGTCTCCTTCATTTTTGATGTAGGAAGTAGGAAAACAGTGTTTTTATTTGCTGCATGCAATAGTGATGTGCTCTTTTATCCTACATCTAAATGAGGTTTCTCCCATAAAAAGGCTGTTTTGCTGTTTTATATAACAGATTTAAAGCTAGACATGGCAGTAAGAGCACATATGCAAGTGTGGATAAGGTGAAATAGAAAACACTTATTTTGACCTGTGAAGAAATGACGGCTTTCATACTGGTCTTTTTGCCTCCACGGAAGTATCTAACACATTTAGTTGATGCAGAATGATTATCTGTTGATTTTACACTCAAGTTTTCCTCTATTTTGTGTTTGTTTCTTGTTTTTTTTTTTAATACTGCACATGAAAATCTTCTGGAAATCATGGGGGAAAAAGCACAAATCCCTAACTACAGCATCTAAACATATCTGAAATATCAGTAAATGACTCGTTTTCAGTGATTAGGAAAAGATTTCAGTCTCTTAGGAAAATACTTTGTTTAGTTTTCTGTTATTAGGGTTGATTAGGGTTCCCCAGTGGTAGGCATATTTGAAAAACTTACTTAAAGTAAGTTTTTTAATAGCTTTTAAAATGATAGGGTGTGGATCAAGTCTAGGCTTCCATAGGAGAGAGTTTGACTATCATGGCAATGATCATGAAGTAGACTTGACTCAAGGATGACTCAGTGCAAATAAGAGAATACAAGTGTGGGATCAGTACAGCAGCTTCATATTTCATCAAAGTGTAAAGTGGGTTTATTTGGGATGAGATGTACATCTGAAGAGCAGTCTGCCCAATTGCTTTCATCAGCTACAGGCCATAAAAATGTGTATCACCATGATTAACCAGATGATTGTGCCCTGCATTAGTTGCAATGAAAACAAATATTTTTGATGACATTGTTATTTGGGAATGAAGTTGCTGAGGTTCTACTCTCTGTTGAATCATTAAATAGACACACATGTGCTGGCTAAATGGAAATTAAAAATCTTAAGTTTTTTCCTTCCTTACTACAATGATTTCTCAGTTTGTCTGGGTTCTGCTTTAAAAACCTAGTAGCTATTTTAGTCTGGTTTGATTCGTGTGGTCTCCGTACCTCAGGAACATCCTGCAGGAATTCTTCCTGCATGTGAAAAACAGGGAGAACAGTTTTACTTGGAGAAACAGCTCAGTGGAAACCACAGTGAAAACAAACCTACAGACTTCAGAGTATACGAAGCACGCTTCTCAGGAACTGAATTTGAGACTTAGAATTACACTGTCCAGGCTAAATAAGGACATGTGGGTATTACTTGACTTCCATAAGGGGAAGAAACAAATCATGTTTTGCAGGGGGAAGGACAGACAGAATTACCTACTTACCTTTCACTGCCCTGTGAAATTTGGGTTCTTTTTTCCCACATTTGGAAAATGCAATTAACACACAGTTGTGTTTCTCTCCCTAGACAAGAGTCTAGTATTTAGCATAAAATTTCTATTAATATTACTATAAATCCTTTAAAAAAATCATCATTGTTACATGATAGAAATAGAATGCATTGGTTTGCTGCAAATATATAGATAACAGATATTTAGCATTGAAGTTAGGACCCCAGTCTTGTAGTGCTATAATCAAATCTGTGTTGTGTGGTCTCAATTTTTCTTAGCGTGTACATTAGAAGTATTTAATTACAAGTTTACAACTAAGATTGCCTCAATATATTAGTATATTTTGAATATACCTGTATATGAACAAACACATGTTCTACATACCTACACTTAGGACAATAGTTGAGTAAAACTTACTGTGATACAGTATTTGGAATGTAACTTTGCACATTTTCTAAAAAACATTATTAGCACTTCCAATAAAATACTTCTACATCCATGTAGAAGTTGATCGTAGATATTTCTTCGTATGCCTCCTAATCACTTCATCACACAAATCCTTCCTCACTTTTGACAAGGTTCTTCTGTGTAAATAAGGTTCCCAGAAAATCTGACAGGACATGGAATTTGATTCCTGCTAAAGTTCTTAGAAATTAATAGTCACTACACAGGATGCTGTTAATACTTCCAAGTGGTTTGTGATGGTAATGTACCACATAGAACTACGCAATGGCCAGGGACTGCAAAATGGTAAGCAAGAAGTTTAAAAGATCGGGGTGTAAGGTGTAGAAAGCTTTTGATCTGAAGTCTCCTTCTTTGATTTGTTCTGATTCTTAGCTATGATTGTAAAACAACAGTAAATAGGGTTAACGAATGAGAATTAACATTATAACAAATTAACATATTCTGTAATTCCAGTAAGACAAAGTATTTATGTAATGTTAATGAACTCTTCTAGTTAACTCTTCTAGTTAACTTTTTTTCTTTAATTAGAAGTTCCAAAGTAGAATTCTAAAATTTTAGATAAATGTAAATGAGGATAGATGCATTCAAAGTTGCTGGGGGGATCTTTTTTGGTTGTTTAAAATATCTGATTATAAAAGACCCCTTGGCAACTTTTTAAAAGTAGTGTAATTTATACAGAAATATTAATATGTGCAGTTGTCCATGTGATAAGTTGCTTTGAGTGCATACACAGCTTACGTGTGCTGTGAGAATATTTGCTAAAGTGACCTCTGGCATTTCAGCATCCTTCCCTAGCAGCTGCAGACAGCAATTTGTTTAGTGGTGTTCAAAAGTAAGATAAGAAACTGTGTCTATCTAAAATTAAAGAGGAAGTTTTCTACCACAAGAAATGGTGTTTTAAACAGTCTTATCCCTATATGAATACTTTTATGGTTTTTATTCATAAGAGGTATTTTTTTTTCCTCATTTTAGAGTTCTGTGTAGATGAGGTGATACTAACAAGAAAAGAGCCCAATTTTTTTAATTAGGTAGAGATGAAATTTGATCCCAATTAAAAAAAGAATGAAACTGAGTATTCCTTTTATTTGTGATGGTTTCATAAAGATCAGCTATCTGTCGGGGATGACATATAATTCAAATCTCCAACCTTTATGAGTAGCAGTACCTTCAGAGATAATGAAATCTTCCTACCATATGATCACCTATGTTAATTTGTTCATACATACATTTGTGCATGGAGAAGTATAGCAGAACTGATCCTGAAACACTGAAGTTGTTTGGAAGCGGTGCCCCAGATGTTGACTTGAATCTTCGGGTCTGCAAGTCCATATGAAGGAAGCTTTGCAAAGTTCTCACTTGGCAGCAAAGCTTATTGTGCTTCCTGAGTAAAATACATGCAGTTTTTTTCATTATGAACACAATAGAGTGTAAGTGGGGAAATACTGTACCTGAACTGCTGGATTTTCCTTGCAGTCTTGGAGAGTGTCTGTACTAATATAAATCACATACATTCAGCTTGACTAACATTCAACAAATGGGAAACAGAATTTTTCTATTTTTTTTTTTTCAGGAAAGTTGAAGTCCATAATACTTGTTTATATTCTATCTTCGTTTTTTCAATTAAACTTAAGTGAATCTGAAGTAGCTAGATTTCGTCTAAATCCACACAGCTGAGGAAACCTGTGCTTGCTCTTTCTCTGAATTTTCACTGAGGGGCTTTTATCTCCCCCTAATCCCACCATTTCTGTCAGGACATAATCTCTTTCTCAAATTTACATTTTAATTACAAGGCCAGCTGAACTAGCTAAAATCAATAATGTCAGCATTCAGCAGCCTAACTTCAGCTGAAACCCCAGCCTCTCTCTTTCCTTCTATCGATTTATCTTGTGAACACGGTCTACTTTATTGCTTCAGGCAAATAGGTGCCATTTGGTCAATTTAAACAAAAAAGAGGATTTGAACATTTTTATGATTCTTTCTAAAAGCTGCTATTGGAACAATTTGAAGCCAGGTACTGTACTTGCATTAAATAAAATAGAACAGCAGAATTCTTAAGAGGAATTTTATTTTTAAAACTGCTCTTAATCCCATCTGTGGCTTAAAAACAAAACAAAAAAGACCCACCCTGCCATCGGATACCACACAGCTAGGGCTGTCTGCGTCGTGATTCTTGTCTTTATCTTGTTAGCAAAAACAAATTTTATAAACAAATGTTTTTTAAAAAAATCTACAGTAGAGATGGTGTTACTGATGTTGTAGTGTATTTACCTTTCGCCATTTTTCTCTTAATGGTTTAAAATAAGAAATCAATGGGAAAATATTTTGTTCTTGTAACTCTTAAGAATTCCTATATTGATCTTTTGGATGTGATTTTTATCTCTCTAAATGTCACATTGTCCGTTTATCTCTCTTGCCTTTTCTACGTGTTGCTGACTGCTTGTCTCTGCTGTTCCCCTCCTCTCCCCCCCCCAAACAAAATCAGTGTAGTGAACAAGCAATCATGCTTTCCATAAACATCGTAGGAAAAAATGGAATAAAACTAGGATTTCCTGAGAACTTTTAATATATGTGCACGTATTCTTTCTCAAGAGGAAAAAAATAAGGTATGGTGAGATACATACTTGATACCTTCTGACTTTGAGACAATTTGTGTATGGTACACATACAAGTGCTCTCAAAACTGTTGCTTTAAACAATGCTTTTCAGAAAGGTATTCTTGTTGTTAAAAAAAAGAGAGAGGAAAAAAGGCAATTATAAATGCTATATACAGTCTAAGCAATTCTACATTGCAGATAGAGTCTATCGCGTATTTTTCTCAGCTAATCTTGCTAATGCCAAAGGGCCTGTTTGTAACTGTTTCTGTCATAAAAGTAAATTTACATTTCCAAATCCTGATGATTCTGAAGTGTGGTTATAACAGAATCTTTTGGGTTAATTCGGTTTTGCTTTGATACAAAGCACCTGAGAAAGGCTGTTTCCCTTTCTAGCTTATGGCAGGAGTTGAGATGGAGTCCTATCCTGCCCCCATTCCAGATACGTAAATTCAAGATTGCTCCTTTAACATGTCACTGAAGTGCTGTTTAAAAAACATTTTTGTGGAGGTACCATTATCCCTCTTGAATGGCAAGTCCACAGCCTAATAAATGTTGTGAGATCATTTCCTTTGCTGTTTTGCCTAGATATTTCTCCGCTTAGTTTTATCCTATTATGTTTAATTATCATTTCCCTTATTGCTGGTCCTTCTGCTAATTTTGAGACCCTTTTCCAATGCACAGATTAGTTCTTTAAATGATTTTTTTTTTTTTTTAAACAATGTTCTTTAAAGCCTTATTGACTTTAGGACAGGAGGTTAGATAATGAACATTGCATGTTCATTGCGTTCATTAGTGTACGTGTTGTGGGTGTGACTAAGGGAGCAGTAGTGTTGGCCACGCTAAGCAGCAGCAGCATCACCAGCCAACAGCACGATGATCGTGGGGAATGCCTTTTTGTCCACTCTGCAGTGCTTGCTGCCTGCGGACGTTCGGACAGTTGGGTACTTGCTGAAGTCTTTCTGGCAGAGCCACATGCTCTCAGGTGTGTGTTGACTGCTGTGAACTCCTCACACTCCACATGTGGTACAAATGAATCAAGGTCAGGATGAATTACAGGAAGATCTTATAAGGTGGAAAGAACGGGTCAGGGCAAGTTGCTCTGATTTTGTCTGTGAAAAATATATTTTTCTCGGAAATGAAAATGTTCTGTGCATCAAAGCTACCTGCCAGTACAGGTCCTGCAATTTTCTACTCAGAGGGCAGGTCATGCCACATTAGCTTTTCCTTTTTTAGTTGATATTTTATGATACATTTAATGATTAGCAAAAGAAATTAGCAAAGCAAGAATACTTCTGGATACAACTTCGGGGCTGGCTAGAAGTAGGCAAGAGATTAAAAGTTCCAATTAAATAAGAGCTAGAACGTGTCAGGTAAACTCAGGTTGCTTTTCATAAGAAAGCTGAGATAATCTGCTTAAAACTTCAGTCTTGTGAAACCATGACTTTTTGGTGTTGATTTAGTTTTCGGGGAGGGGGGTGTAGCCTTCCATTTCAATCACTTTTATAAAAAGGCTTTCTGATGGGGAAAATGTAGTCTATTATATTAGTGTGAGGGATCACGTCTTTCCATTTTTAGCTGTCATTGGCTGAAAAGTTCTTGTTACTATTGCCAGCTAATAGAGTTGCTTCTCTAGCTTGGCGGGTAGAGGCATGTGCTGTCTAACTACTCAGCCTGTCTAATTGCATCATTACAGTCCGTCCTGGCTGTCTAATCTAGCTGTATAAAGTAATTAAGTTGCCCCACCACTGAGCTGCTGGTGCTGAACATCAATGCCTGGTACTGCTTTGCAGTGGGCTTGTTCTCCAGGTGTAGCTCAGGCATTTATTGTCTCTTGAGCGTACTCTGTGGGTATACTCATTGCTTCTGCCAATGCTTAGATATTTTATCTTGGTAAATTATGTATTTTAGTATCTGTGAAAGAGGAATGGTCTCTAAATAATTCTGTTTGCAGATGTATTTAGGCATTGAAACTCAATTGTTCTCAGTGGTGCTGCCCCTTAACAAATCAGGAAGGAAAAAAAGAGCTATTTTTGTTTATATTCTCAGCTCTGAAGGGTCAGTGTAGTCCGTGAGAATCATCACAGAACAGGGATATGCTTCACACAGACTGTTTTTTCCTGCCAGCCATGCTGGGTGACGGTAGTTCCTGTTCTCGTCGGTCATGTGTTGCAGTGAACCCCTCACCCAGAAGTGGTTTTTCTTTGCCAGGATGTAAGAGCACAATTTTTGTTGAGATAAAGAATTAATCACAGCATAAAGAATTAATCATAGCATACCGGAGGATATGGATGTATGCCTTTCCTTTTGCTTTCTACTGCTCTTGGATTTCTTTTGGGATTCTGGGTGTTAAACAGTAGTGCCAGTAGTTCCTTTCTTCTGTTTTACGTTGATATGACCTTGGGTACATGAATGACATACCAGCAAGCTGACATGACACTAGAAACTCACATACAAAAAGCAGTATTGCAAGTTAGGCAAAAATGTATTGTTAAAATCCTTCTTTCTAAGGTGAAGTAACATCATTCTTTATTATCACACCATGTCATACAAATTTAGAAGTTGATTCACTGTAGTTAGTTACTCATTATGTTTGTCACAAAACAAAAGAAATTTCACAGGCAGAAATACCACTCTGTCTGTGAGGGGGATGGATGTCTAATGTGAATGAAAAGCAGTAAGACTTGTCATCAGCATCCTGAGCTGTTTGGCCCTGTTGTGAAGCGTTGACCGTGGGAGAAGTAAATCCCTCCTAAACATGGAATTCTTTTGCAGGGCTAGAGCCCCAGTCGCCTCCGAAAGCATCGGTGGGGAAGACATCAATGGGACCAGCTCCCCTGAGCTCCCGTGCCCAGCAGAAAGGGAATGAAGATGAACTGGATCCAACCTGTGCAGCTGCCACATTGAAACTTATTAGAGACAAGCTACCAAAATTACCACCTCCAAATGCCAGGTTATCTTTGTTTTAATTCTTGTAGAAACCTCTTGCTCTTACTTGTTTTTATTAGTCGTGAAAGCACACAGAAAAGTGCTCATGAGCTAGGCAAGCTGCTAAGGCTGTCTTGGTTTCATTTTGAAATTACAGTTCTTTAACTGAGATGTATATTCACTGCCTAATATTGGGAATTTTGTTACTGATCACACCAGGCACTTAAGGAATATTTTACTGCTCACTTGGTTTAGGTTTTATTTGATGTAAATGGCCTCTATTGAAAGATAAAACATTCCCTCCTTTCCTAACAAAAAAAAAACACCACCATCCCCATTTATTGGTTAATTTTTGTTTTGCAACTAAACAGAACGTATCCTAATGCTAAATTAAAATGTAGTTTCAACCATCTCTTGCTTCCTAGTGACTTATGTTGTCAGTGCTGACAGGAGATGTGTTTTAGTGATTCTATGTATTTGGTGCCAATCCTATTCAAATCTTGCTGAAATTACAGCCTTGACTAGTATTTATCTGTGATTTTAGAATAAGACTGAGTAATCTACTTAGTGGCATATTCCTGAAAAGAAACTTCTGCATTGGCCAAGAAAGCCCCCCAAAACTAGCAAACTGTAATGTAATCTCAGAAAGGGGCTTACTTCATTGGAACTCCGGAGTTTGGATTATTCAGGTGTACCTTTTGACTTTTAATCTTTAGAAATTTAATGTTTCATTAAGGTGACTTAGGACCTTTTGACGGTCTCTCAGCGAATACCCAAGGTCTTCATAGTAGTACTCTGTTTTTTGAGGACTTTGAATTCTGTAGTGGTGTTGCTCAATGAGTATTACAAGTCTGCAAGACGAAATTTTTGTCAACAAAAACAGACTTTGCAGACTGTGTGACTGCCTTGCAAACATGGGCATGAGTTTACAGAAAAAGGGTCTTTTTTAAAATGGTTTGCCACATCAGTAACTCCTGTTACATTACAGCGTGTATGAGCCACTACTGCCCCCACTAGATTTCTAGGCTTCTACACTTATGGTATAATACATCGTATCTAGCTTTAGCTGAATGTGCAGTTAACCTTCATGGTGGTGTGCTGTATGTACTGTGGTGTTATGGTCTGTATCCTTTCAAAAAAAAACAAAACAAAACAATCCTGTAAAGGTAGTTGTAGTCCTAGATCTAAGATAACATTAGCGTTGCTGTGAAAAAAGAGAAAATGTTGTGATCATTGCTGTTCTGTATTGAGTTTTCATCCATTTTCTCCAGTGACTCTGCAACTACTGAGCCAGCAGCCTCAGAAGAGCCTGACAGTAAGAGAAGAAAACTAGAAGAAGAAAGAGCTAAAGCTCCCCTCATGCCTTTTGGATTAGATCTTCACTACTGGGGACAGGATCAACCAAGTGCTGGGAAGATTCTTAAGTAATGCTCTTTTTCTTTTAAGACAAATTAAACAAATATATAGATTTACTTATACTCAGAGGTCATGCAGTGCAGTGACTGCTATTTCTTTTGATAATTACTTTTCTTCTTTCCCTTGTGCTGTAGGAACCATAAACAGTCAGAAATTCTACCTTAAAGTATTATTTATTTTGAGAAGATATGATACTAATTAAATATCCTTTGATGCTTCAAAGCACATTTTTTTCCTGCTCTTTCATGTTTGTGTATTATTTGCAGCATGGCATCACTTACTCCAATTTAAATTGGTACCTTATTATGCAAAGTGCTATGCAAGTGCATGATAGACGGTCCCTCTGCTGGAGACTTTACAGTCTAAATAAATAGCAGACAAGGTAGGAGAAAGGCTGGGGAGCTGTCAGGGGTATTTTTCCTGAGTTTACAGAACGGTAACTGAGGAAATTGATACGCTTGTTCAGTCACACAAGAAATAGGTTGCAGTTACAGGATTTGAATTTGGATCACTCACTTTCCATTCCTGCCTGGGAAGGTTTTGTATTTCTTGGACATGAAGCATTGCTGGCTTGGGGAGAGCTTTAGCAATGCCAGGGAGAAGAGATGGGTAGGTATATGTCAGAAATTGTTTCTAACAGTCAGCTTTTAAAATCCCTTTTTAGGACTAGTATTTTTATATGAAAGATGGGATGCAAAGTCCTCCCTCTCTATATAAATTTCATTTAAGTCCACCAGAACTTTAGTATTAGCGTATACTATACCTGGCTCAGAAAAGGCAAAAAACATTGACTAGCTGGGTTGCAAATCAAACTTAGATATTCTCAACAGTATTACTTTAACTTCATTTGTTTTCTTATTAAAATGAACCAAAAAAAACCACCCCTACCCATGATTACAGTGTGAAGACAGTGTTTGCAGAAAGAAGGGGAAAGTGTTGCCCCTGTATCTGATTGCCTACAATGCTGAGTATGTTTCAAATTATTGAAAGCCAGTGAAATTTGATGCATAATAGAGCTTTAACAGTGTCACTCCAAGCCTTGGATTCTGTCTGGTGTGGTGTAAGCTCTTCAAAGTCTATAAAATGGTTAAGATTTTCAGCAGGACTTTAAGAAGCATTTGTCTGTGGTAATGCCAAAAAGGTAGTAAGGCTTTATTTTACATTGCAAATGAGTTATTCAAGTCATAAGTGGAATCAGAAGCATATTTCACTGCCTGTCTGCCTTGTGCTGTACTGTATTATTTTTATGCTTTCCAATAAAATAGAAGGCACACTTCTGAACCTTATAGTCTATAACTACAGATAGGCCAATCTAACTAAAGATAATTTAAGTAACTCTGCACACACAATACCATTGACCCCGGGTATAAAATATATTTATTGAAAAATTAAGGTGGTCATTGGCCAACTCCTTTCACTTTTCTATATGCACACACACTGTCTCTGTAAGATGCCTAGGAAAAAAAAAGCAAACCCAAAAGCCAGACACCACATATGGAATGTGCATGGAATTTGAATTTTTAAAGTCTGAAGTGGAAGAGTCTGTCCCCTTCACCTATTTAACACTACACTTACTTAATTACAGCATTTACAATAAATTAAGATTTTGATAGTGAGAATGTAGCTACCAGGAAGAGGATTTTCTAAAGAAGTTTTGTTTAGCTGGTAAATGGTCAACCGTCATCTTCTCTAGAAGGTGACAGTAACTGTGGGCTCTACAAAAAGTTTGGGCCGAACCGTTTTCCCTACTTCTGCCTTCATTCACACAACTCATTAAGCTAGTTTAAGAGCTCATGTTAAGAGTTTATAAAGCTGTAATAGTAGTTTTTTTAGGGGGGGAGAGGGAGACGGGGGGAGAGGCTGGTATTGATGTTTACTGCAGTGTTGCACTGTGTAGAGACTGCGGTGCCAGCTTAACTAACTTTTGGATAGCGTGGGCCTTCCAAACTCATCTACCCTCCTCCTTGAATTAAATGACCTTACTCTTAGGATCAGAGTGAATTAGCTGGGGCAGCACTTCTGACTGTGACTAGGATATTTGAATTAGCTCATTTAGAGCTTGCTCCAGGATCTCTGTATGCATCATACTGTTTTTAGAATTTATATTTATTCAAGTTTTTGATAAGCTTCCCATCATCTTAGGAATGAAGTTGATATGAATTTGTTGAAAGAGTGCAATATTTCCCCAGGAATTGGCCTTTCTTTTAGATTTCAGTTAACGGTTACTGTCTTTTATTCCTCCAAATATATAGCTCTGTAATTTCCATTAAAGCCTCTGTTATTTGTCTAGATCAGTAACACACTTTCTATGAGTGCAAGTGTAGTGTTGATCTTTGAGTTGATTTTCTGTTCCCCTCCGGATCCCTCTTACAAAAGGTTTTACTTGTCACAGGCATCATTTTTTCAAACAAAGATCTTATGTTCTGCCTTTTTAAAATGTTACTTAAATTACAACAGCAAGAAATCAGAAAACTTTGGGAATTAGCACTGCTTTGTTCTTTTCTCACCTGCTTGTGAGTAGTGATGGAAGAGAGTAAGTGACATGCTTGTAGTAAACAATAATATTTATGAATAACTGTGTAGGAATCAGGCTATTTTAAGTCCAGTTCCCAAATACTGATCAATAATACATAGAGTAAAACATAATTTTAATTTCCTTGAGATTTGTTGGATGCAGATTTGGGGAAGGGGAGGCAGATATTAAATAGAACTTTTTCCTAATCGTAAAGGTTGGCATGCACAACTGTTAAATACTTCATTCTCATGTAACTGTAACTTGATAATTTAGAGGTGGAGGGAGGTTCAGACCACCAAAGGAT
Source organism: Limosa lapponica baueri (assembly GCA_002844005.1). Classification (NCBI taxonomy): domain Eukaryota; kingdom Metazoa; phylum Chordata; class Aves; order Charadriiformes; family Scolopacidae; genus Limosa; species Limosa lapponica. The sequence continues at coordinate 278,414 of KZ505648.1, read as the reverse complement.
GCTAGAATTTTACTAAGAGATTCTGTAAAGCTATCTTGCACATAGAAATCCTGTGTCATGTCTTTTTAGGAATGCTTTCACCTCCTTGTGTCTGTAAGGTTAGATACACAGAGGTAGCAGTCACTCTTGTTTTCAAGATTGTATTAGAACTAAGCAAATAAGAAATTTATTTCATTCTTTTATTTACTGTCTATTGTACAATCTTGTACATCGTTTCTGATGCTAAAATACTGTACCATTCAAATGTTTGTCTAAAGTCATATTGGTATATTATAAAGATTCTTAAAGTTTTTTTGTTAGCCTATAGTTTGCAGAATTGTGTAATTGAAAACTTTTTTTTTAACCAAAAATTGTGGAAAAATATTACTAGGTTTAATGCTGAACTAGCCTCCACTATAACTCTTTTGCCTTTGTCCCCTAATTTACCAGAAGACAGTTATTTGCACTTTGTGGCAGCTTAGAATTTTTCTGGCACTAGTGAGGTATAGTCGATGAAGAAATTATTGGATAGCATGAATCTCTTTAAAAAGGATTTTACTTGTTGAACGTTTTTCTGATGATTTGGCAAATCATAGAATGGCTTCAAAATTGCTTAATCCCTTTTCTTAACCTAGTTCTAATCTCTTTACATAGATTTAAATAGTCAACTGTTGCAGTAAAACCAGCAGCTCTATATGTTGTAGGTTACTAAAGTCAGGTAATTTCCTCTGCTTATTTTTTTCCTTGTCATCTGCTGAAAACTTGCTTAGATAAAATTCATCAAAACTCTACAGGCCCACTAAAGTAATTCTTTAAGTATTGGCTTATATACTTTGCTGAATTGAGATGATTGTGATTCGAGAAGCCAGTGTTCATGTATATATGGCTCCACAGTCTACAGAAGGCCAAGTCTCAGAAGTAGGAATGACATCCAAGGATATTTATGAGTGAGAGAAATTGGATATGGATAGAAAAAATTCTCTCAAGTCAGTCTGGGACTGATTGGATGAAAGAGCTATGTGGAAGAAAGGGATTGTGAAGTGTCCTGTATGAATTTTAAGTCCTTATCAAGGTATTTGTCATCTAGATATCTCTATTTTACTTGTAATGAGCAGCAGACATGCAGGCTGGAATTGGTTTTTTGCTTAGTTTAGCTGTATGTTTTCTCTTTAACTTCATATTTTCTTAAATTTGGGATGGAATTGTTGTTTAACTTCAGATGTCTTAAAGTTAGATGTCTAAGCTTAAGCTGGTTACCCCAATGTTCTTTTCATGTTTAGGAGAAAGAAACATTTACCATCAGAGGGACAGTTATTGCATCCTAAGATTAGCATCTAAAATGAGTCAGGTGATTACTCTCTGGGGTTGCATGTTTCTCATTATAAACTATTGGCAGCCTAGGGTGGCTGAAATGAAATTATATGAATACTGTTGAGAAAATCTGAAAATACTACATCACTCAAAATTCCTTACTCCCTTTCTCTCCCGCTCCGCACATCCACTGAAGTGGTACTAATCTTCTTTGTATATATGTGTCTGTAAATATTGGTAAGATCTCTAATTTTAAAATAGATTTTCAATGGATTAGCTTAATTTCCTAGAGGAATGCCCCGTGAGTTGCTCAGGCTTACGAACACTGTGTAGGAGAATGTGGAAGAAAGAATCTGTATAGGGCTCAGCTGATTGTTTGCTCTCTTCCTTGGTCTCAGTATATTGCAACACACTCCGGTTTCAGCTCCTGCTTCTCTGCTGCGGCAGGAGTACAGCTACCAGGAATAAGAACAGACAAGTTAAGATCAAACTGTTTCCTCCCTGATCTATCTTCTGTGTTTAACCATGGAAGTATTTTGTTATGAAAACTGTTAAATACAGAATTACAAAGTTATTCACTGAAACTGGCTATTGGATAACTGACTCTGAGTGTCAGTTCACGAACTAGAGCTCAGACTTGTAAGAGGTTAGCAGGTTAAACAAGAAATCAATACTAGACAGGCTTTGGTGGTATTTTAAAAACATCTTCATAATATAGGAGTCATAAGAAAGAACAGAAGATTCCTAGGTTTTTCTAATTCACTAGTAAAGCTTCACTTCTTTTTATATGTAAGTTTACCACAGGGTTATACCGGCATCTTTATGTGCTTTCTTACAACTTTGTGAAGATTTTTCATTTGTTGTTTTCCCAGGTTTGCTTCTGAGCATCGATTTTGGGCACCCAGTGAAGTAGAGGAAGAAGTGGAAAATAAAGAAATTACTGAAATGTTAAAAACTAGATATATAACATTTGCTGGCAAGTTTGAACCCGTGAAACATAGATGTCGAGCACCAATGCCTGATGGAAGTCTGTGTGAAAGACAAGATCGGATTAAGGTGGGCACCAAGATACGTGTTATATGGAGAAGATCTCACTAAAACATATCCATAAAAGTTTATTTCACATTGTAAATATAGCTCATGGGAGTGGAAGAAAATTGCATCTGGAGAAGTTTGCTGTTAATGTGTGTTTCATATGGGGAACATCCTTTTGGTAAGGAAGCTATAAACATTTAAGGAACTCTGAAATATTTTTGGCATTCATCATAGGTATTTATATTTTATTTATTACTGTGATATATGAGTACCTCGTAGTAAAGCTGAGACAATTAGTTCATTGCTGAAAAGTTTTCTTCATTTAGAGGTATATTTGATATTAACTGTTTTTAGAAACTGGGGTGCTTGAGGGGCGAAGATATTTTATTTACAAATTAGGTTTTATGAAAGCTAAGTCCTACACAGCCTTAAATTATGAGCCCTATTGAGCAGAAATGCTTTGCTTAACTACTTTGTTCTAGTATCCCTGTTCTTCCTGTATTATCTGAGGTTGAAGGATTTGAATGCAGTAAAATACTTTAAATGGGATTTTTACAGGACAAAGATATAGCATAAACAGCAACATACGACGCAGCATTGGTGCCCTTGTTCCGGACTTGACAGGATGTGCTACTTGGCCTCTTGAAATCGGATATTCATATCACAAAAAGCTTATTTCTTTGAGATTCTGAATATATTAAATACATGATGTTTATGGTATTCTAATGCTTTCTAAAGGGAACTGGGAATTAAGCGTAGAGTTTTGTTGCTTGATTCCAGTGTATGGCTTTATAAGCTACTATGTTCAATAGCATGTAAGCATTTTCTTTCAATTCAGAAGTTTTGAGATTTATTTTGTTTTTCCCTTTCTTTCTGAAGTGCCCATTCCATGGAAAGATAATTCCTCGGGATGATTCTGGCATCCCCATTAACGCAGAGGACAGAGCCAGAGAAGAAAAGATGCGGTTTGAGAAGCAAGCGGCTCAGCCAGGTTTGTGTCTGCATAGCATCTTAAAAAAAATAAAAATACTAGGCAGAGGTGGGAGATGAGCTTTAAATGTAAGCATAATATCTTTATTGTATATATGTTTGTATATATATTGTATACAATATTTACAATATCTACAATATATTTACAGTCTATACAGTATTTGTATGTATTGTATCTACATTGTATCTATGTGTTGTATATATTATATCTATACGTAGATACAGTGTAGATACAAGTTGGACATCAATCTCAGTATACAGTTAAACAACAAATGTGACAGGCTACATGGAGGAAGAGAGCCATTTCTTCTGTTGCTAAAAGCACAGGTTGAGATCCACAGAACCGGATTATATTTCTGGTTTGCTCCTAACCACATTCTCTCATTTAAATTCCTGTTGATTTTAATTTGCAGATCATTTGCAGTGATTCTTGCTTATGTGATAAATATGGATGCATGCCTACACAGAATAAGGTTAACATTGCATTTGTTCTTTATTTCCAGTAGTTACCATAATGTTCCTAACACTGCTTAGATCGAGGAATTATAACCTTTTCCTTAAGGAACATGTTTATTGGGGACGATTAAACCTATTTCCTGGGAAATGCTTGACAGTAACTATTCCCATGCTTCTGAAAAGAAGTCGTCTGATCTTGCTGGTCCCTAACAGTTGTGATTTATGTAATGTAATGATAATATTATTAGAATCACTGTTACCACGACTGTTGGCAGAGTGGGGTTTTCTTGTCACAATGAGGGAACTTGTTTTTCCTGTATATATTCATATCTACCATATTCCATATTTCCTATATCCACTCACTTACTACTTGTGTTTTAGAGGAGAATTCTTGGTCTTGCTATGCTGTGTGTCTGTGCAGCACCACTAGAAAATATTCTGAATGAGGGAAACCCTCACCTTGGGCCTTACTTTTTTGGCATTATAACTAGTCTGGATGTTCCAGTAGGCATGATGTTTATGATGGGCTTGAGGAAGGGAGCAAGCAGACCTGTGCTATTTAATTGTTTACATGTTACTGTGCAATACTCTGGATTTTTTTTTTTAAACAATGGGAATGGGCAGCAAAACTAATGACCTTCTCTTTGCGTCCTGACTGCTGCCTTCAGGTGTGAAGGGAAGTCTTATCCTTCCCCAAGATTGTATGGGCATTTTTAGCCAGGATAAAGGTCTGGACTGCTAGGTAAGGAGTGCAGGCAAAGAAAAAGACAGCAAGCAATGAATACGCAGGTAGAAAGACTTCCAAGAGGAATAAGAGACTTTTTTTGCAATAGTACAACTAAACCTCATTAGCGATAAACAGGAAGTAGATTTTCATGGAGCACTGGGGGGACTGCAACCAGGAAGCTACTGGAAGTTGATGGACTGCAAAAGAAGATGGGAGAGAGGGATCTATCCAGCAAAGACATAGGGCATAATTGGAGGAGACAGGGTTTTTTTCCACAGCTTTTATTTAATCCACCTTACTCTAGAGGTCTTAGGTTTCTCTGTGTTGTTTATTCTAGGTGGGTATTCTGTATTCTAATTAAACTTACCCATAGGCTTTATAATTTTGATATCTTGTACTACGCTGCCTTTAAGGTGTTAGTTCTCTCTTAAGCTCTGACTCAGTAATTCACCAGAGTCATGTATATTATTAATGCAGCTACTGAACCTTCCACGAAACCCCTTCAGAGCATAAAGAACAGTTGTTGATCTGTTATCCAAAAAGGTCTATCTCAAATGAATGTGCATTTAAACATACAACAAACCCACCCACTTTCCTTTAGTAGTGATTTGGCTATCTTTGAGTGACTCTGCTTGGCAGCTACCAGCACCACATGAGTGCAGCGGTTACTGAACACCTTCTGGTGTCTGCATGTGTCGAAGTGCTACGTTTGGAGGCAGTTTCCATCCTTGTCCAGGTGGAGCAAAGTGCTTGAAACTGGCATCCAGCCAACAGCACGGGCACGGTTGGACTGTCACAGCAAAGCCAGGCCAGGGGTGGGACATTGTACTAAAAAGGAAAGTTCCCAACTCCGTTATGACAAACTAAAACTATCAAATTAAACTAGCAGGTGGTCTTGAGAGACTTGTTTCAAACTAGAAACTAATACTCTGGTATAAAAATCACTTGCACTGAAAAATATTGATTTTTTTTTTTTTTTTTTCCCTGGGAAATTGCCATTGCTGGAGGCTAGACATAATACTTATTTTTATTACAGTGTCAGCTTGGTGTTGTTAGAGGCTTCTCACCTCTAGCCCACAAGGATGTGTATGTTAGTCCCAAACCAGTGTTGACATTGCTGCCTTGTGTTATTGAGTGCCGTTGTTAAGCTGAGATGTCATACAAAGGTCCATCCCATCTGTCTGGGGAGGTACTGAACGAGCTATGGCACTTAATTTATTGGACAAAACCTTACAGGTTTCTAAAGCCATGTGTATACCAGATGTCACTAAATAGTTTTATCTACTGCTTTTTGTTCTTTTCTTTTTTTTTTTCCCTGTGCCTCGGTATTTTTATATTTGTTTTATAATATTTTCATCAACCTTTTAAAATGCTCTTTAGTTTGTTTATTTTGGGCTTGTGGTTTATGAGGGGAGAGTGTTTGGTTGGTTTGCACTGGGGTTTGTTTTGGTTATTTTTTTACAAAGGACTCGAAGGAAGTCTGAGCGATGCTGCTATGGAAAATACACAAGTGGGGATGCACTCTGTACAGTGCATGCTTTGGTCTTATGATTGACAACATCATTTGCTAATGATGACAGTTCGAAAAATGCCAAACATTAAAATTTGGGGATCAGTTGCATGGTTAAATTGCACCAAAATTCTTCCTACATCTTTTCCCTATTGGATAGTAGGTTTATTTTCATCCTTGTGTGTGAAGGGGAAAACAATTATGTAGAAGTAATACAGTTTTTGTGGTAATGACTATGTTTTGACAACACTGTCATTGTTATTATGGAGCACTTTTTAACTTAGTATAAAATTTTAAACTCTAGCGAATGTCCACCAAAATGGTGCTTTGGGCTCTTTCGTCCTGAAACAATGAATCAGGTGGGATTACGCTGACCTGCTAATCTGCAGTGTTCATCCTTTTCCAATAGTTCACACATAGGAGCAAATTAAGTGCCTATTTTTTGTGTCAACCTTGAAGAGTATCTGGTTTTTCAGCCCTTAGTGACTTGTTAACAAACAGGTATCAGGACAGGCTGGTGAAGGCAGGCCGCTGGCCAGTCAGATGTGAAATAGCATCTCTCTACTAACTACAGTATTGATTCCCGCCTACCATTGCAAACTGTGTAATTTTCTTTTCCCTGCTGCTAAACTCAGTAACAATGTATGAAGAGCTTTAGGGGCCCATCAATGCTCAAAAAGGCTGCTCTTCCCTGGCATTCTATTGATTTTTCTCAAAGGCTTTTAAATTGCTCCTTCATTTTCCTCAAATGCTCATTTCATCTCTACTGGATGCCGGCATTTTTTCGTTGTGTTTAAACAATTGCTGCATTCACTGAGTTCCTAAACTGTGACGCCTTCTTATTACCAGGAGATAAACTGTTTAGACAGTTTTCCTTAATCTTGGATTAATCGTTCCTGTATCTGAATTGTGCTGTTCTGTATTCCGTCACTTAAAAAAAAAATAAAGTCTGTGAGGTCTTATGATCTATCAAGTATATGTGTTCTATTTTCTCCCTCTATACTTCTGCTCAGTTCTTGCACAGCTCATTTTCCTCATGCTTTTTGGTGTGTTGGATTTTAATCAGTCCGTGCTTTCATGTATCATAGTAGGTTAGATCTAACCTTTCCTTGGAAAATTGCTCTGGTATTCCTAAACACCGTGTTCTTAAGTGAGGACATTGCCTCTGACCTTCTTGAAATGTTGTTACCAGTATTTGTCACACTCAGTGACCATCTTGGTATATAAGTGAAATTGTATAGTTGTTTAGAACTGTTTATTTTTCTATATCTACTTAGATGTTAAATAAGGGTTGTAGACATTTGGTGTTAGAATTTCTGCAGGCAACAAAGGCTGACTGACTGACATACGGGAAACTGTGACAAATGGCTGGCAATTACTGGTTGTTAAAATACAGAATTCTGATATTTGTGCTGAGTTTTGACCATGTTACTCATTGAAGTGGCACTTGCTACATTTTTTTCCAACCCATATGCTCAAAATCTTTATAATGTAATGCCGTTTTTCTGAATTTCCACTTGAAGATATCCACCCTTAAGCCACATTTTTACTTTCTCCTTTGTACTATGTGACCTTCTTCTGATATGTAAGACTCTGCACTGAAGGTGAAAGACCACTGCTTCCTCAAAGAGTTTACAGTATAAATTGCTCATGCTTTTTCCCATGGTGGCATCTATGATCAGAATCCATTTGCAGTGTGTGGTTGGATAAAACTGTAAAACAAGTTTTTGATGAGATAAATTAACTCTTGTGCTATTGTCAAGAGAAGAAACTTGATTTAGATAATTAAACTGATGAATTGTGGGATACTTCAAAAGTAGTGTCTTTTTCAGATGAAAAATTGGGCTCACGAGAACAGGGTCATGTTGACTTATTCAAGAATGCTTTTTAGGTGTCAGATACCAGTTGCATATTTTGGAGCAAATACGATTCTTTGATGCAGAAATGTTATAATGTTGTCACTCTCACTCTGCTCAGAAGTTGACATATTTCATATTTATGTTTATTTTTAAGCTTATTCAGAATTTATTTCCAGAGATAAGTTCCTCAGCTACTTTGCTGGCATTTTATTCAATTTCTAAATAATAATCACTGCATTTTATGTCATCTCTCCTACATGCAATAGTTTCCTTGGAATTTTGCTACTGTACTACTGTGAAAACTTGACTTAAGTCTTCCTACAGAACAGTTTTATCTACAGCAGCTAAGAATAGATACTAATCCCAGACTGGCAGGGCTTTTTCATCAAGATCATTTTTGCTAACTGCTTTATCCTCCCCTTCCTTTGTGTATGCAAATTACAGCACAGTGATTCTGCCTTCGCCTAGCGGTGACAAGAACCTGTACCTTAGGAGACTGCAAATTTTACCTGGGTTTGGAGTTTCAAAACACATGCTTTTTCTTTTAAACAGAGTGGCGGGATCCAGAATTCATGAGAGAAGTTGAAGCAGCTACAGGAATGGATCTTGGTTCCTCTAAAAATAATGGAAATGGAGGGAAAAAGAAAGGGAAGAAGAAGAAATATCCAAATCTGACAGACCTGAAGCAGCAGGCTAATACTTCTCGTTCCCGGCTTGAGAAGAAAGTCTTCAATAAGTAAGATGCTTATGTTCTCTGAAGCCTGTTAAATTGCTGTTTCCCTTTGTTTCAATGGTACTTCCTATTTCTACATTAACAAGCACTTGCTAAACAACTTTATTCACTAGCTGCAGAGCAAGAATGCCTTCCACATTTCTGGAGGGTAAAGAGCAGCAGGTACTGATGACCAAGGTTATTTCTTTGAGAATGATTGTCAGCTAATTTACAAAATTTCCCTATGAAAGATTTTTTTTTCCTCCTCAATTTTTTTTTGTCATCCTTAAATTGCTGTAGTGGCTTCTTTGGATGATCATTTATTAATTAGATGGATGCTACTTTATGTGTGCAAATAGAACTGGATCTGGAAAAATGTGTTCAGAGTGACACAACTTACAGTATCAGACACACTGTAGTAGTGTAGATAGAGTGAAAATGAAGTTTTTCTTTTTGAAAGCCTAAGATGGGCTGGCCCAAGTAGAAGTTCAGTTGATAAAAGGATCTGTCAAAAGCACTTGCTTTTAACTTGTGGCTGCCATTGAGCCTCTGGTGTATGCTCAGAGACCTTCCCAAACTTGTGACTGCTGCCTGGGCTTCCCGTGTATTTTTCTCGCTCTTGGGTGTACTAAATCGCTAGCTGAGTCTGATGCAGTGCCTTCCCATCCGCACAGTGATCCCTTCCTGTGTAATAGTCAGTGACACACTGCCACTGCATTTTTTCTCCTCCTTCACTGAGAATGCATTCAGTTGGTTAAGAAAAATTATTTGTATCCTTGTGTTATGGTGCTTGTTCACTTTAAGCCCTGCTGTCTTTTGTAAATATCAGGGACTGGAACCTGCTGCAGGTCTCTTTTCAGTGTAAGAGTTTAGAGATGGTTGTTCCCGGTACCAGAGACATGCGGACACGGTGTTCTTCCCACGATGGTGCTGTTTCTATACATCTCCCTTTCCTCCCAGCACTTGGGCAAACAGTAGCTCTTGGCCTATGTTTAGCTCGAGAAGAAACTGTTTGGATGGCGTTTAGACATTTCAAACAAAGGTTTGTCCATGACTTATGTAGACGTATTTGAGTTAACGTTAAAGCAGGCATGCTAGCTCAGATCGAAGCAGGAGCCTACCAACCCACCAAGCTGAATAGGTTTTAGAATGTATAGTAGCTCCATATGTCCACTCTGTTGTGCCATTTCTGATATCTAGTTTTGGTTAGATGTGGCTGCAACATAAATTTGCCTAAGCATGCTCTGGTCTTTATCAAATGGGAAGCAGCTGCAGGTAATTAGAGAGTTTCACATGTCAAAACTGAAGAAGTCAAAGGAAAGTGGAAAGTGTGAAGTTGTCAAATCAAAACCGCAAAATTATTGTTATAAGATCATCAATGCTGAGTTATTCCCTAAACATATGGGAGGAGTTGAACAGCATCCAAGGTACAATATCTGTTTAAGTTCTATTTTCCCTTTTCTGATGTACCGGTTATGATAACAAAGCCAAATCTACATTGGTTTTAGTTACAGAAATAGTACGTTTTCTGTGAAATTCTCGTGTTACCTGATCTTAGTTAGAAGTCAGAGGCATACAGTTCTAATGATCAGAATATCATACCAGCTTTAAAACAAAATAAATTTTAAAGGCTGGGTTTGGTTTACTATGGTTTGTGCTAATGATTTTGAGTGCGTGTTAGTGCCAGGCATAGGGAATCAAACCTGTCATGTTTTAATAGGTTTCATGCTTTGCAGCACTAAACAAGATGATAACCTTGGCTCCTTATAACAACCCCAAATTACTTGAAATGTATAGGTGATAAACCCAGGCTCTAGTCTGCCAATAAAGTTAAGTGAAATTGCACACAGATCATCAAAGTGGGATCTCATTTCATTTACAGTATCGCACAATCCGGTGGTGCTAATGTAAAACCTACATGACATGAAAGTGTCAAGGCCACTCTGCGCTGCTAAAGGCTCACTTTTCTCCTACCAATTAGGCAATATTTGAAGTGTAAAACCATGACCACATTTTCCTTACTCTGGTAACTTTATTGGCAGAATTTTGTTAAAAATATACCTCTCCCAAGGTGTTTTTTCAGAATGTTGGCTTTCATTACAGTTGCTGCTGAGAAAATCTTTAATCCCACCATTTAGAAGTGTTATTAAGAAGTATCCTCTGTTTTCAGATGTTTCAAAATGGCTTTTGAAATGAAGCCGTTACAGAGAGCAGTTAGCTATAACAGAAGTCAACTTGCCTCTCCGAGACGGTCACAGGAGCAGAGCTGGAATAGTGTGTAGGGCCTGATCCTGAAAAAGGCTGGTGCACACTGCCTGGTGGATGCTACCTTCTCATTTTACTGCACAGCCTGCAGTATCCTCAGGAGTGACAGAGAAAGGCAGATTGTGACAAAGCAGAATCTAACAGATAGCGCTAGACTTGAAACCATCCACTTTGTGTGATAGAACTTGCTGTGTTTCTGATGTAGAAATGAAAGGGGACATCAAACGGTGCCGTGAACACTAAATGGGACAGTCCCTCAAACCAAGCCCTTACGTGATATACCTCCCATGTTGGCAGAGCATCCAGGCCTTTGCAGAGAAGCGTTGGGAGACAACTTCCTTCTTCATAAACAGAGATGGGGTGGTATCTTTACACACTTGCATATAGTAGCTCCTGTCTCAGAGATTTTGGGCTGGAGGCACCCAAAGTAACCAATAAAAATAGAAACTCCAGTGAAGAGCAAAATGCCCTTGGCATGGTGCACTCAGCCTTGCACAACACCTACCATAAGTTTCTGTGGGGGCAGATAATGTGCAATAGAGCATTCTCTTCATTTCTGCTACCACCTTTCTTACCCCTCTGCAGTCAGGAACCCCTTCCTCTGCCTTACCAGTTAAAGGACATATAGGCCTGCTCTCTCTGTGCCTTATATGAGAATCTCCTGCTCCTGTTCATGCTGTCTAGACATCATTTTCCTCACCCTCAAAATCTCAGCTGCAAGATCTTCACTCAGAAGTTTGTAGAGGGAAGAAAAATGCAGGTGTCTTCACTCAACCCATTCAAAAGCAGAGCAGTCACTTCCAAAAGAAAAGGAGTCTCTGGGCACCATATTTACTGGGAAGAAACAGTGGCAGCAAATAAAGAGCAGCAACATGGAGGCAAACCCCCATCAGATTTAGGTGCACCAGAAAGCTTAAGAGCACCAAAGTTCATTCTTTTATTTTCTTTTTGATTCTGAAGAACACTCCAGAGCCTTCTTCAAGCACAGCAGGCACTGCAGAGGGCTTGAATGCTTGCCTATCACGAGGTAGCAGAGATCCCTCTTTATATAAGATATTGGACATACTCCAAGCACTTAGCTGTTCTGCAGCAGTAATCTACCTCTGCGTAGAGATGCATGGCAATCTGTGGTGTCTTCCTAAACTAGTGTTGTGCTTCTGGATTAAATTGTTGCTGCTCAGGAACTGGGATGCTGCTGGTGTGAGTAGAAGAGTTTTACTCCGCCCACAGCTGATGAAATGGGTTTTTAGGAACCTGTGAAAGGAAGGTTGCTAAATGAGTTATAGTTACATGAATTTAACAGCAAACCCTTCCCTTACAAAAACATTCTAGATTCTGCAGGTTGGATTTTGTAAGGGTTTCTGAGGTTTTTTTATATCCTGTTAGATGCTTTTAGTTATTTTTTCCCCAAGACTAGTTAGGTGCTTTTGAAAATCGAACTCGGTACACGTGACTACCAGAAATAATGCTAGGAGGGTGGAATGCACAGCCATTAAGCTGAAAGACTTTAGTTTGTTTACTCCTGTTAATAAAATTGTTGCTGAATTAAACTATTGGTATTACTACAGGTAATTTAGTTAACAAGACAAATTTGTTCAGCCTCATCAGTGCAGTGTTCAGAGCCTGGTAGTGATTAATCATAGTTCATTTTTCCCCCAACATTCATAAACATTCTCTGAGATTGTGTGGAATTACCATAACTGGTTTTACTTATTTCTTTGTTTGTCTTTCAGAGGTGCTATGAAACGGGTGGTGAAAGCAATGAACCGAGTGGACCAGAGAAAGCACGAGAAGTTTGCCAACCAGTTTAACTATGCACTGAATTAAATTGTAATAAAATGAAGGGCAAAGGTGATTAACAAGAGTGCAACTACACAAAACCTTTATCACAGACCTTCATATTTACACTAAAATACTCTGCTGGGTATATTTTTACTGGGGTAATTTTATAAATTTTTTTCTTCTTCTAACTTATTTGATAATGAACACAAATTTTGACAAGGATGTGGTGATATAGAATTAAATGCATTTAACAAGTTGATAACTATTTGAAATGTACATTACAGCATTATTTTTATGACTTGTACATACTAAAGTGTTCAGGTTGTTTGGTTTTTTCCTTCTTAAGGGACTCATGTAATTTATACCTTGTTTGCCAATGCGTTTGTCATAATTTGCCTCCACTTTAATGCCTTCAGAAAAAAGGTGCTGTAGAAGCAATTAGATACCTACCAGACAGGGCAATGCACAGAGTAATTGCTCAGCCTACCATTCTAGGAAGGGTATCACAGCAAACAGCACACTGGTTCCTGCAGTACCTCTAAGGACCTCTTGTGTACCTACTAAAAA
>KZ505648.1:253236-265211 GCA_002844005.1 Limosa lapponica baueri | reverse complement strand
AAATCCAAATCAATTATGTCTGATAATGAATGGAATAGATTTTGATTTCAACAGGTCCAGGAGCCAATTCAAACTCAGTAGCTGTGGCAGCAGTGGAGAAGCTGAAATGATGAAGGTCAGCCTGGTCAGCTTTTTGTCTACTCAAGATGTGTCCCGGTATCTTTCAGAACTACATGGGAAAGCACATTGTGAAAATTTGTACAGATACTCAGTATGTGCTGCAGTTTAGCTGATACCAAAAAAGGTATCTTTTTTTAATCACAGTACAAAGTGAAAGTATGAGGTTTTTTTTTAAAATCATTCAAGTGGCATACTGTATTCGTGAACTGCAGGACTTGAATCAGTTAAAATTTTATTGGTCTCAAACCTGAATGTGCATCAAAGAATCCAGATATAAACACAAGCATCTGGACTCTGATTCCAGAGGCAGTTAACACACATACTGAGGTCAAGCAGCTGGATCCAGTGTGGTTTGCTGTTACTGGCTGGGTACTTACGGGTACTCAACCAGATCTCCTAAACCTGCTTTGCTGGCTATAGCCATGTTCTTAAGCAGAGTGAACCAAACATTGACCAGTTGTGCTCTTGCAGGGTTTGATACAGCTTTATGAGTGAAGGAAATCCAGAGTATTGAGGAGGGTAGAGTGAAAAATCAAAGTGAACTGCAGAAGTCTTCAGTAAAATACAAAATACAAATTAGAATTGATTCTCTATGGCATTGGCTTAGTCACTCACCTGTTGGAAGTGTTTCATCATGCATTAAGAGACTCTTTAAAAATTTAAAAAAAAAAAAAAAGTGAAAACAAACTCAGTGTCGCTTCTGACCACCTCAGACAAAAGCTAATTTACAGCTCTGCCAAATACCTTTTGGCTTGCATGAGAACTGCTTAAAAAGCAATTAATGCTGGATCTTGATAGTTTATCTTATGGAGCTCTGCACTTTGGAAGACTTTTTCCTCTTCAACAGAGGTATTTGGAAGATGTACTTCTAAACTACCAGAAATAAAATAATAATTAGGCAACTGAAAGCATGAATTTCAAAAGGCATCTATTCCACTGAAAACCAAAGCCATTTCTACTATCAGTCTAGCTAACTTGGCAGTGAAGTTTTCAGGTGAAAATGTAGACAAGAACCAACCAAGTTCATCACCAGGTCAGTTGAATCAACTGCTAAATTGATTTTATTTCTTAGCAAAGAAAGATAAAGACACACACACACAAATTAAGAAGAACAGCAGCAAAACTTTGCACATTTGAATGTAATTTAGGTCATTGGATGCTGGGATCCCAAAACCGTCTAAATGAAACTGATCTTAAAGATTAACATTCAAAAGAGCCACAGTGGTCACGGTGCCACTATTCCAGAGTTTCTTGAGCTTGCACAGACTGAAGGTGTTCATTTATAAGACGTGTTTTCTCTCCTCCCTATAAAATGAGGAAGGAATTTGTATTGTGCAGTAGCTCTTAACCCTTCTTTGCTGTGGACATCAGATGTCAGTGCTGGAAAGTTTCCAGCAAGCAGCACGTGTACTTCACCCCGTAGAGTTCCCATTTTGGGCATTTAGTGTAATAATGAAAAAAGCCCAAAGACAGACTGGAAAGGGAAATGGTAGGAAGCTGTGAGAAAAAAGTGCACTTAGCTAATTATGCTCCACTATGATGCTACTCAGTCACATCAGTTCTAGAAAGTTTCAGCTGATAATTCTATCTGGACCCAAGTGTCTGATCCATCAGTTAAACCTGTTGATTCTATTGTGTGATCTATATATTCTCCCCCTTTCTTTATTGAACACACACATGCATTCAAAAAGGTTTTTCTAGAGTGCCTCTTTCATGCAGAAAGAGGATTTGCAGAATTAAAGTTTCCCAGCAAGTGACTTGGAGCTGGCTAACTCAGACACAGGTCCATGGGCTTTGGGCCAGATTAGCGGTGGCCTTTTTTAAGCTCTTCTACATTTCTACCCCCACTTCCCCTCCCCAAGTTTTGTTGCAAGAACTCTTTTTGTCAGGTGGGGAGTATACCCAGTTGGATATGAATTTTTTTCTTCCTCTTTTTGCTTTGAAGCAAGAAAGGCCATTGACTCTACAGCAGAATGTGCTAAACACACGTCCTCTTTAGCACTGCCTTTATACTAGCCTGGCCAGCACGCATCTTCCCCTCATCCAGAATTTGAGAAAATTGCCTCATTTAATCAAATTATTTCTCTGCAAGGGCAACTCAGCATATAGACATACCGTAGGTCTTGAATTTTGCCACTTAAGCATTCTCATTAGACCTGGTCAGACATAATTCAGAGGATTTGGGGAGCTTTCTCCTTTTCTTGGGTTTATAGCTGTAGCTCTGCTGGAGGAAGATTTTTAAAGAGGCATCTGTCTCCAAAGATCCAGCATACCTTCATTAAATAGAAATCCTTTTAAGTTCAAAATAAATTAGTCTACTTTTTAGATACATCACACCTCTTTGTGTGTCACTTTACTTACAGCACTTTACGAATTTGAGATCTCTGAGCTCACCAGCTCTTCGGACATCTTAGTTGCTAAACTGTCTGCGTGACATTTCTACTGGAACTTTTCTATTCCTGTCCTTGGGGCTTCTGGGATTAAAAAAAAAAATAATAAAATACAAGTATCATTTATGTAATCTCTGCAGTGTGTTTTTGTCTTCATAACTCACTCAAATGCCTTTGCAATTGTGCTATAACATATATCTAAGTAGATGTATGTTATACATGTTATACTGGGGATACCGAATATGATTTCCAGGTAGCTAAACACCTTCAATGATTTGGCCCTTAGAGTGTTGGTAAGGTGAATAGTTGTAGTACAGGTTGGATATTCTGCATCTCTAAAAGAACACAGTAACTGAGCTGTGCTGATGCACCCAAGTCATCCTTTTATAACTAGTGCTGTTTTAATGGTCAAACAAGAACTGAAAGCAAAGACTTCTCCATGGTTATTCTTACCTGAGCGCATGGTTGCATCTGGGAAGTAAAATCCTGGAAGGAAAAGACTATAGCGTGTATGAATTTAGTGCTGTTTAAGGTTGGAATGAAGGGTCTGGCCCTCTAATACAAAGCACTTAGTGACATAAGTGAGCTTGGTATGGACTTTGTGGGCAGGGCATCTGAATAAAAACAATCCTTCAGCACATCCCCTCTGAAGTTACTGAGGCAGGATGATGGGTCAATTTGCATGATACCTTGCAATTTGGTTTTCTCTAAACTTACTTGATGCTTGGCTTTAGCAATCCAGGTCTGGCTGAAGATTTCTATTAGAAAACTGTAATCCTTAAAAGCACTTCAAAAAGTATGTTTAAAAGACTTATTTGCATTGGGTTGTTTTTTTGGTTGTTTTTTGAAGCAAGACAAAGAATTTGTAAGTGGTTCTGCACAGACAATGCAATGTGCCATGTGAAACAGCAGGTTGGGGAGAGCATCAGTGAGTTCAAAGTGGACATTATTGAAAAAAATATCTGTCTTTTGTGGAAAACAAAAAATAAAGCTGTTCCACTTAACATAGGTGTAGGATGATAAGGATGTTCCTAATTATAAGGAGCTACTGGCCAGAAGCAAGAAGTGTTGAATCTCGGGAACCCAGCCAGCAAAAGCCCGATTCAGCATATATCAGAACAGTTTAGCAGAGATAGCCATCTGGTGGTCTCTAACACTCATGCAAATACCTGGCTGTTTGTACAACTGTGTAGCTCACCCAGTGCTATTAAACATTAATGGTTTTAATTATGGAGGTGGCGGAAATGCATCTGCAGGTTATGCATCAGAAAAGGTAAGGACATCTGGATGTTACAGCAGTACTTAAGTGATGAAGATTGGTTCTTTAAAACCATGCCTTTTGAAATCTAGGAAGACTTCATGCTTTTAGAGGATGGCCTGACCATGGATAGTAGCAAATAGGCCTAGAAAGGGACCCTGTGCAAACTGTCCCAAAAAAAGGCCTAGGTGCCTAAGTCCAAAACTGCAGCCCAAGAGATGCTTGAGTTTCCTGGGCCCCTAAGGGTCTTCATGTGCAGTGAGCTGAACTGGCCTTCCCAATTAACCAGAGCTTCTTGCTTAAGCCTAATGAGACCCAGGGAAAGAATTGTATAAGCACTTGAGAAGGCTTGATTTGTCAGGTATTTTCACACCTTGCCTAACACCCACCAGATGCGTACCTTTAACAAAATCTCTGTTTTTAAATAGGCAATCATAGTGCATGTAATAGCTGTGATGCTGGAGTACGTTCAGGCAAGGAAGGTGGAGTTCCAGATCCTTTCTCGGCCCAAGAGGCGTGACAGTCACATGTCCTTTCTCAGGAGACATCCCAAGCCACAGGTGACTTAAATGCAAGGGAGCTGGAAGGAGGTAGTTCCCATCACCTGTTCTCCTGTGGGAGCTGAAACTGAACCTGGGTGGAGCTCAAAATGCTTTATACAGGAGACTAGACAGAAGGTAAAAAAGAGCTTTCCAGATTACAGTTCCCAGATTGAGGTAAAGAAAGGCTGGATCTAGATCCTTATTCCCTAGACACCTAGCATTAAAAGCACTGCTGAGTTTAATGGATTGAAGAAAGTGGAGGTCTCTCATAGCAATTGTCACCAACTAGAAGATCAGCCCTTAGGACCTCTTGGACACCAGTCCCTGAGGGAAGGGTGTTATTCCGGTAACTGCTGGAGAGCAATTTCTCCATACGTCTGTTTGGGGATGCACGAGAACAGCTACAC
Source organism: Limosa lapponica baueri (assembly GCA_002844005.1). Taxonomy (NCBI): domain Eukaryota; kingdom Metazoa; phylum Chordata; class Aves; order Charadriiformes; family Scolopacidae; genus Limosa; species Limosa lapponica. The sequence goes on along the minus strand of KZ505648.1, from coordinate 260,494 downwards.
ATAAATAAAACCAAAACAATTGACAACATCCTGCTCCTGGGTGAAAGTAACACTTTGCCCGTGGAAAGATGAAAGAGAGTTCTGCCCCAAGCAGTGCCCAAGGGAAACTCCATAGCGGTGGGAGTGCAGAGTGAAGTCAAGGCCACAGCAAAGTGAGAAAGAGAAAACAGAGTAGACACTCTGTCAGAGAGAGGTGAGCCAGGAGCAGAAGGTGGAGGCAGGAAGGGACAGTGGCCAAAGGGCACCATCCCACAGCACCCAAATAAGAAAACCAAGCTTGGTGATAGTAACAGAGCCACCCACCAGGCAGCGATCACCTGAGATAAAAGGTCCACTGAGATAAAAGGCAGGTCTGAAGGCAAGATCAGGGTGAGGGTCTGTCACGTACAAAGCCAAGCGCAGCACCCACACCACAGCTCAGGCAAAGGACTCCACCTAAATGCCGTTCCCCTACAGCCAGCTGGAGGGCTCAGGGTGGAGACCCCAGTTAGGTGTCTCCCAGCTTAGCTGGTTTCGTGACAGTGTGACCCAAGGCGATGCAGCTGCGCGTTATCAGTGCAGACCTTGAACACCTGGCAGGGTGTGGGGTGAGGATACAGAGAAGGATTACAGGGAAGGACGGTGAAAGGCAAGTGAGAGGTATTAGAGCCCTGGGAGCATCCCTCTAAAATGGGTGTGGTGATGGTCCTTTCTATTACAAAATCCTCTACAGAAACTGAAGGAATTAAGAAAGGGTGGGAAGCCCTGGGAGAGGCTAAGGCCTCAGAGCAGCATCCTAGATCAAAGACCAGACTGCACTCTCCTTGTCCAGCAGCACTGGTGACCCCTTCAGCTGGGAGAGTTGCTAGTGATCCCAAAACTTAGCACAACCCCTGGAAAATACATGCGGGTGGGAGCTGGATCTGCCTGGCAGCTGGACAAATCGTGACCTGTGGGACAAAGTTATTGCCTTTCCAGCTGCAGGAGTCTGATTCTGCCCCTGAAGAAAAAGAAGGAGAGAGAGCTATTAATTACTCATGTTTCAGAGCTGATGCTTTCCCTCCTCGTCCTCTCCTTCAAAGCTGATCGAGTTGGGAAGTACATTAATTCATGTCCGTGTTGAGCCTTTCCTGTCAGCTAGGTCTGGGTAGTCCAGAGCCTAAACGTAGCACCAGCTCAGGAGAGGGGTCTGGGAGCAGGCTCTGGGAGGAGGACGTGGTGGTGGCTGGGCTGGTGACAGGCTGCACCAGAGCCTGGGCAAACTCAACTAGACTGAACTCCAGCGCAACCTGCTTCTCCATCCCTAAATATCTGCAACTTAAAGAGCGTCATTTGGCTTTTTTGGGTAGGCTTCCCCTTGCTTTCCTGCCTGTCAGTGCCCCGAGCAGAACTCCAGCTGTCCTGTGCCGAGCGCTCATACGTTTCTGCATTACTATCAGGAATCCCCTCTGTCAAGGGGTTAAGGAAAAAGCTTATTAAAATTGTTTAAATGTGGTGCTAATTAGTTTGGATGTAATGAGCAGCGTTAGGCGTCTGGTTACTTTGAAAGGGATTGTTGAATAACCATTTCTGCCGACATTCCAATTTGCATAATGACAAGGTGTTGGCATTGCATCCACCATTAATTTGCTCTTTTTATAATGCCATTATGGAGCCACTCTTATCCTCGCACACTATAAAAGGTATATGGAAACGTAATATATGATTCTGCTTGTTTGGAAATTACTTTTGGATATCTTTGAATTTTTGTAATAGTATTTTTGGCAGCCGGAGGCTAACAGCACCAGGAGGAGAGTGCCATGTGTTTTTACTGAGGCTGGAATTAGATGTTACTTCCACATGTGCCTGAGCGTTTATTTTCCCCAGTGCTGAAGGGGAAGCAGCAAAGGAGAGCATGCTCAGGTGTGCTGCAGAGCCTGCCCAAGGCAAAGGCAGTGTTTCACTCAAAATCATCTCTACAAGGTGTAGTGCTGGTGCTTTAAGTCCCAAAGGGCGTTCTAATTGCAAATCTCAAAATATTTAACGGGTCAGAGGGAGTGCAGCTTGGTACTGCAAACCCCGGGTCAGCAAAAGGAGTTGAAGAAGCCCTGCCAGCAGCTCATCCACACGCTTCTTGTCCCCTCGTGCGGTCTCTGGAGACCAAGGCAGAGGAAATAAAGCTTGTCACCCTATCTATGTTAAGGGTGGAAAGATGGGAAAGAGTCCCTTTATGTCCAGGGCAAGGTCTTGTAATGTATGTGTGTGGTTGTGGGGAAAAAAAAAAAAAAAGAAAAGAAAATAGGTAATAATTGAATAATTGAGATATTTGTATTGAGGTTAGTAGATTTATTTTCCTTCTCTCGAAACAGCAGCAGTTTACCGAAGGGGGTGAATCTTTACTGTGTCAATCATCACCTCACATAAATATTTCTGTGACTTGCAGTGCTTTGCTGTAGTGTCATCCCTCCTTTATTGTCTTTGTGAAATGTTTCTAGTTTGTGATGTTACAGAGAAGAAAATATAAAAGACTTATTTTAAAATGAAGTCTAGCACTTTGGGTGGAGTGACAGTTTTAGCGAGCTGAGGATTTGTCATATAATGAGATGAAATTAGTAAATCATACACAGATACTGCCTGGCCTTGCATGCCCAGACTTTTGGGTCCTGATCATGAGTTGCCCTCTGCGTCCTTGGTGTCTCTCTATGGATACAGGGTGCATCCATAGATTTCCAACATCCACAGGATTTCTCCTGAATGGGCACTGCAGATTTAGCAGCTCCGGGTTTCCGATGCTATGATAACCTCCCGCGCTGCTTTGAAGCTTATTCTGTGTGATGAATTCACATCTCTGCCAGACAGCATCAGGAGAGCAGAAAGAGCTCTTACTCTCAGGGTTATTTTCACTGTGACAACCGTCATTCTGTCCGCCTGAGACATCCATATAACATGAGTGTGTGGGACAGAGCAGTACGGGTGGGGGGGGGAGGAGGAAAGAAAAAAAAAAAGCACCAGATAGAGAATAAAATGCTTTATGTAAACCATTTATGTAAACACACTTTGTGAGACAAACTGATTAGGATCCCATTTGTTTGCTCACGTGTCCCCCTTCGTCATCAGTGTCCCCTCTGATCCGTGCCTTGGTTTGCCTCCCAGACTCTGGCAAATCTTCCAATATCATAAAAAATCTTTGTTTTGTTTGCTCTTAAGAAGGGCTCTATGACAATCATATTTGCTTGCTCACTCTCTGAGACAGAACCTGAAGATCAGAACTGCCCAGACATTGTAAAATAACGTTCCTTTGAATATTTGAATATATCTATGTTTAAGCGGAACAATTTTATACATGTGATGCAGGAGTGAACAGATATTTGCCAATATAGCAGACTGCAAGCAGACATCACAGTGTATTTTCAGGGAATAGATTTAAGTTCATACATTCCATACGTTATTTTTAACATTTTGCTTATGTAGTATAAGACTAGAAACAAAGCACATGACTGTGAGTTCAGTCTGAAAGAGGAGGTCTGCAGTACATGTGAAAAACCTGAAGAACTCATCTAAAAAGGGAACTCACCAAAACCACATTCCCTGCTCAACTGGGAAGAGCAAAAATTGTCGGGGGGAGGAATAACATAGAACACTGGTTTCCAATGATTTGGTATAACATCAATGACACAAAATATTTCAAAATATTTTCAGTTATCTCCCAATTATTTGGAATGTGTCTGTATTTATATCCTTTTTTTTTCTGTTATTTGGATTGCAAGACATTTTACTGCTATTTGTTCAGTGAATGTGAACAACTGAAACTTGTTCAGTGTAAGCTGAAATATTCAAAGTAAAATTGCGGTTTCCTTCTCTTTTTACCTCAGTCGTATAGTGAACAATGGTGAGATGCAATTAATATCTGAATCATTTCTCACTAATACAGGCTTGCACCCTTGGGTTTAACATTGACTCCATGGGAATTAGTTCAAAAATATGCTGATACCCCAGATCTTTGGTACGTGCCAAAGATGTCACTTGAAAATACTGAATCAGACTCTGAATGTGCTGCTCAGTGTATCTGAGATGAGAATTTGTCCTCTGGCAAATGCTTTGCTAAACGTCCTCTTGAGTGTGTTCCGCATTCTGAATCCCCTAGCACTAAGTTTTATGAATGAATAACAAAGTAATTAAAAAAAAATTAACTCACAGAATGAACCAGAGCAGCCACTGCCTGCTTGTGTCACTGGGAAATAATAATTTTTCCTTCCCTCAGGTGATTCGGCTCACAGCGTACCAAGGTCTCTATTTCTCATTGATGACTCACCGAAAACAAGCTGCCTCCCTCCAAAAAGCTCCATGCAAGAAGACAGACCACTGCATGCGGTGCAGGAGGTACATCAGGTAGGATGTGTGGGAATCAGCTTTGGGGCCTTGCTGGGGGATCAGTGTGGGAGCTTTGGGGGCTTTTTGTGACTATCCAATGGGATCCCCTTGGTACGAGAACCTCGAACTGCTGCATTAATCCCGTAACCTGTTTCATCTCTTAGAGAGCCAGGGTATTAACGGGCAGGAACACAAATGACGGAGTTAGGACGTTCAGGCTGGTGAGAGCATTTAGCTTTAACCCAGTGGCTGCCGAACGTTCAGACCAGGGATGTTTCTCAACAACAGCCCTGATGGTTGATTTCATCAGGCTTCTCACTGGCAAGCCTGTAACCATGCAGCCTCATCCAGCGCCACCAAACCAGCCGCCGAGCTGTGGGCCAGGGAGCGTGGCTGGAGATGGAGCTCTTTGGTGCTGCTCTTGCTGATACTCTGACCGGCCTCTGCGTACAGGCAACATGCTGTGACTTGAGATTTGAGTATCCAGCGTGCTCTATCCTGCTGCACGGTCTGCATGCTGGGGATCACACCCACTAGTGCCGAGGCTCTGCGGTTTTGCTCTTGGATTCTACGAGATCAGACCTCTGGCTGAGACATCCGAGCGAGGATTATCAATAACTTCCTAAACTATGCCGAGAAAGATACCTGCGGCTCTGTCCTCAGCACCGGTATAAAATGTGAGAAGCCTTGTTAAATCGAGTTTAATGACTAGGAATCTCAGGCTGACTCCTTCGTCCAACAGGTGTGAGTAATAATACTCACAAGAGCAGGTTTCACGGGCAGGATGCTAACTAACCCGGAGTAGGATTTCCTCCAAAGCTCTGAGCGGCTCCCTGTTGGAGCTGAATTATTTTCCTCCTGGGGGAATTGTTTGGAGTTCCTGGTGTGTAGACAGGGTTTGACGTATCTCTTTAAGTTAGCTGGGTCATGTCCCATCTGAGCTAACGGTTCAACACACACTAGCTCAAACCTGGTCAGTAATGGGTTAGTTTTACAGCTTGGAAGAGTATCCTGAGTGTCCGTTTCCCAGTTTAGCTGGTTTTCTCCTACCAGTAAAAGCTGCGGAGAGCTGTACTCCAAGCACAACTTGTAATGTATTCCCTGAAAATTTACTTCACAACATCTTTTAGCGTAAAAGCCCTTATTTTCACAAATAAAAATGAGCCTGCTCCGAGACTTCGGGCTCTTGCAGCGCTTCTGAAGGGGAGGAGACGAATACCCGGAGCGGAGCTGGGGTGCCCTCACCCCCCCTGCGGCTCCCTGCGGGCTGCCGTTCTCCAGCGCCCACCAGGGCGATGGAAACCACCCTCCCTTCGGGGGTCTGCACTGTGGAGCCGGCTCCACTCGCCCCTTTGCCTGGAACATCAGCCATGGCGGCAGATTTTATTTCCGCGGGAGGGCTGAAACCTTTTCTTTCTTTCTTTCTACGGCGGGTGCGCGGGAGGGGACGCGGCTGCGGAAAGACCGTGCGCGGTCCCTCTCCCCCCCAGCCTGCCGCTTCCAGACCTGACCCAGGCTGGGGACACCAGGGAAGGGGGACCCAGGAGGAAGGGAGCCGAGGGGGGGAGCGGAGCCCGGGCACCCCGGCCGCCGGGCAGCCATGCGGGGGGCGGGTGCTGCAGCCGGTCCCGCGGGGAGGGACGGAGGGGGAGCAGGGGGGGGATGCGCAGCGCTCCTTCCCTCTTTTGGCTTCCCAAAATCGCTCCGGAAAAAAGATCAGTTTCTTAAAATTGCCTCTGGAAAGGAAGTCGTCAAATTTCTGGGCCTGAAAAAAAAAACCACCAACAAATCAAAACAAAAGCAAAAAGCAACACACCAAAAACTAGTGGAAAGAGAGAGCTCTTCCCCGCGTGAACTTCAGGATCACGCAGGGAGTGTGGAAGCGAGATAAAAGCGCCCCTTTGGCTTCGGGCTAGAAGCTGGCGTTATAGCTGTAGCTAGCTCGGGGTGGTCACAGCAATTACAGGCTTTTTCTTTGACATTAAGAAAAAATAGAATAAAGTAAGAATTATAAAAGATTGACTTCGATATTAGTTGAAAACTAATCATCGGAAAGGAGATGGAAAGATTATTTTTTAAAGTGGCGGGATCTGAGTGAAAGAGCCGATTTATTAAATTTACATAAGCCCAAAATATCAGACTTCCCGTCTGCGGAAGCACTGGAGAGATCTCGGATTCTCTAAGAGAAAAACATTTAATTTTTTTTTGTTCTTAATATTGCACAACAGCAACCTGCAAAGCCAATTTAGAAAATGCAAAGAAGGGAAATAAGAAGGGAAATAACCCTCTCTCGTTCAAGAAGAATAAAGTTTATTTGCCTAAAGGAAATACGCTCCCAAAGTAAGTGAAACGAAAAAAGGATGATGCGAGGCATTCCTCCAAACGCCTCCTGAGCCACGCTGTTTCCAGAGGAAACTTATCTTACAGAAATTCACCCGAAAACCAGGGACTCACCACCACGGAAAGCCGCCGTTTCGTTAAAGTTTATTGATTGATTTAAAGTGTTTAGCAAACAAAGTGCTTTCTATATCATCTCTTGCTCATTGCTCCCATACCTTAGACATTAATTATAAAGTTAAAACTTTTTGTCGGTTTGTTTTGTTTGTAACAACCAGAAATATACAGAAATGATTAACGTAAAAAAACCAACCCCCGCGCCCCAGCCGCCGCCCCCACCGCCCCTTCCCCGCGCGTCCGCGGCGGCTCGGCCGGTTCGGGTGTCGTTGAAGAGCGACGTATGTAAAAAATAACCGTCGTCACCGTGAGGTCACGGGAGGAAGCGGCGCGTCGTTGCCTCAGCAATGTCGAAGGACAGGACCGATAGTTCTCTGTTTTACCCTGAGAGTCAAATGGGTACATAATCTTTTCTTTTAAAGTCTTTTACGAGTGGCCAGACCAGAATAAAAACAAAGCCAAAAATAATAATAAT
>KZ505648.1:226441-251880 GCA_002844005.1 Limosa lapponica baueri | reverse complement strand
CGCTGCTGCCGCTGCTGCCGCTGCTGCTCTCCTCGCTGCAGAGCTCCTCGTCGTCGGGCAGCTCGCTGTCCGGGCTGCGGCTCGGCCGGCTGCTGTAGTCGAGGTCGCACTCCTCGGCCTTGTAGAGCTCGCCGTCCTCTGCGGGCAACCGACAGCCGCGGTTAGGCCTCGCCGCCGGACCCAGCCACGGCCCCCCCTCGGTCCCCCGCCCCGGTCCCCTCCGGTGCTGCCTCCCCGGGGGCCCGTCTTCGGCAAGAGCTGCCACCGAGACGTGGCCAGGGCGGGGGATACACCCCCAACCCCCCCCCCCACACACACACACTTCCCACACAACACTCAGGGGCTGGAAAGGCCTTCGAGGGGACAGGGGGGGCCCCCGGGGCCGGCGGTGGGGGGCTGGCGGGGCAGAGGTACCGGGACGGGGGAGAAGCCCCCGCGCCCCCCGCCGGGGCCGAGGCAGCCGCGAGTCGGAAGCGGGCAGCAAAGATGTCACATCGCTTTTAACAATTTTAGTGACAGAAATCTCCGCATCGACGGGAGATTTGCTGGCTTTTGCTCTGGCATTTTTAACCCTTTCTCCGCCTGGTTTGACCTCTTGTCACTTCCTGAGATGGAAGTATTAAAGTGGAGTAAATACTTGTATTGATTAGCAGAGCAGATACAAACTTAATTAAACTCATTTTGTGTAATGTACAAACTAGTTAACGGTCATTTAATTTATTTGGGTTTATATTACGCTCCAATTAACGGGTCTCCATCGAAGAACAGGGTAATTATCCGATATTTAAGGCTATTGGACTTCTGCTGACGGTTCTGTCATTATGAAGCCTGAAAGCAAATCGCATTTTCCAGAGAGCCGGTTCCTCCTGACCCCGATCCGGGCTCAGACTCCTCCGGGGGAGGGCAAACCCTCTCCGCCGTCTACCCGCCGCAGGGACGGGGGGTGCGGGAGGCAGGTCGGGGGACAGAGGCCCAGAAATACGGTCCTTTTTAGCCGGCCCTTTCAGACACTCCTGAACTTCCCTCCACTCGCACCTCCAACGGGGGAGCAGCTCCGGGAACCTCCTCATGAAGGACTCCTTTAACTTGGTTAACCGAGATATGCAAATGGAAAGTGAATCGCTCATCTATCACCCTCATCCCGTGCGTTGTTTTTATCCTCAAAAAACCGAACACGCTACTGCACCTCAAAGCCGGTCCATCTCCTAACGCCGGGCACCCTACAGCCCGTATTTAAGATTAGAGGTGGTTTTTTTTTTTAAAAAAAAAAGTGTGTTTTGTTCAACGAGGTGATTTCGGCTAACGTCGGACATGGCAGGCTCACTAGGAGAAAAAGGGGCAGAGAAGTTTATTGTAATTCTTTTCAGCCGGAAAATATCCCTTAATAACTCGGGGCTCATAAAAATTCCTTTCCAACTCTCCGTTCAAATCGGCGAACGGAAAACGCGAGTGATCCCCGCCATACGTCCGGGCGAACCCCGTTAGTTTTTCCCCAGCCCGACACAGGGCGGAAGGACGAGCATCCCGCAACCTGTAGAACTTGTTATAAATTGCGGTGCGGAATTCTTGCGACGACAATTTCCAAAAAAGCGGGTGTGGGTGCGCCTGCGGAGCGGGTGCGGGGACCGAGCGCAGCCCCGGGGCACACGGCGCTCACTCGCCCCGGCCCGGGAACGCCTCGCTGGTGCTTTACAGTTTATTTTTTTCCAGCCTTAGCTCAACTAAAATTTTCCTCAGACGGAAAAATGCAGCGCGAATACAATTGGCGACGGAGATGGACGCTGGACTTACTATTTTGTTGCTGGAAGATGTTAAATGCTAATTTAATACAGAGTTTTAAGTGTTGTTTTTAACATTAAATTAGTTTTAGGAGCGGGGTGTGACAAGTGCTGTTTTCGCTCTCCTTTTGCCAGAAGAGCCTTTTCATTTGCCGGGTGTTGGTACTTTTCGGAACACTTCTAAAGTAAAACACTGCTAGAACTAGTATTAATTACGATAGGGAAAGACAGGAAATAAATTTCGTGATTTTCGAGCAGTCTCCCGGATCTGTTCCTGACTGTTGCCGTGTTATTAAGGCGGCGGGACCGAGGCGTGAAGTGTCCGGGAAACTTGTCAGGAGGCGAAGCGCACCGCTGCGCCATGCCTCCCAATATATTTATTTTTAGAGAAGCGAGAGTTGCATTTCTCTCCTTGTCTGGAGATAAAAGTGGGAGATTAGCGATAGGCTGACCTCGTCAGTCTTTCTGATGGCACAGATCTATTTAGTATGACAAAAGTCAGATGAGTTTAGACGAATAATTGCCCCAGCTAAGCACTGCCTTTAAAAAAAATCTCTTTCGAATTCTATTAATGCCCCGTTCCTGCTCTTGCTTTAGAGATTAAAAATGTGTCTGTTGTAAAAACCTCGGACTAGAACAGATTCTAGACCTCTTTCGCTGCCTAATTTTAATTGAAAGAGTCACGCTATGGCGGGATTAGGAAACCCCGAATCCGCCTCTCCCGCCCCAGACACAGAGAAATTATTTTTCCCTATCGGAGAACTTTATCCCCCGCCACTCGCCGCCCCTTCTCTCCCCTCTCAGGACACAGAAGAGCTACAGATATTTTTCACAACTACCATCTTTCCTCGGGAACCCTCCGCCATCCCCAGAGTCTCAGTGTTTAGAGGTGAGAAAGTTGGGATATTCGGACCCAGAAAGAAAAAGCAATCTCGAGCTTGGGTCGAATGCAATTCCCGATCAATAGCGAGCCCTAATAAGTGTAATAGGTTTTAATCGAGTAATTATCCGAATTTTGACCCTATAATTTAGATGTTAGGGAAGAGTTTGCAAGGTGCTTGAAAGAGATATGCACAATTCGATAATAGGATATCGATCCAGGCAGTCCTACATGCCACTCTGGGGCGATTTCCCCCATTATCCAGCCTCTTTACGCTGCTAAGCACATTTTACCTTAAATGTAATCGAAGGAATTTAATTGTTTTTCCAGAGATAACCAGCATTTTGTCACAATTAGTCTGATTTGTCCTAAAAAAGCCAAGGGGAGAGAGAAAATTGAATCTGTCGCCCAGAGCAACGGGCGGCAGGCTGCGGGGGGGGGGGGGGGGGGGGGGGGGGGGATGGGGAGAGCGGGTCTGGAGGCCGGGGAGAAGGTACATAAAAGTCCTAAGCGCCTGGGGAGACCCAGGCGAGGTGGGGCTCCGTAGGAGCACGGAGAGAGGGTTTCGCATTCCCGGGGCCGGAGCTCCGGCCCTCTGCAGCATCAGCCTCTAGGAGCTGCTTACAAGTTTGCCCGAGCCGGAGCTCGCACCCAGGGCTGCCTCATTCCGGGAAGAGGAAGAGGATGGCGGGATTCCCCCCACCGCCCCAGCCGGCCCGGCACCCCCGGGACTGATCCGGCCGCTCCCGGGGATGCGCAAGTCGAGCAGCCCAGGCTGTCCCCCGCCGGGCTCCCCGGAGCGGAGTCCGGCCGGTGCCGAGCCCCGGGGGCACGCCGCCAGCCCCGGCCTGTCCCGGAGCGATGCTCCCGTCCCTCCGCCCTGCCGCCCCCCGACCTAATACGGTTTTCCGCCTCTTTACACCTACCAGCAGCAAGGCAGGGAGCCCTTGCACTGCCCCGGGAGCCGGTTGCCTCCAGCGCCCCGGCTCCCAAGAATGCCTGCGGGGGAAGGATGGTCTTTAAAAAAAAGCATGCAAGCCCCTGTCTTCACCGGGAAACTGGGTGCAGCCCCCCCCCATCCCCGGGGGGATGGGAAGGGGGGCTCCGAGTCCCCCAGACCTACTTACTGATCAGGTCTGCCGACTTCTTGCACGTGTCGAAATCTTCGGCGAGGGCCTTTTGCTGGGCCAGCTCCGTCCCTGAGTCCTCGGGCTTATCCTCCGCCCCCAGCGTGAACTCGGTCCCCACCGATTTGTACAAGACCGCGCACTGCCTCCTTTTGCTGTTGAATTTGTTAGGGTCCAGGATGTCGAGCACGGAGAAGGAGGTGGTTCTGTGCACCATGGGCAGCGCGGCCACTGCCCCCTCTTGTCCGGGGGTGTTGCTCTGGTTGTCCCCTTGCCTGTCCCTATTTCCAGGGCAGGAGTAGAGCGGCAGCTCGCCGCCGGCCGAGAGCCGCTGCTCCCCATGGCTGTCCATGCCTTCCCCGTGGAAGCCGCAGGACTCCCCGCCGATGCCCGCCGCGGCTGCGGGGGCTGTCACCGCCGCGGCTGCCGCTGCGGGGATGGAGATGTCACCGACCTTGTCTCTGCTCACATTCATGACTCTTTGCAGAGCCCCTCTCGGTTGCAACTTCTTTCTCCCCCCCCCCCCCCCCCCCAACCCCCCGCCCCCCCCCCCCCCCCCCCCCCCCCCCCCCCCCCCCCCCCCCGCTCGCTTCCCCCCCCCGCCTTCCTCCGGCGAAGTTGAGCTGGAAACTCCTCCCCGGTCCCCGCTCCGGCTCAGGGACTAGCCGCTGCTTTCAGCTCCCCGGGGCTGCGCTGGGTCCAGCCGGCCGGGAGCCTCCGGGGGAGGCAGGGAGTCACAAGGTGATGCTCGGCTCAGAGCCTCCACTCAGCTGCTCCTTCTTCCTTCTCATCATCCTCACCAGGCTGCCCCCCCCTCCACCTCTCCCCGCACACATACACACAGAGGCGAGGCTGTATCTTATTTATGCATTCGTATTTAACACTGGATTGTAATTGGCTACAAATTAATCCCTTGCCCATAATAGTCTGCAATCTTCATCACTGGAGGAGAGACACGGTGAAAGTGTGTGCCGGGGGGAGGGGGGCAGAGAGGGAGAGAGCGAATGAAGGATGGTGTTGGCTGTGATATACTCGGCTGTCAGCTCTGTTTCAGCACACCTCCACTCATCTGGAAAGCATCTAAATAGCCTTATTTGGAGAAGTGGGAGGAGATGACGCTTTCTTTTAAATAATTGCGGGATCAATATAAAGAAGATATTATACACACAAAATGGGAACTTAAGGTCTTCCATCCCTAATAGTGGAGTTAGATGATCAAAAGGGCATTATGTGTGTGTGTGGGCTCAGAGGTGTCAGCCCCCAGCACCTGTTTCCCTTCCCTGCTGGTTTTATTAAATTAGAACAAAAGGCGAAAATTATGGACGGAGGTTTAGTGGTTGGAGCCGGGCTTGTGTCCGCGGACACACACACACACACACACTCACACGCCTCTCTCTCTCTTCCTTAGCTAATTAATTAAAATAAAATATCAAATGTAGGTGCCACCAAAGTGCTGGGAGAAAATTAATACCTTTAAACGGCACAAGACAAAACACGACGATCAATAAATTCTGAGTAACTGGGAGAAAAAGTCTGTTCCCTCCCAGGCAGGAGTAAAGCAATAACCAGACCTAACTTCCACTTCAAAAAAAAAAAAAATACTCTCTTATTAAAAGTGGTTTTAATTATGCAAAATTAAGATATAGGAATAAAAGTTATCTGCGAATTATAAACCCTAAATTTCTTCCCCTGTCTAATTTCCTTCCCTTTCCCGTATAATCGTGTGAGCTTCGATCATATCAATTTCATTCTTGTTTTGGACGCTCCAGTCGCTACTCAGTTTGAATTAGCTGCCAGGAAAAAAAAAAGGGGGGGTGGTGGTGGTGGTGTAGGAAAATAGAGAAAGCATAAAAGGAAAATTAGATTTTTTTTTGTCTTTGAGGCTGGTGACACATACAAGGACAGGTCCTTTGCAATTACCGCGGGCAATGATCCTTTAGAAAGCAGAAATTAAAAGTTGGGAGAAATAATGGGTAAAACAATCAGCTTGTAATTTTGGTAGGGCTTGGACATGATTAGTCCATCAGCGGGCTGGGCCCAGGGGAGTCCCGCTGAGCGGGAGCCCACAACAGCCCCCGCTCATATATTACACACCAGCCTTTAGATTTTAATCAGACACCACAACAGTGTCCTTTCCCTTTTATGACTTTATTATGCTTTATCTTTAAATTATAAATCACCTCCTGGGTTGAAACGGTATGTATAATCTCTGATCATGGGTAGGTAATTACCTCTCCCCCTTTTCCTGACCTTACCGACGGGGCTGCCACGAAAACACAGCGAGAGCGAAGTTTTAATCTGCATGTACACATACTTACACCAACACACACCATCTGTTTGTTTGTTTGTTTGTTAGCAGCTCTTCTTTCCCCTCTCCTCCGGCCGTGCCTCTGATCTCATCTTTTCTTTCGGATAATTTTTCCTCCCATTACTTCTGCCCACAGTTCTGGGATATTATTTCTGAAAAGTAGATGGTAGTTTAGGAAGATGTCAATGACTTGGCTTTATCAGATTTCCCGTGGTAGGCACCTGCATTTGTACCTTTTTCATAGAGAATACGGTTTTTGGGGGGTGGTGGCGGTAGGGATATTTTTTATTCCCTGGGTCACTACATCTTAGAAAAAAAGGTGATTCTAATTGTAATTAAATCTGTGCAGGGACAGTCCCCAAGCGCGCAGAATACACAGGGGCTAAATTAGCAGAAATTCCCAGATTCGCCCTGGCTGCTTGGAGGAGAAGGAGCCGCATCCCCGGGGAGCACCCCCAAACAGAGGCACCTCCTGTTCACTCCGACCTGCTCGCAGGCACCACCGGCCCGGAAGGCACCGACAGACACAGCCCCCCCCCCTCCCCCCGGGAAGGGGGGGCGGGACAGAGCTGGGGAGGGCAGCAGGGATGCTGGGGAGGGCAGCAGGGATGCTGGGGAGGCACGGCCGGGCCCCATCCCGACGGGGTCCCCGGCCCGCCCGGCGCTTTTGTTTGTTGGCGGTTTAAAGGGAGTGTTATAAAGATGTTCTATTGCTCCTAATCACAATTGATTGTCAATTAGAGCCTCATTTGTGCAATCTCCATCCATCTGCCATCTCTGGTTATCTGTTCACCAGAAAGTTAGCGCTGATTATGGGGCCCTAGATGAGTTGTGACATGTAATATCTCTCCCGTGATCGGGCCGGGTGACCGGTCCCGTTTTGCTCTCCAGGAAGACAGTCCTTTCCGTTTTCCTTGCAGGAGGGACGAGCAACAGCCTCTCCCGGGCGAGCGAGCCGGGGAGAGGGGGGGAACGCTGCCTTTCGGGACTAGCTGGAACGGGTACTGGGGGGCGAGTGGCCGGCAGGGGACCCCCAGAAGGGAGGCAGCGAAGCCACGCAGAGCCGGGTCCCTACATTTTGGGCCCGGACCCCTCGCCCCGCTGGGGAAGGCTCCCACGGAGACGTTTCCTTTTCCAAAATAAATAGAGAAACACACGGAACACCCTCGCGTTTTTACAAGCCTCCCCGCCGCAGCGATAGTTATCTCTGTAGTTAGGCTGAGTTATACCTGCGGGGAGGTGATATTTCCAAAGCCTGAAGGCGCCGGTGACCAGAGCATCATCTCCCGGGAGCCGCCGGCCCCTCCGCCACCTCGGGCGGTCCTCGCCGAGCCCCGTCTGCCCCCGGGGAGAGGGGCAGGCTGCTGCCCTGCCGGAGGCGAAGGGCTCCCCTCGGGAGGTCGCGTTTAAGGACGGGATCCGACGTTCTGGTTTTGCAAGGGCAGGGCAGGGCAGGGAGGGCCCCGCAGAGGGCTCTGCCCCAGGTCCCGCCGGTGCTCGGCCACCCTTCACCCTTCAAGGGGGAGAGGCCGAGCATCCTGCGGGGACTGGGGGTGGCCCCGCTGCTCTCCAGCCCCCGAAACCTCCGAAGCCCAGGCCTCTGGCGGGACGGGGGGCGCTGGGGTAGGAGGGGAGGTCCCTCTCGCTCCCACGGCTATGAGCGGTTTTCCTCCTCGAGCTTAATTAGTTAATACTGAATTTCAAATTAGATTTCAGTAAACTCCGGATCAACGAACGATCCTTTTTTTTTTTTTTGAGTGTTCACCATTCATCCCCGTCCCCGGGGGGTGTGGAGCTCCGGGTAATTAAGGGCATTTATCGCCGCGGTAAAACAATTTAGCAGCCCTCGCTGCCCGGGGAAGGTCACTTCGGTGGCTGCACCAGGTGCGGAGCCCCCGCGTCCCTCCGCGCTGCCCGCAGCCCCAGCACAGCGAGGCCCCGGCGACGCGGAGCTCCCCGCGGCCGCATCCGCCTCGTTGGGTGGGTCCGGGGGGGTTCCCTCGGGCTTCTCACCTTCCCCGTTCTATTTCCGAACGCAATCGGGCTCCAAAACTTATCTCGTCCTGCTCTGAGTAGGTTCCTCTCGTATTATTATTATTATTATTATTATTGTTATTATCATCATCATCCTCATCATCATCCCCTGGCTTCTGTGGCCGCAAGCAGGGCCCCGCCAGCCCCCGAGCAGCAGGGCCAGCCCCTGCCTCGTACATGATGGTTCTTGGTCTCATCCTTATTTTGTGCCCCCGGGAGTGTCTCTCCGCTCAGGGCAGCGCTGAGGACCGGGGACAGGCGGTCACCTCGGGATGCCCGGCTCTCTCCGGGGAGGTGGGACACCCTACACCCCCCCCGCCATCCCCCCCCCGAGCCGAAATCAGGGAATTAATTAACTCTACCCACGAAGGCAAATGATTTAGGGGGAAAAAAAAGATTCTGAAGCAGATCTCGCCCTCTATCAATGCAGTGTCAGGTCCTCATAGTAGAAGATTTAAAAGCCCTGGGGATTCCAGGTTAGGGTAGTAATGAGCTTAATTGAGGTTAATGCTTCCTGCACAGCTCCTTGATTATTAAATTAATATTATCACACACATGAATCATAATTAGAAGTTTAAATAATGCTCTAGGGGAATCCTCGGAGGATCTATTAAACAGTTCCCTTCCCTCTCGTCGGCTCCTGCCCAGCTCCCCGTCAGCTCGAGGGCAGCCCCGGGGGCGGCCGGGGATGGGTGCTGCTGGGGGGGATGAGGACGGGACGGAGGGAGAGATGCCCCTGAGTGTCACCCGGGGGGGAAGGGGGATGGGGGACAGAGAGAGGGGCAGCGGCACCCACGGTCCCTCGTCGCCTTTCAAGGCTCAGCTCGGCGGATCCCCGTTTAAACAGCCGCTCCCCCCCGCCTCCTAATTTGGGCGCTTATCTCCCAGCACCCGGGAGTTTATATAAAATACTAATAAAGTGCCTTGTTGTCACTTATCGCCGCTGGGATCGCCTCTGCAGGGGCTTTTTCACACGCCTCGCGAAAGCCGATCCGTTTTGCTGGCAGGAGGCTGGAGGCGCTCCGCCGAGAGCATCCCCGGGCCGCCCGCTGGGATGCTGGGCAAGGCGGGGGGGGGCACACGGCGAGACCCCCCCTCTTCACCGGGTACCAACCCCCAGTTCCCCAGCCCCCGGCAAGGTCGAGACATGCGTGGGAAGCAGCCTCGGGGTGCGGGGGTCCGGCTTGGCTGGGAGAACAGAGCACCCCGCTTTCTGCCCCCCATTTCCCGAGCCGGGGTGCTGCACCGACAGCAGCACCGTCCCGTTTGCATGGGCACCAGGGACACACACGTGCTTCAGCGACCAGAGGCTCATTTATTTTATTATTAATTTTGTTACTATTTTATTATTTCTAACACAAGGTTGAACGAGGGGTGAGAACGGTGGTGGAGGGGGCACACACAGCCCCTCTGCATCGCAAGGGACGGACGTGTAAAGGAAAAAAATAAAATAAAAGAGAAATCAGATGGCCGGCACGCAGGCAGCTCTCGCTTGCTCTCTCTTTCTCCTTCTATTTATTTTCCTCTCTGTTGCTGAAACATATTGAAGGGGGAGAAAAAGGAAACATTAAGATCAACTGTGAGCCTTGCCGACGGTTTAACGATTTCAAATGAGCTCTGACTCTGGTGAAAATCTGACAATTACCCATCAGGATGGCAGATGATGGTTAAAATTACCAGAAATCAATATTCTCACCGGGTGTCCCAGCCTGATAAGAGAGACCAAGACAATGTTGACTATTAAAGTCGACAGCTTGAGATATTACACTATTAGTTATGCTATTTTTAATAATCTATAATATTTGGGCTATAATTAATTAATTATACGGGTCAGATAATATCTGGGGCTGGAATGAGGTCTGAAGGGTCTATTAAGGTTGGTAATGAGAAAGGAGAAATCTAATCTAAGGACGAGGAGCCGTGAAGGAACAAATATACAACAGACTTCAGATAGAGCGAGAGGGAAGGAGAAGGGCTATTGCAGACTCAGTGCACACACCTCTGCTCTTCTCCCAGACAGAAGGGATGCCTGCGATAGCATCTCCCCTTGCTCCTTTCTGTGGGTGCCCATTGCTTTGGCAGAGGCCTGGCCCTCACTGAGATGCCACGGTTCCTGGGAAGCTAGTGAAAGAAAAAAAGATTTGACTTGTATTAAGGAATTAATCTTAAAAAAGAGGGAAAAAACTATATAAACCCCAATAGGTCATCCATCTCCCATCATTCCCCCCCCGGCCCCCGAAGCAAGTTTCTCGTTGCTGGGATGTGGGCACTCTTTAGGCAGTCATGAAGCCCAAACCTCTCCCTAAATACTGCTAAACCCCTCCTTGCAGATACAGTTTCTGACAGTGGCTGTGGCACCTGAGCAGCCTTTGCAGTCCCCCAGGGTTGTGCAGTGGTTTTAGAAATATGCCTACATCCATGCCCTAATGACACGTGCACATGAGCAGAAATATCACTGTCCATGAATACATTATATATGGATGCATCTTTCTGTAGATACACACATTTATATAAGGAATGTACACAAAATACACAAATGCACACATGAAAGAATAAAAATTAACTGCATTTTAATGTACATATGTAAATACATCTATTTATCTATCTTAAAGTGTTTATGTACGTTGCATGTATCAGCCACAGAAAATGGCTTTATTCCCTTCTCTGCAAATGAACTTCAAGTCAGACCCTGTGAATTATAAACTCTCTTCTTGCTCAGCGTTACTAACCAATATTCTAGGTGTGACACTCAGGGCTCTACCTATTTTACATCGATTATAAACGTCGCTCCTTCTACTGCTACCATAATCCTTTTTCTAGGGGTGTATTATTTATCATATTAGTTCTACCCTTATTAGTTACAGGAGGGTGTGTTGAACAACATCCTTTTGTATAGAATGATGAAAACCACATTTTCTAGTTATGCTTAGATTAGCCAAGGTATTAATCCTTTATTTTCCCAAGTAACATCTTATTTTCATCATTTTCAATAGGCCTCTCCTGGTCATACTTTTTTCAGCGCTCTACTTATAAGACATTCCTTGTCCAGATCTGGAAATCTCAGAGGTATTAAAATAAATGCTTGCAATGACAGATCCTTCTGGGAAACTGTTTGTTATACTTCAATAGGATTCAGTCCTTCCCCAACTATTCTCTGTTGTTAATTGAAACCCAAAGCAGAGTCTGCAGAAGATGCCAGCAATAGGTTGCCGTTACCCTGCCCTACGTCTCCTTTGCATCCAACCTGGATGCTTCTCTCTTCTTCCCCAGCCAGTGCCTAATCAAGGCCATTAGTAAGGTGCTAATTGAAGGCAAACCTGAGAAGCTGCTAGATGGACATGGGAGACACAACTTCTGCAGACACTGCTCACAGCACCTTCTCAGGCAAGAACAACCCTATGAGAAAATGAAGGTCCTTCTCCCACCAGCCAAGGAGGGAGAAAAAGAGATTCTTCTGCTTCTTTAATTTTATTTTTTTTTAATGTAAATGAATAAATTAACAAATTAACAAGAAGATCTAAATGGTTTACTCTTCATATTTAGACAAGAGGTTAACAATACTACCAGGACTTAGCAGTTGTGACAGGTTAGTGAAAACTTCTCCAACTCCTGTTGATGGTGGTTTGATTTTCAAATGCTGGTAGAGCTGGGGAAGCATGAGTGTGTGGGGGGCAGTTGGAGGGAGGTGGAACTGAGCCTTCAAGTCTTTCAGTTCAGGGGCAAAGCAAGAAACCGAAACACTGTCCCTCTTAGCTTAATTGCTCAGTAGAATGAACCTTGTGAATTCAATGAAGTCTGCCACATGCCTAATTCGCCCATGTCGACAGGCTGCTCCGGGCTGCTTGTGTTGCTGATACTCTGAGCTGCAGACAATGGTGCCAAGGTGTTTCCATAATCATGTCCCTATTTTTTGAACCTGACCAACTTCCACTACATCCCAGGCTTCTGCCCTCTGCTGCGGAACTTCACTGAAGTCCCTGCAATGCTATTTGTGATGAATTTGATTTGGAGGGGACAGAGGAGGGACAGAGGTTGTGCGTATAGTTGTGAATCACTCTTGTCAAAGACAGTCTCAGATGGGTGTGCAATTCTCTTCTATCATGATTTTTTTTTGCTTAAACATTTAGAAACTAACGTCCTAGAGATATGAGACAGACTGAGAATAAAAAGATTATCCTTTTAGATATAATCAAGAGAGTTGAGTCAAAGGGGCAGCTCTACAAACTGGTGCAAATGAGGCTAGCTCCATCAGCTGATTTACACCAGGAGGGGATCTAATGCAAAACTGCCTGATGCTTTATTGCAAGGCCTTGTTGATACTTGAAATCCCAGTCTTGTCAGTACTGAGAAACTTTCTCCACATTCAAGCAAGCTTATTGAAGGCACCGCCCAATGTGCTTTTGCAACCAGGTTGGAGTGCTTTAAGGCATGCCTGGCATGCAGTTACTCCTCTCCTTAATACTACAGTCCCAGCTGAGATGTGGTAATTTGCTATTCAGTTCCAGGCTGGGGAGGAGGGAAGGTAATTTTTTAGGCTGCCTAAATGCAGATTGAAAGCATGTCCTCCTACTTATAGCCAAAGTGGGTATACTAGAGCATTTTGCAACCATTTTCTGTGCACTTAGACTAGATGCAAAAAAACTGCATCAGGCAAGAAGCAACAGAAATGCTGTATGCCTTGGTGTGAGAGAGAAATGTTTCTTAATTTCAGGATTTGAAAGCCAAAGCCAAGTTAGGACTCCCATTTTAGCTATATATTCAACATGAAAATTTGGAGCTGAACTCTCAGCCAGGCACCTTGGATTCTGAATCAGATTGACTTATAATTTCAGAATTATTTAAATTAACAACTGCAATATTCATCAAGCGGATTGACTGATTGCTGCAAAAGATCCAAACAACACAGTCTGATGTGTATTTGCAGGGAAATCTATGGGACACCTGACATGTGATCACTGTATGGCCAATACGACAGGACGAAAGGCTTGAGAACTCCATCAGCCAGGAATCTTAAATGTGAAGGAAAACATCATAAAGTGTGGTAAGTCAGTGGCTGATAATACTACAACATTTGGAAAAGCACCCTTTTTGATATCAGTGGGACATCAGTTTGTGAAAATTAGGTAAAACTAAGGAAAAGATGTGTAGATAAGACATAAAAGTAACTGAGTTTAAAGTTGAAAGCAGCAAAGAATCCTGCCCTGTTCCTACAGATAAAAAAAAAAAGAGTAGTTAAAAGGGTAATATTTATTGTCCTTGGTAGCGAATTATCAATACCCAGAACATTAAAAACAAGTGTCAGCGAGTATAGTAATTGCAGTTACAGAAATAACAAACAAAACTACACCCTCAGCTATTTATAACTGAAGTATACTGGACTTTGCTTTGAAAATAGTATCATTCTGTAAAGGATATCATTCTCTACCATGCAGAGCTGCGTGTCAAACCTGGAGCCTTTGCTCAAGCTTAACATCTGTTCATGGAAAGCAGCATTTACTCATGTCTTTTTATCGCTGGATGATGGGAATATAAGAACAGCTGTATATACAATGTTGCTTTGATAAGCTAATCATAAATTGAAGGAGAAAAAGTCATAAATAGATATATAAGTTTGTCTGTAACAATGGTTCTTTCTCATAAATGTTGTGACTCCCATTTTCTGGATATTGAAACAATTGCAGATACAGGCAACAAGAATAACCTGTACCTGTGGTTGACCCAGGAATGGGAAAAACCTGCCAGATTCTAACTGTTATTTCTGATTATAAACTTTGCTTGAAAAATAGATCAGAATGGTTATGAAACATAGATGAGGGTGAAAAAGATTCCCCAAATTACACTTTTCATCTTTTAATTCTGCTGTCCAAAAGTTAATTGTCTACTCTACTTCAGTTGTCTAGGGTGGCACCTTAATTATTGCATAGAAGAAAATGTTTCTATGAGGCATTTCATTCCACCTGTCTTGGGTGCCTTAGGATCTAAGGCACACAGAAAAATTGTGCAGGTGATAACAAGCACTATTCCTTCTGCCTTTTTCAGATGGAGAAACCAGTCTAGGTTCCTGGTTACAACTTTGCTGTTTAAACATAGAAATGCACCTAACCATTTCCCAAGTGTTTTGGGAGACTGAGTGAAGGGTAGAAGCCTCGCTGTGATTGGTGGTTCTGGCATTTTCTTTTTTTTCTTAGATCTGTTTTTATTTCCAAACTGCAATATTGAGATGATGGGTTCGTATCAGACACACATGCCTCTTAGTTCATCCATCAGTTGAGTCTCACGCCTTGATTCTTAACCTCATTGAAACTGAGGGAATCTTGGTGTTAGTGGACACCGGCTCGGTCCCAAAAACTGTTTCAGACACATCTTCATTTCATTTTTAAGAGAATCAATTGCTTTAAAGCTGACGACACATGTATCTTTATTAGACTGATCCAGTTATCAGTATAGGTTCACTTTGTACCCCTTTGGGTTGCCAAACACAGTTCTTTTGACTGATGTCAGGTTCATTTCTTTGCATGATCATTCTTCCAGCAGTCAATACTGAGTTTTTTAAGGTATTGACCAGACAGCTATTGGATGAGGCAGGGCCACGTGACCTGCTGACCTAAAATACTGTAGCAAACGTGTTGAAGATATGAAATCAATAACTTTATTGAAACAAATATCTCAGGTGACACTTTCTGCAGAAGGATTAAATGAAGAGGGTTGTTGTGCAAATGGGTCTAATTCCACATGTCTGATTCATGTAAGAACCCAGCTGAGTTAACTGGGATTCACACGTGAGCAAGAGAAGCAGAGGAACAACATTTGGTCCAGTGTCAGGATGTGCTGGGCTTAACCAAGCTGCGTGGTCCATCTGAGGAACATGCACAGAGGACTAAGGAACCAAGATGTATCTGCTGGAATGACTCTGCAAATGCCAGAGATCTGACTCCTCTAACGCCCTTCTTCTCTGCTTTGTGAATGACACTCTGGGCTGTATCGAGGGGCTGCCGCTCTCTGTTCGCAGTGCCTGGGAGCTTGGAGGAGCCTTGGCTGCTCTGGGATGACTTTCAAGAAAAAGTGTTGATCATCTGTTTCCACCACTGACTTTGGGGGGGGTTGTGGGTGCTCGGTGACACAGGAGTTCCGGCAGCCCCCAGGGAATTGTATGTGCACAAATATACTTTGTGTGCATATATACTGGGCTTTCATTTTAAACTGTTTGAGTGGCTTCACAAGGATGGAGAACTAACAGGAAACCCATATCTCACACATAGTTGCACACTACATTTATTTTGTTTGTGTTTCAGATTTCATGGTTAGTTTTAACTAACTGGCGTAGCCTCATCATCATTACCACGTGCTCAGTGATTATAGCATTTCCACAGTTTTACTCTTCATCCTTAGTTGGATTTTGCTTAATGCTTGAGTAAAACATCAGCCCTTTAGGTGAATCCAAGTATTTCTTGAAGCAGAAAATGTTGTCATCAGCACCATATATAAAATCTTGTCCTCATTTCCCGTGAAACCACAGGAAAAAGAATTTAATAAAATAAGTTATTTTACTTCCTCAAAAAATAACATTTTTGTTTGATTGTGAAACCAAGAGGAAAGAAAGAGTGAAGAAAAGCTCAATAAACAGCCATTTTATTACTGTTGCTAGAAATAAAATAAGGGTAAGGGAGACTTGGCCACTGTTTTATTGTAGCCGTGAATTCGCTTCTTTCATTTAAGTGTCTGTCACATTAGCAGAAAAATACAGAGCACTCCAAAGTGTGTGCTCTGGCAACGACTACGCCCATTTTTCATTTTAAATAACTTTCAGCTATTCTTTCCTTTCCAGAGTTGGAGGTGGCAGGCTGGTATAGGCAGGTGTGCAACATGAAAGCAGCATCTTTCTGTGGGCTCTAGGTCAGAATTTGGCACAAGTATCTCGCTGTGGCTTTACTCAGTCCACACTGTAATACATTCCCAGTTTAATTGAAAGAATTAAAATTAAAAGAGTTGGCTTGAATATATTCACTTTATTTAATACTGCCACATTATGTTAAACTTAATAACAAATGAAATTATTCTCAAATCACTTCTCACTGTTGAATGTGCGTTTTGCGAACTGAAATGAATTAACTATGAAGTCACTTTGCATCAGTGTTTTTGTATGTCAAACATTTCTCTCTATACTACAATGCTGAAATGATGGCTCATAAGTCATTCCTAGTAGATATAGATATATGCAAGTTTAACTGGATTAATTAAGGACTGAAGCAATTGTAAAAGAGACTTGGAAATTTTTTTTTTGGTAATAAATACAATGTTTATACTTTAAGCAATAATAAGCTTTTATATAATACATGTATTTGGGAGTTGAACTTGAAAAAGACCTTCTGGTGGTAGAAGACATGCAGGAATTAGGATAGAAATGAACTCAATAATGAAATATGAGCAGGAGTTAGATTGCTCCAAAGTATGGGGCATGTTTCCCGCTCACATACAACGTTTTTGTAGCACTTGTGGTTAAATTAGTCTATAACGTCCCTCTGCATTTTAAATAATACCAGATGAGACCACCCTTCTTTCTCTCTGTGAAATCAACTGGGCTGCTTGCAGAGAAACCAGTACCAACTGTGAGGAAAAGCAGCAGAATATAGCAAAAAGGACTTCAAAGATATATTAAAATGGCAAGCAAGAGCAGCAGTAATATTATGGTAGCAACTACACCTATAATGAGGCATTGGGGAGGGAACATGCACCTGCAGCATTTATCTCTTTATGTATACACCTGCATTCATGAGATACACTAGCTCACATTCAAGCTCTGAAGAAGCTACAGTAAAATGTATTTTTTAACATCCTCTGTATCTTTCCATATTCTGTAGCTCTGTGTGGAAATATTTCCGTACTTCCCTCCATCCTGAGTTTAGTAATAACAATGATAATAATGGCCAACCCTGGGTTTCTCAGTTGGCTCTATTACATTTCTTTGGATTTATGGATTATATTGCTTTGGATTTACAGAAAAAAACCTATGTTCTGGAGTTACAAACACAGGTTTTCTAAAAGATAGTCGCCAGCTCTCAGCCACAGCTCACTATTCTGAAGAAATTCATCCTCTTTGTTAATTCAAAGTCATGAAAGCAAGATAGAGTTATTAGTCCACCTTCCTTTTAGTCTCCTGCATGCCAGTGAAAAGTACTCCCTGAACAAACGCCTAATTTTTAGGGCTTGATTAAAGTGTGTCTCTGATGATGGTTTCTGAGTTCTGCCTTGAACGCTTTAGGGGCAGTGGAAGTACCATTGCTCATAGCAGTTTCTTCCAAGGGTTACTGGCCCTCGCTGGAACGGGAGGGGTGAAAGTCAGCCTTATTTCTAACCTGATTTTTTTTTTTGGCCTCAGTTCCATCCAGTGGTTTTGTTTTTGGTTTTGTTTTAATTCATTAGACTAAATGGGTCTTTGGCATCTGACAGTTTTCCTTTCACTTTACTTACTAACTGCGTCTTATACATGTACAACTACCTGATTGTCCATCAGAGAAGTATTCTTCGCCACTGTTCTTCTTCCAAAGCCAGTGAAAGTAGATGGGTCTCATGTCATTTCTAGAGGATAAACAAACCAAGGAATTTCAGTCCAAGGTGGGAGAATACCTGTTGGTATCCTCTTCTCATTTACTCATGTCTCTGCTGAATATCTGAAGCAATACAGCACGGGGAAAATGCATATACTGTCAAAGTCATTGGGCATTTTACATTCAGGGATCCCCAAACGCACAAGCTATTTGCATTCCAGTTGATCTGTTCTTATATAGATGTGGGGGAAATACTTCGCAGTTCTACTTTCATGACATATTTTATATAACATTATTGTTCCTGTATACTATCTGGCTTTTTTCTATAGTAAGCTGACAACAGACACCCTAAGGCTTTAGTATAATTATAATAATGAGAGTCTAGCACAGCACAGATATCTCTGATTTACGTGCACACACACACACTTACTTTTTGTTCTTCAAAGTCTTTCTGTGACAATACCATGTTCTTAATGTATGTTTGTAAGCCTTCGGTGTCTTTGAACCCTGATTTTTAGCCTTGCTCTTTGCCTTGCCCCACTGTAGTTGCTGACAGACTTTGGTTCAAAAGTTTGGGCTCAGACTGTGGGAAATACTCAAGGGGACTGAACTTTGTAGAAAGGCTATCTGAATTAAATTATTTATAATAAGCATGCCTGGCAATTGAAGCCTTGTAATGCTAACCACCGACTGAGTGTGTGAAATGAATACATTATATTCAAATAAGGGGAAGAAGTCATAACGTTTGTGCAGCATGCACTGTTTGCCAATCCATGGTATTTACATTCTATACCTCTTTCGCTTAAATGTTTATACCTTAACAGATATTTTCTCAAGATTGAGAGACCGCCTGATATAATAGCAGGTAATCTGTACTGAACCCGAGCGTCAACTGATTACTAGGCTTGCTTGAATTACTATATGCTATTACAGTATTTTAGGAACCTGTAATATCCACCATTACTTTCTCTTGTGAAAGTCCTTAGACTGACTTGCCGTTGCCATTTTTCCCTCTTCGGCAAATAAATATCATAGTGTATCCAATACAATCAGCAGAGTGTAACCAGAGTGTATGAGTTTTTAGCACAGATAATTAAAGCCCAATGTTCTCCACTGTAACAATTACAAGTACTTGAGAAAACAATGACAAGGTCATCCTGCGAATGCAGCCATCAATCAGGGAATTCGCTGCCTTAATAAAACAATAGCCCACTTGTTTAGAAACTAACGTACAAAGGAAGCAACAACAAGATTGTTTCCTTGGACATATGTTCTCTTAACCACATAAATGTGGAGCAATAGCACATATAGTATGTTTAGCTAATTAAGACCAATTTCTCCTATCAGCTCCGGGTGCCTTGAGTTGTGACTAAATCTTTGTGTCAGAACAGAAAAGGCCGCTATTTTCCTTCAGGAGCGATGTGATGGCACACATGCTCTACAGGCAGCCCTGACCTGGTGCGGTGCACGCTGAACTTCCCCAGCAGCACCCACAGCAGATATGATTGCACTCGCGTAAATACTGATGTGCCTCAGTTGTTCAGCATCACCTACTACTGCATAGTTGCACAGAAATTGATGCTCAGGCATAGCTTTGGGTTGGAAAGGGAGAATTTTGAGTTTTAGTGCCATAGCCTGGGCCCAGGATCTGCCTTTCCATAATCTGGATAGACTGTGGTCAGCGGGTCATGCTTGGGTGACACATGTCAGCGAATTGGGTCCCATCACAGGGACTTGTGTCCTAGACTTGGCCTTTTCTTGGCTCAGTGTGGACACTTCTTCTGCATTTCTCCTGTCCTTCAAGATGACTTCCTGGGCTGACCGTAGTGCCCGGGTCTCTGCTTGAAGGATGCTTCACAGAAGGGAAGGAAGGATGCTCAGCCCCTATCCTGTCTTCCAGGGTATGCCATCATGAAATCTGAATTTCCTCACCCCTTGGAGTGACCCTACAGGTGCAGAGCATGCAAGTATTACACTACTGCCCCACGTGCAGTTCCCTTGCACCCGATGCATGGTGGGCTTCTTCAAAATCTCTGCCTATATTCGAGGCAGGGGGCTCATCAACAGAGAGCCATCTGGACCAGTGCATTCTCAGGTCCAAACACAAAGTCCACTGGGCTCACTGGCCTTCCCAAGCAAGGTGTTCCCCTGTTGGGAGCAATAAATCTGCCTAGCAACAAAAAGTGTGTCTGACTCCCCAAGGAGAGCAGCAAGTCATAGCTTTCCTGGCCAAAACTAAGAATGGCTGGATACTAGTAGTGCATTCTTATATTATTTTATTTCCTGATTTGGACTTTTTGCTTCATTTGTTCATGTGCTGCCCTAATCCTTTGGCTCAAATGGGAGCTGCTTGGTCTGCGAATATGTGGGCTGTGTGGTATAAGCAAGTTTTGCCCTTGCTAGGAAGTGGTGTGGATGGCTGCCAGCCCTGAGATCCAACCTCAAAGCCAGATTCAGTGTTGCCTCTGCTGTGAGAGTCAGACACTCAATTTACATGTGCTTACAACCCTACTCTTCACTCCGCAGTCTTGACACGACTCCTGTAGGCATGACTTTGTTGCTTCTGTCTTGCTCCATAGCAGTATGGGGATGAGGTCCTGCAGTCCGTAATAGCAGCCTGGCAGGACTGGAGTAGGCATGCTGCATGTGGTCAATGGCCTTTGACGAAATTCATGGAGCACAGCACATCCATCCTGGCTATCTGTTCCCCAGCATGGCCACTGCAGAAAGAGGACAAACTGGGAGTGTAGCATGTCCTTTCGCATGCCTGCATCTAGGTGTCATGACACAGGGCAGACATGGAGTGACTGAGAAGTGTCCTGTTTCCTTGTTGTTTTACAATTAGGTCCAGTTTATAACCTACAGACTGTGTAGTCATGACATATTTTAAACAATAAGAATTTAAATTGAAATACCATGTCTTACCTGAGTAACTCAAGTTCTCTACAAAGTTAAGGGCCAGAAATCAGAATAGCTGTATCATAGACTCATAGAATTATAGAATGGTTTGGGTTGGAAGGGACCTTAAAGATCATCTGTTTCCAACCCCCTTGCCATGGACAGTGACACCTTCCACTAGACCAGGTTGCTCAAAGCCCCATCCAGCCTGGCCTTGAACACCTCCAGGCATGGGGCATCCACAACTTCTCTGGGCAACCTGTTCCAGTGCCTCACCACCCTCACAGTAAAGAATTTCTTCCTAATGTCTAATCTAAATCTACCCTCTCTCAGTTTAAAACCATTACCCCTCATCCTATCACTACTCTCCCTGTATATGCACCATAAGGAAACTTTACTAAAATAAACTGACTGAGTATCTGAACAGGCAGCGTGGGTTTGAGTCTTAACACAGGCAAAATTTCTACAATGAAGCCATCAAGGTCTCAATTCTTAACTATACTGAAGCACCTGAGTCTCAAAGGGAGTTGGTCATCCACAAATTAATTAATGCCTTTAGATTTAGTCTTAAAAGAGTTCCTTCTGCTCAAGAACTGAAAAAGGTCCTATAAGTGAATCTTATAAAAACAGCTGAGTGTCATGATTTCCAGCTGGGAGTAAACTGATCCATAGGTTAATGTATATGTTGAAGGGCAAATACAGGGAAACATCCATTTATCTGTTGATGGAGGCTGCTGACTGCTACTGAACTGCTTTTCAGAACAGTATTAACATGAGCTACCTCCTGCTAACCATTGTCTTGGCAATGGTGAAATGTACCATCCCTGTAGAGAACTTTTTAATTTGCAAGTTTACTTTTAAAATGATTTTTCATTTTTAAAAGCGAATATTGTCTTATACAAAATAAAACCAGATGGGACTACAATGAAAAGTTTAATTTGAATCAAAGCACTTGTTTCCCTCATGGTTGATTTTTTTTTTAATTATTATTTTTTTTCAGTGAGAATTGTAACTCTTCAAGCTTTGTTCCCAGTCTGAATGAAGACAAATGTTGATCTCCCATGCTTTATTCCATAACATCTCTAATTGCAGAGCAGGTCATCATGTGAGGCAGGAGCTGGACCCAGTTACGCAGCAGCACATCTATTTCAGTAACATGTGTGCATCCTTTTTGTGTACCACGTACTTGGAAATGTCATGAAGAAATGCCATGAAGAAATGCCACTCAGAAGGTGGGACTCCCAGTGTGAATCAATTAACAATAGACAGTTACCTCCTTCACTTCCCACCTTTCAGCCTTGATCTCACACTGAAATAGAGAATTTTCTCATTGACTTCCTTCCAACCGGTCACACTGAGAGTTTGCTGTGAGAAAAGCTTGTGTACAAACTTATAACTTCCACTGTTTAAGGGCTAAAAAGTAGAAAAAGTGATTGTGAAAGGGGAAGTCTAGTTTCTTTTATGTAACTGTTGTAGAATTAATTAATGTTTGTAATTTATTTTTATGAATGTAATTATAAACTGATGTCTCGGAGACTGAAAGCTGCTTTTATGTTACATACAACTAACTACAAAGGTAATTTTGCAGGCTTCTATGTTTAATCATTTGCATTTATACTCATTACTGCATAAATACGGCAGAACTGAAGTGCAGAGCTGTATTTCTAAGGCAACAGTAATTTTTTCAGATACTAATTAAGCCTATTAAAAGTACAGAATCTGCTCATGTTCTCATTCATAGAATAAAGGCATCAAAGCAGACAATTTGGCATGCTGGATAGGATTTTTTTTTTCTCCACAGTTTTATGTAGTTCTTATTTATAAATACATCTTCTTGAACTCCTCGGGGACAAATTCTGTAAGATTTCCTCAGGGAAATTGAAGAGGGGCAGAGAGAGCCGTGAGGCCAGTCAAAAACACAGGCTTGCGGTACACAGTGACAGTAGCTGCAGGTATCAGTGCTATTCCCAGAGGCTCTCTCAACCCTGAAGACCTGGTATGTCATTAATAGCCCACTGTTAGCTTTTAGCAAGCCACTGAACTACTGGCTGCATCTATATTTAGTGGTGGTGTAATTTAAATCAAAGTGCTGACAATATTAACAGCAGCATGGACTTTTAATTGGGTCTAAGAAACACACTCCAGGCCAGCCTCTCTTCTCAGTTACACCTGGGCAGCTCTTCTAGCATAGATGGGTTTGCTTTCTGGTTCTCAGAGCTGAGTTTGGCCCAATATATGTCCAAACGGTGACTTTCCATTCAGCTCCAAGCAAACTCTGATTTTAAAAAAGCACTGTCAGCTTTAAGTTAGGGGACAGTAGTGGGCACGGTGCCCTGTGGACTAGAACTGTGCATCCAAAATGTAGGCTTATAGGATTATAGGATAATTCAGGTTACAAGGGACCCAAGGAGGTCTCTAGTCCAACCTCCTGCTCAAAGCAAGGTCATGTCTGGGGTCAGACCAGGTTGCTCATGGCTTATCCAGTCTTGCTTTGAAAACCTCCAAGGACAGAGTCTGTACAGCCTCCCTGGGTAACTGTTCCCCTCCTTGACTGTCTCTGTGAAAAAGCTCCTGCTTGTTTCCAGTCTCTTTTGTCTTAGCTTGTGCCTATTTTCTCTCATCCAGCTCCATCCAGCTGGATCATTTTGATGACCTCCAGCATCCAGCTCCATCATTTTGATGACCTCCTTTCTAGTACCCATGTACTAGAAAGCCTACAATTCACACCAGTCCCAAAGGACAGCTGGGGATCTCATCTAGGCTCCTTTTCCCATGAAAGGCTGGACTTGGACCAGATGATCTTTCAAGGCCTCTTCCATTCTGGTCTGTTCTATGATTCTATGACTGATGCCCGCAGCTGGCGGTACCTGCTCTGGGGCATTCTGGTGGTATACGATGCATCTCACTACATCTGTGTGTATGGTTACAGAAATCTAACAGTCTTTAATCTGTTCATTTTCTCTTGAAGCTCTTTCAAGCTAGCAGGTGCCCCTCTCTTCTAATTTACTCATCCCTTCTGTCCAGAGCGATTCCTTTCAGAAAGTCCTGTTGAAGGTCAGGCAGAGCTCTTGTGGAGGTGGAGGGCTGTTTCCAAATGGGACTATGAAGCTCCAGAAGGGATATATCCAGTTTCCCTGTATAAGCTTCTCCTTTAAGACCTCATTTAGGAATTTTGGGGACTAGTCTGAGTGCCCTAAAACACACACAACTCTTGAAGACTTTGCAATGATCTTCTCGAGCTGAAGCTGGAGTGAGACCTTGGGGATGAAAGTTTCAGTTCAGCAAAGATGCTCCAAATTGCTTTTCAGGCTAGGGATAGGCTGAAGTATCTGCTTTAACCCAAAACTTGCATTTAAATAGTTTACCAGTGTGTGCTCTAAGCCCATGGACTGTAAGTATGCAGGTGGCATTGTAGTGTGCTTTTTCCCCACATTACAGGATAAGGAAAAAAAAACAAATGAGAAAAAGTTACTGCTTTTTAAATTTAGAACATTGCTGCTAGAATTGGACCACATTGTAGGAGGTTTTTTATTATAAAAGTGTCAACTGTCTATATAGATAAGAGCATCAATCTGTTAATGACTTTTCCTCTGACAAATATAGCAAGAATTTCCTGCTATCGTGGAAATTAGTGATCTTCTTTGGCTTGAGATTCAGTTACGCTGACCTCTCTGTCATAACCCTGCCTGTATTTCCAAAATGTATGTTTCTCCCTGTCACAGAAGAAATCTGTAGCAATAGAGACAGAACCAGCTTTCTGCAATTCAGAAAAAAAAAAAAAAGAAAAAATAAGATGGTGCTATTATTGTGACAGAACAGATGTTATATAGAAAGGATTGCTTACAGATACATTGTAAGTTAATCACATCTTTTCTAAAGTATGTTGAAAAATTCTCGTTAATGTCTGAAATGAAATACTTATGATTACAGGAAATTAAATTACTTACAACATTTTTTTTGCAGCCTCACTCTCAACACACACTCTTTTTCGCACACACATATACACACACATAACTATTGTTAATTAAGACTGTCTCCATTATGGGGCTAATTAACAATTAGCATAAACATAATTAGCTAACGTTGACATTTAACTCATTACATTGTTTAAATAATTTTCAGAAATTGCCCTTAGTGGCATTCTGTCATACTGAAATAATGGCAGCACTTTGTCATGTAAATTAAATGACATTTGTGTTGTTTCCTCTCTAACTCATGCATGGAAGATTTTTTTTTATTTGAGCTACATTCAGTTCAGAATCCAAAGTGATTCCTAAAACTTGAGCTACAACATGTGCTCCTTGGATACCCTCTATAAGTAGCCTGAACTTTTGGGGATCTACTTCCTTACACCTCCAGAAGCCCATTGGATATCTCTGTGCAGATTCCTTTTTCCCTGAGTGCTCCCCGCAGGCTTGATGATGGGTAATGATTGATAGATGATTGGTTCGATTGCAGAGTATCGAGAAGGATAACCTTGCATCTTGCTGCGACTGGAGTCAGGACTTGTTTTCTGTTCTTATGTATTTGTGCTCACAGCCCAGAAAGCCAACCGCGTCCTGAGCTGCATCAAAAGAAGCGTGGCCAGCAGGTCGAGGGAAGTGATTCTGCCCCTTTACTCCGCTCTGCTGAGACCCCACCTGGAGTACTGCATCCAGCTCTGGAGCCCTCAGCACAGGAAAGACATGGACCTAATGGAGCAGGTCTAGAGAAGGGCCATGATGACGATTAGGGGGCTGGAGCACCTCTCCTATGAGGACTGAGAGAGTTGGGGTTGTGCAACTCGGAGCAGAGAAGGCTCCAGGGACAACTTATTGCAGCCTTTCAATACTTTTCAATACTAAAGGGGGCTTATAAGAAAGATGGGGA
>KZ505648.1:173941-221441 GCA_002844005.1 Limosa lapponica baueri | reverse complement strand
CCCCCTCTTCCCTGGCTTGAGCACTCCGGTGTGATTGACTGGGTGAGAACAAGGCTTCTTGTGTGAGCAGGCTGTGGCACCGCTTTGCTAAGTGTCCTATCATCCCCCTGCTCGGCGGTATTTCCAAGTGATACCTAATGCCTTTCAAATTTAAGGAGTTTCAGAGTCTAATCTTCAGCTCTGCCCCACTTTCTATTGATCTAGTTCCAGGTTGGTTACCAAGACTATTTTCTGGTTCCAGTTCAGGTGTGCCCAATTGGATGGAAATTTCACAAGAACATTTGAACTTGTGACATCACCACAAGTTTCTGCCAACTAATCTAGGAAAGTTTCTGCCCTTTGGAGTTGGGAGGAGGTTCTGAAGATGTTAGCGCCTTTGGATTTGAATCCTGGCTTTTAATTTGGTTTGCACGTGAACTGAAACTGTTTCTCTTATTAAGATTTAACATAATGAAGATTCAATTGCTGTTCCTAGAATTAAGTAACAATTAAAAGGTGAGGCCTTTGATCTTGAAAAACATTTGCCACTGAGTAAAATAGCCTTTTTTTCCTAAAAGAATACTAATTCCTTTACTCATTTCCCCTGATACAGGTGACTATGGAGTCAGATGCTTCAAAAAAAATGCTGCAGAAGAAAAAATAATTTGCATTTTTTTGGACACCTTGGTAGGTTCTTGAGAAAATTAGCACTGTAGTCAACAGCCTCCTGCTACAACTAGGAGTAGCAGAAGCAGCCACACGCATAATTTTTCGAGTCATTTTTCAGCTTTGCTGTTCCTGGCCCCCCTTCCATGGGTGACCAGACTCCAGTAGCAGAGTTGACGTTTTCATTCCCTGGAAAAGCTCAGAACCTGGTTTTCATTTAAATGTGTAAAATTATCTGAGTTGTTTTCCCCTCGATAAGGTTTACAAGTGTCTGTATATCTTTAGTTTTAACAGAGGGCAGTTCAGTAGACAGTTTACGAAGTACTGGTCAGGGAGATAAATTACTTTGTAGAGCTGCACAATCACCATTCACAATCTCCTCGGTGACTTTATAGCCAATGATAGGATTTTTCAAGTTCATAGAAACTCATCAAAACACTTCCTGGTATTTTTTCCTTCTCCATCTAGCCATTCTCACTTAAAGGATAATCTGTACTGCTCCTGCTAGGGAGTGAGGGTTTGGTTTGATGCCTTAGGGCTCGCCGAGCATTTCTTTATTTCTGGGAGCTCCTTGGGATTTGTGAACTGGAAATGGGAATGTTTCAGGCTGCTGCAGCACTTTGACACACTCTTTTCCCAGGGGTCATATCTAACCTCAAATGATGTTTTGTGTTTACCGTTAACAAGTGGAGCTTTGCAGGGCTGCTCTGTGAGGTTATCATCAGGCAACTGACTGATTTTGTGCTTTCTTTTGCTGTTCTTCTCAAGTCAAGGTTTCATAGCTATGTGATTGAAGCTCCCTAGTTCTTTTGGGTGGGTGTTACTTCAGCCCAAAATTTGTTTACAACATGATTGGCATACAAACCTCTTCCAGCAGAAGAGGGCATGCAATACATGGGGCAGCATCTGTGGCGGGGAACTTCTTGAACCTCTTCT
This sequence comes from Limosa lapponica baueri, assembly GCA_002844005.1. Taxonomy (NCBI): domain Eukaryota; kingdom Metazoa; phylum Chordata; class Aves; order Charadriiformes; family Scolopacidae; genus Limosa; species Limosa lapponica. Next base: position 219,860 of record KZ505648.1, on the reverse strand, counting down.
CCTCAGTTTGACAGGCCTTTTCTGATCAACACAGTACACGGAAGTTGCTGGAGACAGACTCTCCTGTGTTTCTGAACCACTAGGTACCCCAGTCCCTGACAGGGCTGCAATTTTCTGGGGCCAAAACCATACCAAAGTAATGCAGGTTATGCTGGTTTATGCCACCTATGGCTCCAGTGCATGATCAGATGCCACTCAGGTACCGATTTAGCTGAGGGGGGAACGGGGAAAGGAGGGAAGAGGGAATATGGAAATTTTATTGTCCCTGTAGGCGTGTATTTCTCCATGATGTGATACGGCCACAGCCACGTAGCTGCTCACGTCTACATTTAGATTGGGACTATGCATTTCACTGCTGACAAACACCTGTCTCTGTGCCTGCACAGCTCCAGGGAGATTTGCTGAAGCAATAGTGCAACAAATACAGGTTTGGTTGTGGGTGCCAAGTGGGGAGCTGTTTTCTGCCAGAGTGAGAACGTGGAGTGAGGGCGACTTCCTGAGGTAATGGGTTGGATCAGAGCCTCCTCTTCTAGGGCAGGGGTTAAGAATTGATTCAGATAAGAGTTGGTCCAAGTACTACCCTATCATAAGACTTTCCAAGAGATACTTGTGAACGGTCTCAATTTCTGAATTGATTTTTTCCCCACTTATATTCTGACTGAGGGACACTTCTTGTTCTAAGTAGGCAGCACCTTCTAAGTGGGCAGCACCTCCCCTCTGACAGTGCCGGCAGGAGGCTTTGCCAGGAGGCTCTAATTAAGGGCGTTACCAGAGTTATTTGCTCCATTCCCAGCAGGCTCTGAACCGGTGGTAAGGAAGAAACTAGAAACACCTGCTGGGCCTAATGAGGTAGGTTTGGAACGATGGCCATGTTCCATTTTTCCACCCCCTTCTCAGAGGGAAATGAGAAAGCTGAGTATCAGGCAGGAGAGGACATGGACTCAATGAAAAAGAAGTAAGTTGTTGTTCAAGCTGCATATATTATGATGTTATTGATGTTTTAGTGGAGTGTTTTTCTTTAAGGGATTTTCTTCCTTTTTTTTTTTGGCCCATGCTGCCATTCACCCTACTCTAACAGAAAAAGAAGACTCTGCAACAAGGGACACTGTAAGCTTAGCCCTGCGCGAAGGCCATCCAACAAGATCTGGCCTGCACAAAGTGCTTCTGGAAGAGCAACACTGAGCTAGCTGAGGAGCTGGTAGTCCCTGAGTTTGGGGGAATTAGCTCAGTCGTTAGAGGGTCTTAATCAATCTTAGCCTCTTCACAGGCTTTTTATATCTCACTTTGAAAATGTTGCCTCCTTCTGTTCTTGTAGGGATTTACTCTCTTTGCTATTTAGTTCCTGGAGAAAAAGGGACATTCTGTCATGTTTTTGGTTGCCAACTCTGAACCATTTCCCAGGACTGTGAGCAAATGGGGTCTTGATTGTTACTGTGTTTACTTAGGCATTTTTAGAGTTCTATTTATGGCCTGATCCTGCTTGCTGTGAAACTGATGGCAGACCTCCTGCCTTTCTGAGGGCATGTAGTCAGGGTCCACCAGCAGCATTGTGGAAAGCTGCATTGTGAGCTTGTGGAGGGGATGCACGCTGCAGGTGTTGTCCTGATCTTAGGTTGTTGGTACTGTTGGGAGTCTGGACAGTTATTTCCTTTCTCAGTGCATCTTTCCTTCCCATATTTTGTCTGTTAGACAAAATTCGACAAAATTAAGCGGTGTGCAGCAGGAACTTGCAGAGGTTTTCCAGGGTCTTTCAAGTGTCTTCTTCCCAGATGCATGCAATGGCACATACTGTACTATAATGGATGTGTCTTGGACTGGGTTATGGGAAGAGGTTGCTAATGTGAGCACACGTGAGGTGTGTGTGATGCTCAGAGTGGTGTTTGGGAGGCAAGGCCTGGTCTCCCGTGGCTGCCTATGGATTGCTGCTGCTTGATCAGGTCCATCAGCCCAGGGTAGGAAAGTGGGGACAGGGTCTGAGTTTCATGCTCAGTGTGCTTGTGTGCCCTCAAACAAGGGTCCCTGTGTCTTAGCGGAGACTTCAGTTCTGATATTTTGCCTATGAGATCACAGGTGGCAGAGTAGTAAAATCATTTAAACATCTGTAACCTGCTATGTCAAAACCTGAATACAAATCATTGCCCAGATTCCACTAATTGATGCTAAATAGAAAGAAAAATAACGCAGAAGAAAAACCCTCCTAGAAACAATCAATAAATTAAAGATGCTTGAGGATATAAATTCAGCAGTTAAATGAGATACTAATGAAGATGGGAGTTTAATGGTGAGTACTCTCATTACATTGTTTTAAAAACTCCATTCGATGTAGATTTGGTACTGGTAAAAGGAAGACAGCGTCGTGACAAACATCCGTGAGAACAAAAGTTGTTCTGGCGTATGAGCACAACTGCTGCCATTTATTGCCAAGCAGCTTTGCTTTCCTATTTCTGCAAGTTGTTGCAAGATCTGGGGGGAAAATGTGGAGCAGTTAATTAAAAAACAACTAATGACTGTTCCACAGGGTCAGTTTGCTTCTCGGAGCCTAAAATGTGCAGGATATTAACACATGTATCATTTTTTTGACACTGGAGGACAATTGCAGAGCCCAGCAACGCTGCTACTGGTTTTAAAGCAGAACTTAATTAACTAGAGATGGGCTGAGCAGGTTTGGCTGGAAACAGGCACTGGGCTTCCAAAGAATGAAGCTGCTCAGGTATCGCCAGACTGCAAATGAAGGATGCTGCTTCCCAACGCATCTCAGCCCTGATGAGTAGCACCCTGCGGTTACCACCCCTCTCCTGTCTCTACCCCCATGGCCACTGGTCATCTTGTCTCTTAACTCCAAAGGTGTTTCACTTAACCTGTTCTGGACAGCTGCCTTAGGATGAGTTATGCCCCCAAAATTCCCATTTCTCACTGGGCGCAGCCTGGGTACCCGCTCAGATTGATAAATTTGCAGTCAGGTAAAATAACCTGGAGTGGGCAGTTTTGCAACCCACTGTGCTCTGGGTGGACCAGCAATGCTCTTGGGTGGACAGAAAAAAATACATCAAACTTCACTTCAGTGTGTGCTCCAGCCCCACCGTGGCTGGGAAGAGGTGGCTTGTTAATGCCTCTGCTTTGCCTTGACGCCGGTGAGGCATTTTTCTTGTGTCAATGGTGACACAAGAATTTGGTGAATGCAATTATTTTTCTTTATCTTGCACTTACATTTAAACTGCATCTCTGCTGGTACATGCCCTGTTTTGATTAATATTAAACTTCCAGATCATCTTTTTGAATTGGAGCAATTTCTTACGACAAATAGTCCGGAGAGCCAGATTTCTGAGTGATTAGTAGCAGTCTGAGAGTGCTGGATGCTTGGGGAGCTTAACGATTCGTGGCCAGATTCATTCACCATGGTTAGAGTGGTGGGCATGTCACAGCTGTGATTCCTCTGGCAAAACCGCGGCCTGAAATGATTTTAAATCAGGAGTTGAATTTTCCACCCCCCCTTCTTTCCAGGCTGGCTGCCTTGCTGAGAGGGGGGAGGAGAGGCATCCTCCCATCCCAGAATTTACTGAAAAAAGTCTGGCTGTGCGAACTTGCTGGGCTGTAAGTCTGTTCTTCCATTTTCTCTAAATTCCTGGGCACAGAGGGGAAAAAAATCCCACCAGCTCCAGAGTGTTGATCCCAGGGGATGTCTATCCAGATGCCATGCAGGGTGGGAGGCAGTCCTGGATGTGGCATGGTTGTATTTTGTTTTAGTTTGTTTAGTTTTTGTAGGGAAGATGCTGAACAGGGGATGGAAACAACAGCTAAAAGGGATAAAGCATAGGTATCACACGAGCTGATGCAACATGAGAAGAAAGATAAAGCCTTCACTGACTTCAGCTGTAATCTAAGGGTTTGGCACTGATGGGAATTCTGGCTCAAGGATTTTTGGAACACAGCAGTGACATGTTTGTGACTTCATCTCAAATTATACCTGACAAAACCATAGTCCTGAATTCCAGGAATGCCTTAGGCTGGGGAAATGTTGATATAATGCCAACGGGTATCACTGACACTGCAGGAAGGCAGAAGCAGTGCTTGTAGGACAGGAACCTCTTTTCCAACCAAAGAAAACCCTTTTAGATGCAGAATCTGGTTTTCATTGATGTTGATGCTTTTGGCCCTCAAACTGATTTTTTCACTACAAAGGTAAAAATGACCCTCTGAGTTGAATAAGGTCAGGAATTCAGCTGGGATTTGGACATAGATACTTCAGGTTGTTATAGTGCAACAAGTACTCACTGCCTTCAATGGAGGAAAAATATGATGGGCTAGTCACATCATTGGAAAAGTCGCTGCTGTTGCCGATCCTGTGACGTGCTGAGCACTTGGTGAATAGGAATTCAGGATTTTGAGTGTTTCTGGAGATTGGGCCCAAGGTCTGGGTATACTCTTATCGAAGTCCAGAAATTACTTTAAGATGCTGAACATTGATGGTGCATTATATCTTGCTGTGGAAAAGGTCAGACCTGTTATTTGTAGAGGGAGGGTTGCCTTTGCTTCATGGCTGGCTGACTTTTTGGGCTGCATGGTATAATTTATAACTACTTATTGTTTGCAGACACCGGGCTGAGGATATTTTGCGTGTGAAATTTAAAATTCAAGCCGTTGTAGTTGAATGCGTGGAACAGAATTCTTTTGTTCAGAGGGAGACAGAGACATCTGGTATTGTCAGCCTTGGCTTTCTCTTCAGTTAGAGGGGAGAAAAATACAGACTTGTAAGGCATGAATTATCTTATCCTAGAATACGTGTTTAAAATAGTTCAGGTGGACCAAGCCCCCAAAATAGAGTGAAATGAATACTGGCAATACAGACAGACTGTCGCTATCTCACGTGGTAGCATTTATGTTGTAGATGTTGGAGGTAGGCTGTGGTAAATCCTATTTCCTGGTGTCTTTCTGTTTTCTGCACAGCTTGTATAAAATCAAGGAACTGATACTAATGTGCATTTAAGAATTTACTTAGTGAAGGATTTGGATGCTTGAGCAATTTTAAGAAAATTGCTCACCTGCTCATCACAGTGAAGTCAGTTGCCTTAAAACATGAAGGAATGCAAATTCCTTAATAATGTAGACAAAACTATCATATTTTTGGACTGTCAGACTTGGAATTTACAATTCCATGCAGAATTGGTTCAAAACTACCCAGAAATGCATTAGCTGTCATGCCCCATTTCTTCAGTAGAACTCTGGTTTTGAGTAGTGTTAGCTTTTTAAGCTGGCTCCAGGTGTTGTTTGATACTGATATGAGCAAATGAAATGAGGTCCCCTTATGCCAATGACCGTACAAACCTATTTAAGAGCTGTTATTGACGCAAAGAACTTCTAGTTTAATTGCTAAATTGTGCAAAGAATGAGAGAAAGAGTATTTCTCTATTTTTGTGGGGCAGACCTGACTGTTGGATTGTCTGTAGCTCTGGTGGCATGTCAAACGGGTTGTACGTACTTGTATGTAGCAGGTGGGAAGTCCAAGTGTTTTGTTCCCACCCATGACAGGTTTAGGAGACAAAGGGAGTGTGGCCTCAGGTGAGAGCTAACCTGAGCAAACTGTGAGCTGCTGCTTTTTGCCACCTCCAGCCATATGTTCTTCTTGTTCCTCCTGCAGCTGTGTGATCTAATGTGAAGGGAAATTAAAAAAAAACAAAAAACAACAAAACCAAAAAACAACAACAACAAAAAAACCCACCCAAACCCCACCCTAATTTTCATCTGGTTATCCAGTTGAATCAACACCTGCAAAATCAAGATGTCTAGATCCCATCTAGTATGCCCTGTGAATTTTTGATATGTCTGAGGAAGGCTGTTTCTCTCTTGTTGCCCCCTCTGTGTGCACAACCAGCATTTCAGTTGTTTCTTTGTCCGATACTAAGGTGACTGCTGAAATGGAGAGGGTTTTGCCTGGCCTGCTTACCCATCCCTTGTGTCCTTAACTAAAACTGAGCAGTACAACACAGTTGTTTCCAGGTGTAATCTTGGTTAAAACTCAACACCTTTCTCTTCTCATGGCCTTTGCTATCAGCACGCAAGGAAAACCACAAGGGGAGAATGATAAAAATTGATTTCTGTTTCACTAGAAATATTTCCCCTTTTGGCCATGGACTGAGACTGTTCTGACTCCAACTGGTTCCTCCCCGGGGTTTGATAGCAGTGGCTCACAGGACGCTCTAGCTTATCTGAAGACCAAACAGTAAATTTCTCATTTCCGCTTAGTGGTGAGGTGTTTAATTGCTGCTTAGTTTCGCCAGTCAAGTAATTCACATTGACGTGCTAAAAGCAGCCACTAGCAGTTAAGCTTGCTTCCAGGGGCTGCAGTGAACGATCCTGACATCTTTTTGCAGGCGCCGGCTCTGCGAGGCAGGCTGAGAGCATTCAAGTTTCTTCTCTCGAGTGGGCAAGCAATCTATAGAAAATTAAGTCTGAAAAGCCATGAGAGGTTGTGAAAGGCAGCCTAAGGAGAGAGGCTCTATTGGGTGAAATTTCTTGTCCTGCACAAATTCAGGTTGAAAATTAAAGTGTTACCCACCTTATCGGTAATTTAGAAAGAGAAGGATTGTTTAAATACAGCGAGACAGGGTTGAACAAGGAACAGAGGATATTCGCTTCATAAAATCCCTGCGAGTTTATGTACCTATTGAGCGGATGCTGTCCTTAAGGATGTGTCAAGTTACAGAGGCAGGCAGATATGGAGATGGGTCAGAGCAGAGTCTGTAACTCTGCTTAGTGGACTCGGTCGCACTTGCACTCCTGTAAATCAGAAGTAACTCTTCCAAAGTCTAAATCCCCACCTTGTGTGATTATTTGCACTTTTTGGCAGAATGTATAAAGTGCTGCTTCTAGTTCAAAATTGTAGGGAGTTCTGACTCAGTAGCAATTTAAAAAATGCCTTGTTCTGTGTGTAGTAATTGTGGCTTTGCAGCAAAGTAGCACAAGCAAATAGTCTCTTTTTTTTTTTTAATTTACTTTTTTTTTTTTTTTTCTTGTGTCCTCTGATGATCTGATACTGCCAGCCCTGTGTGGGAGCTCCATGCATGAGATGCAGAATGCCCTGCAGGTATCTGAATATCTACAGGTACAGAGGCTGTGCAACTTGGAGGCAGATAAACAATTTATTTTCATGAGTTAGGAATGGCCAGGTAACTCATGAGTAGCAGAGCACAGTGGAGCCAGAGTCGATGATGCATGAACGCACCAAAGCAGGGGGAAGTAAATTGTTTGCCACAACTTTTCAGACTGGCTGCTGTGCTGGACAGGGAGTTACAGTTGTACCATCTTGGGGACTGTCTGGGCTTGTTTTATTGTGGTCACTATAGAGCTTATAGCATGATGGGTTATTAAGGAGTCATCGTTGGGTTGTAGTTTCTTGACGGGTCACACCGCCAGGGTTGTTGGAGCCCTGCTTCAGCGCTCCTGCAAAGGGCAGACTTCATGGCTGCCACAGAGCTCAAGGAATAATTTGCGTATTTAAAATATGCAATCAACTGATTAATATCTTAAGAGGCGCAATTGCTGTAATTGCAGGCTAGATAATACAAAGCTGCCACTCACGTTTAACACTGACACCCTTCTCCAGTTCAGATAATGCAAATAGACAGAGAGAGATAAACCAAGATCAGTAATAACAGCTGTCTGATATTCAGACTTCAGGTGTGAGGGTCCCCAGATGAAATGAAAGCCTTAGAGTATGAAATAGCCACACAACTCCAGAAATTCACATCTTGGAAAAGGACCTATATAATTCCTGCTCCAAAACTCATCTCATCCTCTGTGCAATACTGCAGTCTGATGACAGCTGGAGAGATGATATTCCCCTTGTCTTTCAGTAAATGAATGTATGAGTTGAAAGGGAATGGTAGCATGGTCCACCTGAGAGCAATTACCTAGAACAAAGTTTATCCATATATTTTTATCTCCAAGTAGTTAACTAGCAGATTATTTCTTTAAAAAAAAGCAACCAACCACACCGCTTCCAAAAACCAAAACAAATTTGCCCCAAACCCCCCAGCACAGGGCTGAAACCCCTGGATGGTTTCTCATACCCAACCCCCAGCTGTTTGAATTCATCCAAGTTTGATGTCTTTAAACTGAGAACCGCAAACCAGAGAATCGATACCATGTACTGAGCATAGCGCAGTATAAACACAATCAATTAATTCCTTTATATGAAAAAGGAGCTGGAATTCAGCACGTCTTCTCTCTCAGGCAAATTATAGTGATAAGACAGTTTCCCTGAGCTGAAACCAGAAGCACCAGCTTTCTGCGCGCTTAACCTATAATTATCTATAATGTGCATGGAGTTAAGTGAGATGCGGTTTTATCCATGTGTTCCATTATCTTTAATCGGCTTTTTCATAATTTCTTTTGTATCTGATTGTTTTGGTTTTAAATATGTAAAATGTTTCCTTTCCATGCCTGTGTTGCCAAAAGGTGAAGAATTCAATATTATGATCACAGAAACACCTTATTCGCAGGAGCTTTAGCACTGTGAATAGTGAAGACAGGAATACATGAACTTGTTTTCAGGGGAAGAATTTTGAACCATTTAAGTACCTTTCCCACAGCTGTGCCCTAAAATGCTTTACAGAGTAAAACAAACATTTTATGAAACTGTAATATAGTCTATAGTAGTAGGAATAAACAAGGTGACAGAAACCAGAGGAAAGAGGCCTTTTAAACAGGCTGTTAAAAGAAAAAAAGAAAAAAAAAAAAGCTGATGATGAGTTGCTTCTCACTTTCACTTGAGACCAAGTTTTGAGATGATCCTGTAATATGCTAAAATTTGTAGAAATTTAAAGGAGTAGACAAATCTCCACAATCCTTTTGAATTGAGTGTTGATATGCCGTAGTGAAAGTCTGTCTTCACTTTCCTGAGAGCTGAAGATGGTCAGCAATGCACAAAATTTAACAAAACCTATTGCCAGTAGGGAGAAGCAGTTCACCACATGCACCTAAATGCTTCATTGCAGTATGGGCTCCAAGCTGGGCACTTCAGTCGAAGGAAAAGATGGACCAACCAGTCAGAGAACAGAAGCATGCTAATAAAATGATCTTTAGGCTTTGGATTTTTAAATATTTAGAGAATATTTCATCCTTTTATTTAAGTTAAATAACACCACTATAGTCTTCAAATATTCCATATTACCTCATGTTGCAGATGAGGAAATTATCTGCTGCTGCGTTTGTGGGCTCAAATTGCCTTCAGTGTTGCAAATTAGGAAAACTTTTTATGGGTAATGAGGGTGAAATGTGGGAATATGCTGGCTAGGGAATTATTGAGGTCTCTGATGAGACATTTAAGAGGTCAGACAACTGTCTGTCAGGAATGACACAGCTGTAGCTGACCCTGCTTTTGGAGAGCAGGATAGATTTGATGACTCTGCATGGTGCTCTCAAGCCCTAATTTTCTGCAGTTCAGTTTGAGCATCTCGTGGCCGGCCACTGATACACACCTGGGTTTGGGAAGAATGAAAATGCATCCTTACCTCCCTGCTGAGCATCTCATGGGAGTGACATGACCTCAGAACTGTGTTCCTGCAGACAGCTGCCTCTGCTTTTGACACAGAGAACTCAAATGCTTCTTGTAGCTGTGTGATCTCTCTCATCTCCGCTCTCCTGTGCTGGTGGCTCAGCCCTACCTGGTTTCAGGGCTCTAGATCCCCCTAATCCTGTTGACAGATTGTCTAGTTGTGGGCAGGATCTCTCTCTTTTTTTTTTAGAATCATAGAATGGTTTGGGTTGGAAGGGACCTTAAAGACCATCTAGTTCCAGCCCCCCACTGTGGGCAGGGACACCTCCCACTAGACCAGGTTTGAGTAACCCCTAGACCACTAGGTTTGAGAAACCACTCAAACCCCCATCCAACCTTATCTTGAACACCTCCAGGGATGGGGAAAATATTATTACTTATTTAAGAGCCAATAGAGTCTAAGGAAACCTTTACTGAGCAGGTGAACACACAGATTATTTTTTTCTCACAGTACTAAACTCCATGTATCTCCATGGTTATGGCTCCTTTGTATCACCTCACCTGCAAATAGCAAGTTGCATGTGAAGGTGTTACTGCATGTTCCAGCATGTGACAGGCATTAGACAATGTTTTTTATTTTTAACTTTTTTTCCTTCTTAGAAACAGCAGACCCATTTTGGATTAATCTTTCCAGACTACACTTACCAACAGCACAAGCCTGAGAAGAACTTCTAGCTCATGGGATTAATGTTTGCCAGACCTATGAGCAATTGGAAGCAGCTTTTATATATGGAAGTATCAGTTAGCCATAATAATAGGCAAATTCTGGGAGTGCCTAGATGGTACATGTAATATACAGTGACATGTGTAACATAGGCCTCCTGTCTTCCTTTTGCCCAGCCAGGGCCTTCTGGTGGTCGAAGTGCTGACAGCCTTGTTGCTAAAACTCCAAGCAAAGGGATTTTCCTTTAATTGTGTCAACGCACTGAAAGCTTTCTTATTTGCTCGTATGTGGCTGTACCACATACACTGTTGACAGTTGTCAACAAGTCAAACTAGATCCTGGAGCAGAAATACCAATGAGAGCAGCTTGATGCTTAGGTTTCCCCGTTGCAGCACTCACGATACTGCTTTTGTACCTTTGGAAACACCTTGTAAAACCACCAGAGCGTAAGATTGACTCTCCCCACCCATTCCTGAGCATCTGTCTAACCAAGTATAATTGCCTCCCTCTAAAATCCCTCTCATTCTAAATCCTGCTTCCTTGCATGGGTGTTTGGACTTTTGTTGCTTCTGGTGGCAGTGTGTTGGGACTTAAAGGCAGCTGATGGGGACGGATTCCCTCCTGCTGTTCGCCGGTGATAATGCCTGTTGGCTTAGGTCCAGGATTTGCTCAAGTGCTTTCGTGTACCACCAGGGGTACAGAACAGCCCCTGGGTCACACAAACTACCTGGGAACAGCCAGAAAGGAGAGGCTGCCACTGGGTCAGCTGCCAGGAGCATCCCAGAGCTTGGCTCACCCCGCTGTGTGCCTGGGCAAGGGATCACCAAGCAGATTTGTCTGGAGGAAGTGTTAAGCAGTAGTGCTCAGCAGCGTTACGTTTTCCAAGACAAAGTGTTTTTTGTATTGACCAGGATAGGGCTCCCCTTTTGCCATCTGCCATACAGCTTAATTGCTTCACCCGACATTGATTAACAGCTCAGGATTCAAGATTCCTGAGACATGCAGTGTAAATCTTCCTGGCAGTTGTATGCGACATGCTGGTCATCACCACCGTAACTCCCTGGCACTGGTGCCAGTGATACCTACCATCAGCTAGGTGTGCAGCCCAGGGATGTGAGCCTCTGTAGCCTGCACTGTCCTTGGCTGCAACTGCATGTACCAGCAGCAGTGAAACCCTGGGGACCTTCACTTATTTTCCTCTTGAACCTTAAATGTACAGCACCTTACATGGAGAGGTCCTGAGTCATCACAAGTCTCAAGTGGGTGAGGTTTATTTTCCCTCTGTTGCCTATTCCCTTTCCGAAAGAAGAAAGATCAATGGACTATTTCAGCTCACATGACCTCTGGGAATAGAGGATGCTGCCAGAGTATTTATTTTTAAGGAAGGGGGGCCAAAAAAGGGGAAAGGAAAAAAAAAAAAATTTAAATACAGCCTCTTCTATGACCCCTCTCCAAAACCAATATTATCCTAATAAAATAATGTGTTGCTTGTATTTGTTGTTTTTTTTTTTTTTTTTTTTCTTCAACAAGGTCTGCAAGTTCATTTGTTTGTTTTACATTGCCTGCTCGGAACAGTGTAGCTCTATGAGGTTAAAGAGATCCTCCGAGAAAGATCCTATTGATTTTAATTACCGAGAAACAGCCCACAGGGACAAAAGGACTTTGGCTGTTTATTTAGCCATCGCTGTGCTGCAGTATTGTGTAAGGAGAGATCAAATCAGTTGCCCTCATTATTACAATAATAATAAGGCAGAAAAGGTGCTGCAGGGCCTCAGGATTTTTTTTTTTTTAAGAGGCAATAACCTCCACCACTCCTCCCACCAATAAAAGGCAGACTTGAGGAACAAGGAGCAATTACTATTAGTCAATATTAATTCAATTACACTCCTGTTATTTATATCATGAAAAGGATTGTTTAATATTTTAGAAATATCCCAGCCAAACCAGGGGCCATATCTGTGCTTTTACAGGTTGATTTTTATCACTGCTAAATGCACATTGAATGTTTCTACCTCCTTTGGACTGAAGCTAAAGTTAATTAGTTATTCAGCATAAACAACAGCTAAACCATGTACCCAGTGGTACGATGAGTGTTTATAATTGTATCTGGGTTGAGAATACACCTACTTGGGTGTTACACTGGAAACCTTCCAGGGATGAGCAAACATTACTTGCCAGGGATCTCTTCCCACCCAATCTGGACTAACCCTAAGCCAGACTTATGGTGGTCTTGGTGAGAGCAGAAATCAGCTTGTTCTGATTATGTTTATTATTGTTATACTTATGCTATTTGCTACTTTTATTTTTTTGGAGCCTGTGCCTCCGAGTTGGTCTGTGCTCTGTGACTTGGCATGAGATGCCTCATGAGAATTTAGTATTTCCCCATGGATATTCGCTTGCTTAAATACTTTTTAATGAATGCTTGATACCTTTGTCCAGAAGTGCCCAAAAAGCTGAATTTCAGTGCTTTATGTGAACTGTGTCTCAGATGTCACTTGTGCCTTAAGGAAAAATTAGCCTTTATTCTTATTGACATTGGTCTTGTAAAACTGTGCTTAGGCAATCCAAGAGCAATCCAGCGGTTGGATGTATGCGGGGGCTGGTTGTATAAAAGTCAGTGTTTTAACACGGGGGTGAGCAAAGCTGGAAACAGTTGTTGAAGACAGAGTTGGTCTTTCAAACACCTTGGCCAGGCAATGTGTAGACACACATTGTTGTTGGTGTGGAAAAAATAATAGAGCTGCAAGTCATTGAGATGAAGCTGTAATTTAGCTGTGATCTGTGGGAGCCCTGTGCTTGTTGAAGACTCTGCAGGAGGGCTTTAAAGAGAGCCCAGGGACAAGCAGTTTAGCTGTCAGCATCATTTGTAGTCTTCTGTGCAAAAGGCATGGCAGAAGTTGACTCAATGTCTGTGCACCAGCTCAGCAACTGACTTAACACTTAAGGGTTTCCTTTATTTTCCTTTAAATCAGGCACTAGGAAAGGATTTCCTCGTTCTTGTTCTGCTTCAGTTGAAGCTTTTTGAACTTCAGAAGATGTCACATGTGGTTTCAGATATTTGAGTCATCCTCTGGGCCACCAAATTTGTTGTTCACTGACTACTTGTGTGACTAATAGAGATCCAAAGTATTTTGAGCAGAGAGGTTTCAGCTGGTAAGGTTAATACAGCACAGCACTGGCATGTGTTGCAGGTCAGTCCCTTGTTTAAATAATATGTTGTTCTGCTGATGGTGCTTCCTTAAATTTACAAAGATGGTGTAGATTTGGCCAGAAGACTATAGAGGGCATGTTTCTGAGCTGAGAGTTGCATTGCCCCAGGGTGTGGGAAAACTCTCAAGGTAGAGCTTTCCCAGTGGCTTGCTTTCACATGGTGGGTTAAAACAGTTGACTCAAAATATCTTAGTAATATTTTACATTTTTTTCAATGTGTCAGTTTACTGTTTGCCTAGTTATCCAAAATGCAGTGCATCAACTCAAGTAGATTGTCTTCACTGCACTCACTTTTTAACTGAATTTAACTGAAACGCTCTGTTCTGGAGTGGAAAGAGCCACTGTTGATAGTGAAGGTGGGAAATAGCACAAATAGATTTAGAAAGATGATGAGCAGCTAATAGCAAAAAACCTAAGATGGGTTTAAAAATTGCATTTTAGGTATCTAATTGCATCCCACGTTTGAAGACTGCATGTTTCATACTTCCAGTTTTTCCAGCAAGGATGTGGACTAGGAACATACTACTCCAGATTTTCCATGATCTGGCCATGATTTATGCTCTTTCTGTTCTATTTTATGTCATATTCTATTTCTGTGATCAGAAATTAATCAGAAGACTAAGTCGTAAATGTATAGAGCTGAGATAAGCACCTACAAAATGCAGGGTGTGTTGACAGTCTGTGAAACTACATGTAAATATCATGGATGATCGGGATTTATTCTATGAGAACTGGGAGTGTGAACTGGGGTGTTGGCTGTTTGTACGGATATATCTGAGTATGCTTTTCTAGACAAACCTTTTCAGGCAGCCAGGAAATGCTAGCTGAGTTGCTGAAGCAGCACACAGCACAAGGTAGGCTAACTGGCCGGGTATTTACTTGGTTTTCTTGATTTTGAAATTTGCACTGGAATCACGTGTTCTGAAGTTTGCAGGTACAGTCTCTCTTTCCAAACACCTAGGGCTAAGAGCTATGCTCCAGCTACACTGAGATTAACAAAGAATTAACAGTAAATTGGACTGTGACTTCAGGTAAAGTCCTTCCTTTTGTCTGTGGCTTAGTTCCCTACTGGTAAACTGCACTCCTTCTCTTGTCTGTTTAAGTTTTAAACCTATTTTGAGTTCTTTCCTGACAAGAGCCATGAAATGTTTTCTTTAGTGTCCCTAACTCAGCCCTCAATGTGGAGGTCAGTCTTGGCTACGTTTCTCCAGTGCCTCCTCATCAGTCCCAAAGACCTGTTTGCCTTTCTTCCTCTTCTCAGTCTCCCTATCTTTCCATCTCTATGTCTGTCTTTCTGACTATTCCATTTGCATACAAAGTATGCTCATTTCTTTCATTTCATATGTTCTGAATTTACCCCCCACTCTCTTGTTCACCTCTGGTTTTGCCCTCAGTTCACATGAAGGGGGAATCTGTTGCTTCAAATTCTGCTCTCCTGAAAAGCTTAGTGCAGTACTTACCTTTTCAATAACTATGAAAAGCCTGTGGAACTCATTGCTGCTTTGAGGTAAAAAGGCAGTTGAAGGTCCAGAGAGGTCTCGCATCACCTCTATGCATGCACCCTTCCAGTGCTCCTCATGCATTAGCCAGCTTGTCTGCTGCCTGCTGTATAGGGCTCTATGTTAAAAACATAACCAAACTCTAAGGATTGTAAGCTCTTTTGGGCAGAGATTCTCTTCTAGTTGTGGGGGTGTCTGAGAAACTTTCTGAGAGATTTTTGGGAAATTGGGTGAAGCTGTCTCAGATTTCTCCAGTATGTGAACCCTCTTTTGCCAGCTAATTCTTACCTGGGCATATGAATATTTATATATCTTAGCTAGACATGACGTGAATGGTCTTGCAAGAGAATTTTGCTTGCTTCTGTGGAAATTCACAGGTGGGGCCCAATCTCCAATGAATTTATAGCAGATCAGGTCATTATGCTTGGGTGGTTGTATGACAGCATTGCGGAACAGAAAATCTTGTTGTTTAAAGCACTTTTGAATCAGGAGGAGAGAATAAAAGGATTCTGTTGTTCACCTCTTGGTCATGGCTTTTGGTTATGGTTATAGCTTAACATAACCACCTGTCAAACAACCGTGTATTTTTATGATCACATGTAGGGTGGTTGGTGGTTGTATAGGCAGAAAAGATTTAAAGCTGTTCTTTTTGTTTTTTCTTCTTGAAAGCTACATTAATTGTTCTGATGTCTGAGCATCTGCCCGATACGCATTGTTTCCCCTGCAGACCAAGGAAGACAATAGCTAAATACAAATTTATTGAACGGGCAAGCTATAAACCCTGAAGTTAGCACAGTATTTTAATGGAAATCATACTTTGTCAAAGGCACATGGATCAAATTTTCTTGCTGGAGATTACAGTTCATCAGTACCAGAATTAATTAAAAATATCCCACCAAAGTTACCTGCTGCTCTTCTGGTTCTATATATAGCTTTTTAGCTTTAAAAAACTAATGGCTAATTGCAGGGACACGTGTGTCTTTTATTAATTCAAATGCATTAAATGAAATGTCATACTTTGTAAAGGAATACACTTTTCTATTAAGTCTACCATTCGATTTTCAGTGGCAAAGTGGTTTTTAAATAATTCTCCAGCTCTCATTTTATGTATTTTTACAGTGTTAACTGGTGAAAGCTGATTCATTATCTGCTGTCCTAAGTTTACCTTCTCTCAATAACTCACAAGTTCAGGTCACCCTGCAGTGCCTCCTTTCGCCTTCGCTCAGATACCATGTCTAACTGAATGGAATTGACCTGTTTAAGGCCTCTTCACTCCAACTAAATTATTTGATCATAGCCACAGACATCTGTTTGGGGCAGTAATTGGTTGTTTATAAGAGCAGAGGAGAGCCACCAGCAGCAACAGCAGCGGCAAGACAATAAAGGCAAGGGACAAGCATGGAGGGCATGTAGACAGGTCCTGACAGACCACTGTCTGCTTGAGATAAGCAATGCAGATTAGTTATATGCACTCTATCTCACCACTGGGGCCTAATAATCCCCTTTAGCACTCATTCACAGTTATGTAGCAGACAGAAAACTAATACAGGGGGGAATCTGGTCCTACTGCCTCGCCACAAATCTCAGACACAGTTTCTGGAATCTGCGGGATTTTACCGTACAATTAGTTTTAAATGTCAATTTCATGGCGGCTCATGAGATGGAAAATAGAAGAATAGTAGGTAAAGATACCCATTGCAAACTAGATTATTTGAGAGTGAAAGATGGCTGTTCAAGATGCGGCTGTCACTACTGCTTCCTGGCTTGACAGCAGCAATGTGAACATTGAGGTAAAGGATGACAAAAATGTAACTTGAAGGGCTGAATCGCTGGAAAAAAAATGACATGGCATTTCTGTGCTGTTTGCGTACAGCGAGGAGACAATGTGGATTTTAATTGATTTGCAAAACCTTGTTGCAATTATCATGGAACACAAGATGGTCGCGCTTGAGGGTGACTTGCAATGGCAGCAAGCATGTAAAGTAGTGCGCGCTGCACCGGGTTTGTCCTGTTAGAGCTGCACATATGTTCTTCCTTACTGTCAAACCAAAACACATGACACATCTTGTGGGTGCTGGCCGTCAGGGTTTAAAGGAGACTGGAGATGCTGGGATTTGATTCAGAGAACTCCATGTTTGCATTCAGATGTTGAATTAAGTAATTTTTAACTACATGCACAAACAAAAATGCATTTGCTAAAGCAGAAATACGCCAAAATAAGCCTTATTTTAGTTCAATTCCCTTTTGCAGAAAATAGGAGAAAATATATGATCATGTACTGTTTTTCCACAGCCAGCTGTAATTCTAGCACTGCTGTTCTGATTGCTCGACTTTGCAACCTTAACAATTCTATTTTAAATGCACACCCAACACGACCATAATCACACACATCTGCTAGGTGGCCTCTTTCAAAGCCCATTTGATGAAAAGGGGAGAACCACACTATTTGTCACTGGCTGTTGATCAGACCCACATCACATCCAGACAGACACAGAAAACCCTGTCACATAAAGGCTCCAGCAATACAACTAAGAGATGGTGACCACCCACCTCTTATAGACGTGGGTCATCCAGATGTTATAGATCCAATGGCTTTTCTATTGCACTGCGCTGTCCTGTATTCTGCACATAGAGAATTGTAGATAGAAATTGCTTTCTGAAATTATTACAAGTTTTGAAGTATACTGATGCTATTTTTTGTAAATTAATCTGGATTGCTGAGTATTTCCACGGTGTTCTGATATTGTAAAGCCACTCACATGGAGGTCAAGATTTTTCCTAGGAGCAACTGCTTTTTGAAGTCCACCAAATTACCAGAAGATTCCTATTAATTTTATTTTCCAATTAAAAGTCTGCAATTTGCCAGGAGATTGATATGTGTTATAGTTCTGAGCCAGTGCAGGGAAGGAGAGAGTGCATAGACTGATATTAAGACTGACGGATTCTGGGGTGTTTGCTTGAATCCCGGAAACACAGGTTAGTGGGATGTGGTGCTGGTAGCAGATCCAAAAGACTGTCATAAAATGCGGTTGTCATTAAGCTGTGTCACTTATATCATGGATAGCCCTCTCAGTGCAACATAAATATGTGCTTATATGCAAATGGCAAGAAATAGTATTCTTCAGGAGTGTCAAGGTTCTAGTGATGCAAAGAAAGTGACTCTGGCTCCCGAGCTTTTCAAGTCCTGCTTCCTGAAATCTAGTAATTGTTTATGCAATTAATCTTGAAAGCTGATTGTAGGCACCGGTGAGAAAGGAAATGTCATCTCAAAACACTTTTTTTAAAAACATTCCTAGTACTCAAGGTGATGTTTTTCAAATTTCTCACTTTACATTGAAAATAAATTCATGTTATCATCCAGAAGCCGACAAAAGGATCCACGCTGCATTATTCCACTAGTGACAAAGTGCTGCACCTTACTGCTAATGACATCTTTACTTTGATGTCCGTTTATTCTCTTTATTAGCAGAGATAAACTTTCATGAGCCAAAACTCCTTTTGTGTCTTCAGCATGCTTGTTGTCTTTTCACCCCTCCTCCCTTCTGTACCCAGTGTGGAATTAGCAAAATACTGAAAATTAACTTTCCTGAGTCTCTTACTAGCAATAAAATAAAACACCTGCTTGTAGTGCATATAGGGTACCTACTACGTGGTTAATAGTGGTAAATACTTTTCCTGCATGTAATGGCTTGGTCTCCCCAAAACCTCCCCATTGCTCTTTCCCTTTATCATTTTGGTTGTGCATTCTTGGTTCTGTTCTGTTTTGGCTGTGTCCAGCCTCATGGAGGGTTTTGACATGGTATGCACACTGTCCAGGCATTACCAAGCACCGTGTTATCCTTCTTCCTCTGATGAGAGCTAAGGTCTTCGCTGCTGGCCCCACAAGCACACGCAGTTTCTGATGGGTATTACTGGGACTGTGTGCATTTTTTGGAGGGGGCGAGTAATGAAAATTGCTGACCTAAAAGCTTGGAATCATCTTCTCTGTTTAACTGATACCGTTTTTAACTTCTTGGTTAATGTGCTTAATCGGTCTTTGCCACAAAAGAATTTTTGCAGATAGCTTTCTTGGTTTGATATTGTGTGTTGGATATCTCAATACCCCATTCATGTTCTGCACAGCTCCCCCTCCACACACATCTCCAAGAAGTCTCGTGTTTCTGGTATGAATTTCACATGCAATATGGAACCTGATATGGAAGGGCCATAAAATTTTCCATGGGACATAAGACTTGCATGCAGAAGACACTTTTATTGAATTTTTGTAATTAATTATAGGAGCTTCAAAACTCACCAATAAGGAACACAGTCCTCAGCCACTGTAAATTCGCATAGCTCTGTTGAAATCAGCAGGGCTTTGCTACTTTACACATCTCCTCCGTGGTTTTTATCTGGGAATTTTTTCTATTCTGCATTGCCAGCTAGAGAGTTATTGTGCAAGCAGGCTGTAAAGCACAGCAATGTTTTTGACTCCATCTACTTGTCCTGTATTTGTTATCTAATTGCCAATAGACCGAACTGCAAAGGGACTGTATTTTTCAGCCAAACGACCTGTAAGTAGCAGGAAATCTTATGCTTTTACCTCTTTGGCCAAGACAAGAGCATCCACATTTTACATAATGAGAGAAATCAACTGTTCTTTATCAGTGCTTTTTGTGCAATTGCAAATCTTTAAAGCCTAGCTGCTGCTTGGATTTAACAACTGCATCCTAACCCTCCATACATCAGGAACATGCAGGTCACTTTTATACGACCACAGTGAATACCATTATTTGTAACTAGATCGAGCTAAAGTTCCACCTCAGATGTTCACACAGGGATCCCTGGCTGCTCAGAGGGAGCAGTGTGCTTCCATTGAAGAGGGGATTACAAGTCTTTATTTGCCTTCAACGTCCATATTTATTCTTTTGTGAATTACAATGAAATGATAAATTAATGATATGAAGACAATTTACAGTGTCTCTGGTCAGTCCAGATTTCAGGGTGGTTGCAGACTCTGCAACTATATGCAGAACTTAAGTCGTTACTCATGTGCTTTGTTATGGGGTGCTCAGAAGCACCTCTCAGGCTACAGCCCCAATTTCTTATCCGTAACTGTAATTGCTTATTTGGACACGTGAGCAGACCTGATTCCCTGTTATTTCACTGTGTCTTTCCCAGTGTGTTTGGTCCCACACGGTTAAGATGTTGCAGGAGTGACCTCCATGATGGGTATGATTTACTCCTGGGAATCCATCTGGAGATGCAAATTCATCTTAGTCCCACACCCTGTGTCAAGACCCAGCCACAGCTCTGTCTCACAGATGAGGAATCTCGGAGGTGTAACAGAGAAGTCCTGGGACTTCTAATGAAATAATAAATTATAACTACAGCTGTTTAAAGTTATTCTTATTACCACAGTCCATTCAGATAAATACTTGTATCAGCCAAGTTTCCATTTCTGCAGGATTCTTGCCTGTCTGATTTGGTGGGGTATTCTATGGTCTCTCTGCACCTAAGGCAATGTTTGGTGTCCTCTGGCTTATCCTCCACTTGTTCAGAGGGACAGTTCAGCTTAATGTTCAATCTAGTTTGTCTAATTATTCAAGCGTGGGCTCCTAATAGTGCAGATTAGTCAGATCAGCAGGTGGGCTTCAAATAAAAAATATAATAATTGATATCACATTGGCCAGTCTAATTGACACAGGCTGATAGCATCTGCTTTACTCTGTGCTTTTGTATTGTGAATCAAATCTCCAAATTGAACCAAACCATTTCTAGGAGTCGTATTATCACCATTCAGCTTTAGCAGCCCTTGTGAGCTCTCACAAGATCCCTAGAGATAGAAAGCAATATGTGTTCCCTTCAGTTAAATTTAGTTTGGTTTTCAAGTGAAAAAGAGAAAAAAAAAAAAAAAGAAAAAAAGAAATACAGAGAAGTCTAAGCTGTCCTCAGATGTGATATGTCTGGCTATGCTAGAAGTAAATGGTAAATATTCACCTTTTCCTTTTTTCCCCCCAATCTTTTTCTTTTTACTTCTTTTTTTCTTTTTCCCCTACTACCACAGTGACTTCCAGTTATGTCTTATATAACGTGACCCATTCCATCACAAAGGATTTATTTGCTCTTATGTCCCCATCTCAGCTTGAAGTTATGGGCAATGCAGTCTCTTATTTTGATTTTGCTTTTGCAATTATCGGTACTTTTTATATTCAAGTAGGGCCAAAGAAGTACTATTGGCTCCTGAAGCAGGTAGTGGTGAATTTTGTACAGGTCCATAGCTCCTGTAGGATTTCACTCTGCTGCTCTCCAGTAACTTTGGAGAGGGCTCTGACTCCTGCTTTGACGCAACACATTTCTGTGACTCAGAAGAGTGGAGTTCCTGGCCATTGCCTTAATCCCAAAATTTTAGGTGACTTTGTAGTAATCCAGGATTTAAATCATGGGATATAGAATCATTTAGGTTGGAAAAGACCTTTAAGATCGTGAAGTCCAATCATTAACCTAATAGTGCCAAGTTTACCACTAAACCATGACGTGCGGAATGGAACTCCACAACTTAGAGAAGTTGTAAAGTAGGTATGTTTATTCAGCGGCGGGCAGCACAGGGGGGTCGTCTCACCAAACTGTGCGCGCCCTTCAGATCTAAAAGTTCCATATTTATGCTACTAATCTATACATATTCAATATATGTTGCAAGACGCCTATACATATGTATGTTCTGTCCCGCTTTGTATTAAAATTAGTCTCTCGAGTTCATTTCCATATTCTCCGCCCCTTTGCGCCTGCGTAGTGCCTCCTGGTGGTGGTTGCCGGGGGTCCCAAGGATGAAGTAAAGAGACTCCTCTTTGTCACCGCTAGTAACCTTTCTTGTGCGCGCAGGCTCAGACCCTCCTTGGGGTTTAGCCAAACTGCAGGACTGACTTCAGTCGGTTTTGAGCTGATCTTGGCTCATAGTGCCTATCTTTCGTTCCGCATCTTGCCCATCGTTCTTACTGTTTTGAAGACGTATGGATTAACAGGTTAACCTACTGACCTATTACTCTATCAAAAGTTAGTTATTTAACTATTAGTTATTCTTCCCCATATCAACCACGTTCCTAAGGGCCATGTCTATATGTTTTTAAATACCTCCAGAGATGGTGATTCAACCGCTTTCCTGGGCAACTTGTTCCAATGCTTGATAACCCTTTCAGTGAGGAAATCTAGAAGATAAGGACTGATCTTTTCATCTCCACTTCTACTGATATGCAGTAAGTGGGGTAGTTTCTTCTGTGCTGCTCTGGACTTGCCAGAAGGTAATTTAGATGCGAGCCTCATTGACATTAGTGCAGTGCAGCCTCACACCATGAACCCTGAAACAGGGCCTTGAAGTAGCTCAGGAGCTGTCTTCTGGTGCGCTTTTATGCTTGGAATTGGCTTTTGTACCAAATTACACTGTATTTATTTTGGCCAGGCGGGAACTGAT
The DNA here is from genome assembly GCA_002844005.1 of Limosa lapponica baueri. Taxonomy (NCBI): domain Eukaryota; kingdom Metazoa; phylum Chordata; class Aves; order Charadriiformes; family Scolopacidae; genus Limosa; species Limosa lapponica. The sequence goes on along the minus strand of KZ505648.1, from coordinate 197,487 downwards.
GAACAGCACAAACAAGGGGCATTGGTCATCAACTGTCAACGTGTGGCAGTGTGTGCTACCAACCCCAGGTGATGGGAAGTATCATTTCTGGATGCTGCTGTGGTTTTGTAGAGGACAAATTGTAATCCTCTCACTGTTACCTTGTGGTTCTTATATTAATTTGTTACATCACTTTTTTTCTCTGATTTCTTATGCCATTATGAACCAATCCTGGGGCTAAGGCACCTTTAATAGCATTTTTATGATATTTACCCGATTTGTTGCTGTCCATCATATGATTCATGGCATGAGTGTCTTACCTCAACATGGCTACTTGGCTTTTAAATGCTTTTATACCCAGGCTTACATTCCTTTGATTTGTCTGCTTATGTATGTTGTAATAAAGTACATAGGAAAGAATGGTGACAAATGATTTTGAGTAAAGATTAGCAGTGATTCAACTTAGACTTTGGCTGAATTTTATACCCAAGTCCATTTTGTGCATCACTCTTGAGGTCAGCAGGACTCAGGCAAATGCAAAGTGCACCACATGGCAAATGCTTTATTCGCTATGTGGTGAATGGAAAGCTTATTTCATAACAGGCCTGGATCAAGAACTACATGTGGGTGTTATCTCTGAAGCTTAACTCACCCGTTCAGCGCAGGCAGATTGCTTTTAAACTCAAGAGAAAGTGAGTAGCTAGGGAACTGGGGAAGAATATTCATTTGTTTTACAACCAAAGGTGCCTTTATCTTCGGATACTCAAATGTGAAGGTATATTTGTCTACCACCGATGAAATATAATATTGATGTCACCTCCAAGAAATATAATGTAATGTATTGCTTTTCCTTCTGTTTTGCACTTTATGTAAACATGCAAACACCCGTGACACCCCGCGATGATGGCAGCCAATAGACTAAACACTTACCCTCGCCGCTGTTGTGTAACCATGGGCAATTTATCTAAGTCTCACCTCTCTTAAAACACTTTTATCAAAATTGGCGGTCAAACAGCACTGAACCATGGTGGCCTCAATCTTAAATGCTGTGGTGCAGATTTTAATTTGGGAAAGATTAATGCACTCTCAAGTGTTAATGCCACAGCTTTCTGTTATCTACATTGATGGGTGTCAGCTAATTTCTGCAGAAGGATTGTAAAGCAAACTGTGCATGTTGATGTTTCAGAACCCTAAGCTCCAGAATGGCTAGATAATAGAGAGGGGAATGGAACTATTTTCTCAAATTTCTTTTAAATTAGAAAATGTTTCCCCTGTCTTTCTGAAGCTGAGCTACCGAGTCAATTCCACTCAAGCTGATTCTCGAAGATATAGGAAATATTTCATTTAAAGGAGCAGTAAGTGTCGAAAGATACTTTATCAAGGTCGCTTTTAGATTGAAGATAACAACCCATCTTATAACAAATATAGACCCCCATAGGAAGCTTTTTAATTTCTAATACTATAAAAGCTCTTAGTCTCTGTCTCCATCATCTCTTACGGTTTTTTCCTTTCCCTTGTCTGGCCACATATAATATTTTAATCAACACAAGCCTTTTTTTTGTTTAATAAAATGACTGGTTTATTTTTCAGCTTCATACAATTTAGCAAATACAGCTGGAGTTTGATCTCTTTTTTGAATAGACTTTCCTAACTGTGAAGAAGAGGATGCACAATAACTACGAAATTCTATTTGTACAGACTAATTTACACAGCAAGAGGGGGGGAAATGCAATTAAGCTCATAAAACTTGCTCCAGCAATGATCCAGGTCAAGGGGCTAATAGTGAATTGCATGAATAACAGTCACTCACCCGGCCACATTAAACAGTCTTGATATCATCATCCAAAATAGCCAATTATTTTGAGTGTTATGAAAAGGTCCTGTTGTTATTTAACAATGGTTTATATGGGAAAATAGTAATAAAAGGGTATATGGTAAAAAATAATTTCAAAGGTATTAGTTGCAATTCAGTTCACAGTAAACTGTTGTGGTGCCAGAGGGGTGAAGGAGCAATGCTTTAGAAGAGAGTGAATCGCGTATGATTTAACACTGATTTTATACGTTCAGTTGAAACCATACCCCCCCGCCTTATCATAGGGCTAAGGGGAAAATATACTTCACTAGGATCAGTTTAAGTTCTTCCCTTTCTCAAGGATGACTTCTTCTTTAGCTTTAAATAGTCAAATTCAATTTAAATGTTTCCTGCCTATTCATTTTCCTTCGTTGCAGGTGTTTTTTTGTGTGCTGCAGACAGCCTCTTCTCTGAGCCTGTGAGCTGGGCTGGCAGATCAGGCACCACTCTACTCCCCTTCTAAGACAGCCCTTCCTAAATGAATAACTGCTATTTTTTCCTCTTCCATCTCCCCAGTTTCACCACATGGTATCTGTAGCTGGTTTTGCTGGTAGTTCAGGTCTTTCCCATGTCTGTAATTTGACTGTATGAACAGCATGAAAACATTGGGGATGTGGTTTACTGTTAGTAGACTTCTCTAGGACCCTTGTTTCCTTATTGTTTGGGCTCCTCAGAACCTTCATCCTTGCATCCTGTGTGTGGCAAGACAGTGCCATCGGCTCCGTTTTAAAAGCAGGAGGAAGAAGGGAATGGCACGACCAGCGCGCCAGCAGCAGAGCCCAATTTGCTGCAAAATGATCTTCCCTGACCATGAACTTTCTACTTTCATTACCGTGAGTGATACAAGGATGTGAGGATTGTACAGCTGCTGGGTGGGTAAGTAGGGAGAGAGTGGAGAAGTGTACTGGCTAGGCAGGGCAAAGGAGGTAAAGGGATGTCACTTCTTGCCAGGTTTTCCCGGAAAGGAGTACAAGAGCAGTGTTTGCTTTAACTCTGGATTCCGAGTTCAGTATTTCCTGACACTAAAATCTGCCTAATTTAATTAATGTTGTTTGCCTGCATGAATTTTTACATGTATTATTGCTTCTTGATCCTGGTTGCTTTCAGTTTAATTCCACGGTAACAAAGCTTTGTGGTGTGGGGATTTTTTTATTTATTTTTTTTTTATGTTTTAGTTGTGGTTTATATAACCCACTTGGTAAGGGAAATTTTGGTAAGTATTTACTCAAATCATATGACTATACTTGTTTAATGTTATTATTAATTAGTGTTATAAAAAACAGATTGAAAGCTGCCATCCTCTCAGTTTGCTTTGCTTTGTCAAGTTCTGATGGAATAAAGGTTCACCAACAATTCTATAACCATTCTTTGTGCTGTAACTTGACAAATGGAGGTTTTTATTCAACTGTTAACTAATAAACAACCAAAAAGGGCTAAAATGTCAAGGTTGTTTGCCTTTAAACAGGGATGTTCATTATTAGAAAAGTCAGATTTCTACATCCTCTAATGATTCACCCCATACAGGAAGGATGTTTTGCAGCATAGTGGTAACTTTGTAGTTTCAGTTTTTCTTCTGATTGGCGCGGGCTTTCTGGTTGCAATATAACTGCTCCATCTTGGCTTCCAGGTGGTAGTATTAAGATAATAGTGGATTTATTTCTCCTACCCTCTGTCCTGCCTTCTTAGAGCCTCAACCCTGAAGTTCATACCACGTAAAATAAACTTCAAGATGCTGAATCTGTTTGGACTCTGATATTATTGACGAGCAGAGGTTTATTTAGAACATCTTAGGGCACGTCTACACCAAGTAGTCTTCTGTTGCTTGAGATCCAGGATAGCCCAGCCATAGTAAAAGGGTTAAATTAACCTGCACATACCTATATGGCACCACTGATGTTAAAAATAGACTGTTTTATGCTAGTTGTAGTCTGTGTCCATTGCCTTATGGTTCAGAGAATAGGTGTTCTCTTACAATCAGATTGCAAACTCCCTGCAAAACCAGGGAGCAGCTTTGATGGCAGGTACAGCCATGGTCTAGATGGTCACAGTCTAGCACTACAGAGTCATAAATGGTAATAGCGGGTGATAAGCAGCTCTGGTGATCAGGGCATTTTGTCTTCAGTGTTTGGAAAGTCTTGATTTTCTAATCTGAAGTTTGGAGGTTTGGATCAGCTTTTTTGTTTTATTTTGAGATATTTGAGAGTCTTCAAGGAGGATGGGTGAAACGCACCTCTTTTAGGGCCCCAAGGGTAAATTTATACAACACTGCAGAGTTTAAATGGAATTGCTGCTGCTGTGATCTGGAGAAGAATATGGGTCACTTTGAAACATATCACTACTGATAATAAACTCACTACAGCGTATTTGGATATTATTCCTGCATGTACCGGGAACTATGCATACTGTGTAAAAATTTAAAAAAGATCACATGCAAGCTTCAAAGTGGTATAGACTATGGAAATTTGGGGCATGACTGCAAAGGGTCTTGTGGGACACCATGGGTTTTCACAGTTTTGCCTGTGCATTGAAACAGCCTATTCTGTCACTGTGTTCCCATTGCTTCCAATATGCATGGTATGGCTTGTCATAAAATTCTGATTGAATTTAAACCGTGTGTGTGTGGTTAGGGAGACATCTGTTAATTATTCATGAAATTAATTGAATGGTGGCTATCTAGTTGAGTTTTCATTGGATTTATTCCTAGGGGCTGTAATTGCTAGTTTTGTAAGAGGTATCCCACAAGTAGGCTATTTTTAAAAAGAAAAAAATCCTTTACATATATCTCCTGTCAGCCTGTATTCTGGTGTTGAATATGCAATTTTAAAAATGGAATGGTAACAACTCTTCATATCAAAGTAAAATGCTTGTTTTTCATACAGGAATTACAGAGTGTAACATAATTGGGCTCACTGAAATGAATTCAGCATCTCTCAGAGAACAAAATCATTGAGCCTACCGACTAAATTTAACAGCCTAATAGAAATATGCAGGTGAAGGTACAATTAATTTTAATTACTAGACTATACATTGTTAGTTGCACAGCCATGAGTAAAATTAAAATGGCAATCACAATTAGAAAATTGCAACCTCATTGTGCAACAAATTAGTCACAAATTAAAAGTCCAGCAACTATTATACATCCACTTTATTGCTTTATGACCATTATTGCCCTGATATGGATTTTATTTCTTTAATGTCTTGTCCACCTCTTTACACCTTATCTTTGTTTAGAATCTCTGGCTCCTTCCCACATTGTGACTCTATTAAAAGAAATAATATAGACTAGAGGGATATGACTTCCCTGTTCACTCTTGGCAGAAACTTTAAGTGGCCCAATCCTGCTCGCGGGTGGCTTACAAAACAAGGTTTGTTGGAGGATTATTTCACTGAGGTTTCCAGAGCAAAGAAAACAGTGTTCAGGGGGTAATAGCTGAGGTCTGTATGTGATGTAACCCTTTTAGAAAAGGTCAGGCCAGTTAAAGAGGGGAATCTAGAGGGAATCTACATTGGTGTAAGTTAGACTCTTGCCTACCCCTCCCCTCTGGCTGGGCACACTGCCGGCAAGGAGAATTTTAGCTACTGGAGCATTTATGTTATGAGCTCCAGTTTTAGCTGTTCTCCACATTGATTTATGAAAAGGGATTTACAAATGATCCCATCCTTGCAGGCTTGGCACCTGCATAAGGCAGAAATGCAGTAAAATGTCATTCCATCCATGGTGGTGGTTAAAGCTGCCTTTGCCCTGAAATGCCTGAGGAGCTGTCACACAGTGGCTGAACTGAAGGAGTTGGCTGTAAACACCTGAAATGCAGCACCCGAAAACACTCCAGATGTTCTGCAAGACCACATCTGCCTGCTGTCCCACATCTGGAAACCTGTGTCTGTACCTAGCTGGAACCAGCAGCTTATCTGATGGTATCTTTAAGTACTATGAGACCCACAGCAATTACTGTTGCCTTAAGGCTATCTTGAGTAGTTTGCAGGAAGAACCCCAATTTCAGCTGACTCTTGGCTGTACCAGATACGAGGATGGCTCTTGTGCAAAACTGAGGAGCCATGGAGAAGGCTAAAGTAACTTCAGTGCCAAAATCTTCAGTTCTGTCCAAGATGCATCAGAGGAGCAAGAAAGAGAAATTCTCATACCAGCATCTGGTTTGTGCACTCTGCATTTAGCCCAGTCCCTCCAGTCCTCCTGAGGGAGGCCAAGGCAGAGGGCTGCATACATTAGGGCTGGGAAGAGAAGTACATAGCAAGATAATTAATCAGAGTTCGTGGGGAGGGTAGCTAGGGAAGGGGTTTAAGATCAAACCATTGAACCTCAGCATGATGTCTGTTTTTTCCACGTGGTCTCAGTTCTCTGGGGCCTTTTCTAAAATCACCGGTGCATAGGCTAGCTTGCGTGAGCCCCAGCAGGGGCTTTTGCAGTGCTTGGAGAGCTGAAACTCCATTTCAAATATGCAATTGAACGGCTATCAGAGGGTAATGATGTTTAGTCACTACCAATTGGGACTGGATTTTAATTGATGACCCGGAGGTGAAAGTCTTTATATTCCATTACCTGCTATTGCCACTATTTTTCTTCTGTAATCCTCTTTGCTGTAATGTGAATACTTTGCAAAGGGGAAATTCAAGTGACTGTTCTGGGGTGAGAAAATATATGTTTACTCCCTGGCTACCTATCCATATTTAAGGCCCAACAGGCACTCCTTAGTACAATCCCGAGGTCTGCTATCAACTCTTAAAATGGAACCAAAATATAGTTTATTGAAACAACTCAGATATTTGTTTTTTAACTGCATATTGTTGATGCAAATTTCCATGTAATTTTGCTTCCATATTTACATTGTTTGCCTGTTTCCAACAGGAGGGTTTCCCTCTTATTCCAAGCAAAAGTAATCTTTGATTGCTAAATCAAACACTGAAATCTCCCTCAGTTCTGGGAGAGGCCAGAAGCTGTGATTTACTGTATATTTATGCAGCCCCTAGCACCTGATTGCACAGAGCCTTGGAGGGCTTACTGCAGGATAGAAGCTGAGGAAAAAATAATAATGATGTGATCAATGGATAGTTCATAAGAGTTTCTCTCAGAGGTCCTAAAACCTTTTTATCAGTAGTTTTCATATCTCAGACCTTTCTGAGTTTTAGAATTTCTTGATAGGCTAATACGGATGATTTTTCTCTTGAAAATATAGAGACATAAAAATGAAATGTCAGCTTTGGAATCTATTTGGACATATTCTGTATCGTCAATGTTTTGAATGATTTCTGTAGCAATGAGTATGTAAGATTAGGAAAACATCTACCAGTACCACTAGCTGATAGCCATTTCATATAGCAGGTTCTTTACTGGGAAACACTAGATGTTGTTCCTTCAGCACTGACATTAGTAATACTAATACAAATATCTCTTTTATGACTTTGAATTTCAAAAGAAAGTTATCACCTCCGTTTCTCTATCTGTAAAATGAGATTAATAATCAGTCAAAATATGCACTCGTGGCCATGTGACAACCTTGCAAGAGAAAGAAGAATATTCTCTGGTTTCTTATTTACTGAGCCACAGGGTGCTGTTGAGACTCTTCTCTGTCCAAGTATTATGTATCTCTTCATTGTGTAGTGCCAAAAGCACTCGGCATATGATGGTTTTCTCTGCTGTAGTTTTCCCATACTGATTTTTTTAGAGGTAGTGTTGTAGAAAATGTGGTGAACTTGTCTAGAAGAAAATGTTGATGCGAAGAATTACTTGCTTTATTTTTCCTCCTGCTCTTTCCTGGTAAGAAATTGGCCTTGCCCATGAATCAGATGGCTTTTGGTGTTGAAATGCATGGAAGAGCTGCAATACAAATATCTTGTGATTTGGGTCAATAACTTTGCATTCATATTTGCTGTTAGTAATAAGTGGGTAGAGCCTCATGGGAAAGCTGCAAAAATGGAAATGTCTCCTTGTAGACGTGTGTTCATGAAACCAGGGTCTGCAGCTGACAGAGCAATTGGAGAGGTGTCTTTAAGCTTTACTGTTGGAGTCCTGAGACTCTATGTGACTTTTTAAATCGTTGGTGTGGCGGGCAGGAGGGGGAGGTTGGGTACCAAACTGCCTGTGAATCTCAGAAGTATTGCAAATTTCTTATTCAGCCATTTTATTTATGCTGCAAAGGACGTAAGCATGATTCTTTAGCTATAGCTGAGAAGAATCCTCATGCAAGCTGGAAGGTAGCCCTTCACTTAACCCCAGGTACTGTAAACTGCTTAATTTCCCCTACAAAGACCCTATTACAAATCTACATAATAAATTCTTTTCTTATAGTCTAATAGGACTCAACAGAAAACATGGGTTTGAGCATGTAGCTTTGAAATTGACTAAGCAATGTAACAGCATTAAAAAAATATCCCTAGGAAACCTTCATCTCTGATTTTATTTTATATTGTTATAGAGCTCACGCTTCAGTGACTTCCTTCCATCTAGTCATTGGGCTGAAGAAATAACACAGAAAAGGAAACCTCCTGAGTATTTGATGTGTATGGTAAATGGTCATTTCAGGGACCATGCACTATGGGCCTCAGACTGAGAGTTTAATTTAATTGGTTGAAATTAAAAAAACATTCATGCCTCATGAAATTATAACCTTTACCCCTTGTGTGTCAGCTACATCTGACACTTGCCTTGTTGTTTAGAGATGAAATCCCTCCCCTATTTAAATGGAAGCTCCTGTGGGACCCACATAAGCCTTGCAAACAGAAGAGGCAAGTGGCTCTGATTACTAGATCACTACTCCAACCACGGTTAGCATCAGCAGGTTTTCTTTAAGAAGTTTGTGTGTCTGTTTTTATCTTTGCCATTTGAAAAATCATGTTTGTTTGCTATCAGTATGCTCATATTTATCTTAAAATTCATGTTTAAAAGAATTGGCTTTGTGTTCTCACTGGGGGAAATGAAATACAAGGGACAGAGCTCCAGGTTTGTGTGTTTCCTGTTGAGAAATTGGGAACTGAGGTTCAATTTCCAGCTTAGATGGTAACCTGTTTTATGTCAGTTGAACTCTACATGACTATGTGTGTATGTGTGTGTGTTTTGTTATATTTTTCCTCTCTTGATGGTTTAGATTATAAAGTACAAGAACATTAGTACTATTTTTTCTGGATATCTGTGCAGTGCTGAGGACAGGGGCAGTGCCAACCTTCTTTGAGACTGGGACTATTACTGTAGTGCCAAGTAAAAACATTTTTTTAATACCATATGCTATGAGGTATGGATGGGATGTCTTCAGTGTTTCAGGATGGAGTTTTCAAAGAGGACCTGCAGGGAGGCAGGTCCTCAATTTCCACTGACTTTCAAATGAACTTGAAGACCGCCAGCTTTAGATTCCTTTGGGGGATCTCACTATTATAAAAGTGCCTGTCACATTTTTCTATGACGTACTAGATAGCGAGATAAAACCCCTGCAAGCTCATAGAGCTGACCTATCCCATTAGTAGCAGATTTGCTTACAGAGATGATGAGTGATGTTTGCTTCATGTTCATGCTGAATTTCTGGACCTCTGCTCAAGTGTCTTTATTCTGTGAGATTCTGGGTCCTCAGCTGCTCTGGAAGCTGGCTTACCACAGCAGTTTCAGTGATGGCTTCTCATTATACTAGAACTCTTCACTGGAAAGGTATTAAGTGATTGGAGATCTAATTAACCAAGGTGGCCCATTCCTTCTTATTTTTTTGGTGTCAACAAATACATCTGCTTGGTTCAGTTTTGTGTACAATATGGGCATATATGTGATAGATGTATGTTGAGTTCTGGTTATCCTTAACAAAACTTTCAAGCGCAATAGTAAGTTCAAAAAATGTTAATGGAAGTTATTTGGGATCTAGTGTACATTTTATATATGAAAATTCCCATCATTTAGACCAAAAAATAAATTAGTAAGAGACCATGCAAAAGGACGTAATACGGAGTGGAAATAGGGTGGGAAGCTCTGAATAAAAGAGGTGGAAACAAGGTGATGAGCTGAGATAATGAGAGATGAGAATAAGGTGACTGTTCAATGAAAAGAAAGTTAGTTACCACGTAACCAATACAGATAATTCCCACAAAGGACAGCTGGGTTTTGGTGCTCATTGCTATAGAATGTCACTGACACCAATTTAGGAAGGTTCAGAAAACACCGAGCACTTACAAAGATGACAAGAATTCTCAGAAGGTAATACTAGATTGTCTTAAAAGAGGAGTTTGCAAAGGGATGTGACTTTGATGCTGGGGCAAATTATACTCCTCTGCCTGGCTGCACCATTTTGTGAAGCAGTAGGACTCAAATAAACCAAGGTCCCAGAACGCTGAAGCATGAGTTGTACCCTTGGTTTTGTCTAGCAAGGCAGGAGGCATTCACATACCAGTTATTTCAGCTTTCTGTCAGCATAGCACCAAATTCATAAAACCCTGATTAGGTCCCAAGCAGCCTCGGGAACGTACATATCACCATAAATGTGTGGTTTGACTGTAGAGGTCCTCAGCATCCACAAGCTTATCAACAAGAACATTTTGTTTTCATGCCCTGTGGTACTGCTTTTTCTTCAGGTCTTTCATGATTAAGAAAAATTGGTGAAATTCTCAGAGTATCTGATGCAAACGGACCTTTTCGAATGTTGAATTCTCGTTAGAACTAATTCTCCATTTCAGCCTGATGTAATGAGTGCTGTCAACCTCACACGTGTTATTCAGACTGTGGTTGCGTGCTTGGCCCTGAAAAATTCAAAAGATGTAGCAAATCTATCCCAAAGGTCTTTCCAACTCAGGCTGGAGTCTGATACCTCAGGAAAGCACTGGTGTCACTCTAAGAAGCCTGTACATTGCAATGCAACTGCTGCTTTGCAGTTGAGAGGGATAAAAATATGATTTTAGATGGAAGATAAGGCATTGCTGGTCAATGCTTAGCGCTGCTGTGTGTTCAAGATCCAAAAATCATAGAATGGTTTAGGTTGTAAAGGACCTCAAAGATCACCTAGTTCCAACCCCCCTGCCATGGGCAGGGACCCCTCCCACTAGACTAGATTGCTCCTATCCAGCCTGGTCTTCAACTCTTCCAGGGACGGGGCATCCAAAACTTCCCTAGGTAACCTGTTCCAGCATCTCACCACTCTTACATTAAAGAATTTCTTCCTAATATCTAATCTAAATCTCCCCTCTTTCAGTTTAAAACCATTATCCCTCATCCTATCACTACACTCCCTGATAAAAAGTCCCTCCCCATCTTTCCTGTAGGCTCCCTTTAGGTACTGGAAGGCCCCTATAAGGTCCCCCTCAGAGCCTTCTCTTCTCCAGGCTGAACAATCCCAACTCTCTCAGTCTGTCCTCTTAGGAGAGGTGCTCCAGCTCTCTGATCATCTTCGTGGCCCTCTGCTGGACCGTTCCAACAGTTCCACGTCCTTCCTGTGTTGAGGACTCCAGATCTGGACACAGTACTCCAGGTGAGGTCTTACAAGAGCAGAGTAGAGGGGCAGAATCACCTCCCTCGACCTGCTGGCCACACTTCTTTTGATGCAGCTCAGGATGCCATTGGCTTTCTGGGCTGCCAGTGCACGCTGCCAGCTCATGGTGAGCTTCTCATCCATGAACACCCCCAAGTCCTTCTCCTCAGGGCTGCTCTCAATCCATTCTCCGCCCATCCTGTATTTGTGCTTGGGATTGCCCCGACCCAGGTGCAGGACCTTGCACTGGACCTTGTTGAACTTCATGAGGTTTGCACAGGCCAATTTCTCAAGCCTGTCCAGGTCCCTCTGGATGGTATCCCTTCCCTCCAGCGTGTCAACCGTGCCACACAGCTTGGTGTCATCAGCAAACTTGCTGAGGGTGCACTCTAGCCCACTGTCCATGTCTCTGACAAAGATGTTAATCAGCACTGGTCCCAGTCCTGACCCCTGAGGAACACCACTTGTCATTGGTTGCCACTTGGACATTGAGCTGTTGACTGCAACTCTTTGAGTAACACCATCCAACCAATTCCTTATCCACCAAGTTGTCCATCTGTCAAATTCCCATCTCTCCAAATTAGAGGCAAGGATCTTGTGCAAGGACAGTGTCAAATGCTTTGCATAAGTCCAGGTAGATGATGTAGGTCTGCACAAGTCCAGGTAAATGACATAAACAAGCAGATTTTGATCCACCAAAGAGGGGTACGCTTCAGAGCAAGGAAACGAATAGGACTTGTTAACCAACAGTCAGTCAACAGATTTTCCCTGAAACTGAAGGAAATATAATCCCCTCCCCAGCTCTGTTTTCAAAAGAAAAGCACTAAACAACTTCCTCCCCTGTGTGAGCCCTTATAATGATAAAAGAATAAACCACTCTGCTGCCACGTTTGGAGTTGTAGGGCTTTTAGCGCCTTCAGAGAGTGGGGCGTTGCTATCTATAGATTGAATCAATCTGCCTCAGAAGCGTGATGGTGAAAGAGCCCGTACACGATAACAAAGCGACACATCGAGGGAAGAGCCTTTACTTCTTTGAGCATAGATAAGACGGCTTTTTAAAAAGCGAGCAGGCACAGAGCAACTGCAGCCTCACCCAGTAGCAGTTTTAATCCTCTCGTTTGAGATTGGTAGAAGATTTGGCAGGTAGGAGGATGGGGTAAGTCTCTTCTTGTTATCTGAGAAGAGGACAATGCTATTACAAGTAAGGCAGCAAGAGAATTCTTGCTTGATAATAGAGTTAAGGGGAGCTAAAGGATAAACTCTTTTTTTTTTTTTTTATTGGGGGGGATAATAAGATTGTCTGGAGCTAACTTTAGTGAAACTTGTTATTCTGTCTCTGATTTACTTGTCATCGGGTCTCTTGTGCGCAGCACTGCAAAGGGCATTGCTGCGTTAATCCGCAGATGCTGTGCAGGGCAGTGGAGGCCTGGCCAGTTTTGTTTACTTCAAGGCACCCCTCTCCTTTGCTCCTTTCCTAGGAGATGGCTGTTGAGCAGCAATTTATTCTTAAGGAGATGATTTTTTGTGTGACTTTTGTTTAGGAGGCCCATGCTTTTGCACTTTCAAGGCTGTGGTGCTGTGTCTTGGAGATATGCCCATTTAATGAAAACCGCTTCGTGTGTACAGATACCATGTTTGTGACATGGATCTCTACTACGTAAGCAAAAGGAGATCTCAGAGAGAGCTCTGCAGGAGATTTCCATAGCCACTGCTCCCAGCCACCAGAGGGAAACACAACCATACGCATTAATCCAGTCTGTCACGTGCACCTTCTCCACGTGTGCAAAGTCTTCTTGGACAGCTGAGGTACCTTGGGGCATCCCAGAGCTACCTCAAATTCCCAACCAGCTAGTGTCGTGGAGGCTGCTGGAGACCAGGTGGGCTCCGTTGTCTTTCCTTTTGTAGTTGGTTGATTGGAAGCACTGTGGGAAGGATGCAATCATGTCTCTGCTGAGCGTGTGTAAAGGGCGTGTTCGGAGCGTGCTGGAACAAAACAAGAGTGGTGTAAAAAGTGGTCTTGCTACAAACACCCTGAAAAGGCTATTACAGACACTGTCACGGAAGGTTTTGCCTTCTGCCCTAGATTATCTAATAGTTTTAGTTGTCAAGAAGGCGGCAGGTTTAATAACCAAGGAAACACTTTCCTGCTCTGAAGAAACAGCCTTTCTTCTTTATGATTAGCTCTGCCTGAGCTGGACAGCCAGGCAAATCCCATGGGAGAGGTCAGTGAGCTTGGGATCTTCTGCAGCCTCCTGGCTTTGTGTATTTGTGTATTTGCTGGAGCCCTTACCTCTGCCTGGGGGCTGCTTTACAGGCTGGGCTGTAAATACAAATACAAATTTGTGGCTGGGAGGTAGTGTTGGCCTTGATTTGTACGTATGCCATGTCTGTTGGTGCATTTCACCATAAAAATCACCAGTAACAAACTCTTCAAGGATGAAACGCAATTTTTCATGATAATCATATTTTTTTTTCCTTGAAAATGGGAAATCCCAGATTTCTAAAGTAGCAGCAAAATAATTTTTTCTGATGAGCATCATCTCAGGGAATCGAGTGCTACCACAGTCAGTCATGCTCCAGCCCTGGGCTGGAGGGGATGGCAGGCTGTTGGACAAGCAATTAGTGAGGGAGCTAACAACGGCGATGTAAGGTCACTTGCTGGTCCCTTGGCAGTCTGGCTGGTGGGAGGGTGGGGATAAGGGGATGGTGGTGCTTTCCTGAGCCAGTGGTGGCATGTAAGGAAGTGAAGGAGGCCCTTCTGCAACCCAGAGTCTGGGGGCAGGCCACCAGCTTCAGGTGCAAGCTCCTTCCACATCTCCTTTCCCGTGTGGGATGCCTGCATTAAAGCTGGTAACGCAGGTGGTGCCCACACACCAACCACCAGAGGCACGAACAAAATACCCTCTGGGGAGGGAGGAACATGGGGACAAGTGCAGATTTTTTGGGCTGCACCAAGGCCAGGCACAAGATGATTGTTGTTATCCTGCAATTCTGCAAAATGTCACCCTGGAGGAGAAGGGACCATGTCCCTCATTGAATGAGCTGAGCACAGACGCATTGCCTGTTAAGACAGGCATCTTTAAAAGCAAAACAAAAACGCGTCTGCAAGATGAGCACGAGTCCTGGAGCCACCGCTCCTTTTAACGCATTTTCAGCAAAATGCCCTGTGCCATCCCCAGAGCCCCTCCACTCCCCCTCAGCCCTCCTTCCTCCCCCTCCCCCTACACACAACTATTTAATTTTGCTCTGGCATGAAATAATAGAGTGCTGTGTATCTATTACAGATGTAAAGAGATTTAGACTGCCACAGGTTTCAGTAGCACATTCAAAGCCCTAACAAAGCTGGGTATAATAGACTCTCCCTGCCATTATCCATTCAGCAAGTGTAATAAATGACTCGGCCGCAGCCTGCCATATACCACCCGGCCCAGATAACAGCTGAAAGGAGAAAATTAAATTTTGCTTTTGTTGAAACATTATGATTTATGTATTTGTAATATAGGCTGCGGTGGGCAATTGAAAAAAAAAAAAAAGATTGCTGAATATACTTCAGGGTTACTGATTGTACCACAGGCCACTTAGAGTGCTAGAAACGCTGTTCTTCTCCCTGTGCTCCTTAATAATAATAAAATCATACAAATTCCCATTAACCTTTTCGCTCACGTTGATTTTATTTATTTATTTAATTTTTTAATTTTTTACTTCCAAGTCTTAAGCTTTGGCCATTTACTGTGAGCCTCATGAAAAATAACAGAGTGATGGTTTATGGAGACAAGGCATGAAGTACCTAGGTATGTAAAAATGATGGATGTAGGTCAAAAAATCTATATATCATTTCTAGTATTTTTATAATAATTTTCTTTAAATGGGGTGGTTCCCCCCCTTCCCCTCCGCCTCTTCTCCACTGCTGTCTTTAGACTTGATGACAAGATATTCTGATATCCTCATCCTTGCAATATCTAGACCTATAAAAATAATTAACTTCTCCCACCTTAGAAATATAGAGACAGAAACAGGAGTGCTTCACCCTGTAATTTATAATATTGCAGCACCGTCCCTTAATGTTGTAATCAGGCCTGCAAAGTCTTATCATGTTGTAGAATATAATGAACTTACTTATTCATTTCAACATCACATTTCATCTTAGTTGTTCTGCACATTACTTGCTTGTCCCTCCCCTTTTCTGGAACACTGGTAAGAAACAGAAGTTTTCTCCCTTTCTTTTTCCTTTTCTTCACCTCATTTAGCTCTGGGGTTGAGCTGAGTCAACAGACCCGTCGAGGAGGCTGGAGGCTTGTCTACCTGGGCTCCCTAGGAATTTAAACATGAATAGCTCTTAATATTTTTGTGGGGTTTAAAATTTATTAAACCTATTTACATGGCTTATACAAATATGCTTGATCCCAGTGAAACCAATTTGTTGAAAAAAGACTTGGCTGCATGAGAAGGGACAATGGTAGGACTGGAGCCAGAGGATGCTCTGTACTTCCCACGTGGAGCCTTACGGTGTGCGTCCTTGCTGCTGTGAGCATTTTTGTCTGAAATGTTGCCACTTAAAGCAGGATCTGTTGGAAATTTGGAGGGATAAGTGAGATTGTTCCTGTCTTCTTTTTGGCTGGCTGGTGGCGAGTGGAGTCCTGAATCTTTTTTTCTCACCCTCAAGTCAGCCCTTACTTTAAGGTGGGATTCATCTGGTAATGGCTCATCCAATAGTGGTGATTCTAGCTTTTCCTGAGGAATATACTCTCCTTTGCCTCTCGCTAGAATTTTTTTTTTTTTACAGTATTTTCTCTTCCCCCACCAATTCTCCATTCATAGCCACAGAAAGTCAGTTAGTCCCACTGTATTTCCTACCCGTACCCGAAATCTGCTTGCCTTAAGGGCTGACAGCGCTCCTCTACTTGGTGCTCCTGCTGGAGCACTCCAGGAGAAATACTCACACCATACACTCCATAATATCCTAGAAGTTTTAGGCAGCCAGAAAAGGAGGCTTTACCTGCTCTCCAGCATTAACCTTCCCATTCTGATCAGGTCAGCACCATCATTTAGAAAAGCAGCACCTCTTGCACCCTAAAGATGGGGTAGGGACCTGATGCTGACTCCGCTTGTCCCCTTTGCTGTGTGGGAGCAATGCAAGGACATGTTGGAAGCCACGGCCATGGGGACAGCCCACGGCTCTTTTGTAGCCTTAGCTACCTGTGTCTCTTGCACTTTGATGTTTCAGAGCCTGGCACAGGTCTCTGGCATGAGGTCTGGCAATTTTTTGGGTAGTGCACGTCTAGAAGGGTTAAAAGCCACCAGCAGAAATGTATTGTGGTCTCACTGCATTTAATTTTTTTTAAACCCTGGGTGCAGGGGGTTAAGCATTTAAATAACTGGTGTGATTTTTAGACCTGCTGAACCCCTGGCTGCTGTGAGTGTGTATGGTCTGGAAGTTTGGGTGTGCAGGGGATGTTTTACAGCCAGCTCATCTCTTGATCAGGTATTCTGCTAATGCACACTGACAGATACTTTGTGAAGCAACGTTCAGTCTATTTATTGACCCCCTGCCCTCAACTGCATACATATAGCAGTGCACTCCAGCTTATATTTAATGCTGAAACATTTGTAAGTACTGTATATCCTATGATCTATTGGACTAATGAAAAAGAAGGTTTATCACAGCAGTCCAGTGTAAATCTGCGGATAACCTTACTGTACAGTCAATTTATTCCTTTAACAGGTTTATTCCTTTATCAGGTGTTTGTAGAAGGTTTCACCATAAGTACAGCAGAGACATAATTTGCTGTGGGGCAGATTTATTTGTTTCACAGGGTTATTATTTTAACAGTCTGATAATCACTATGAGTATGTTTCACCATTTGGTATTTCTGTGTGTATATGCGGAAGTGTGTTTATTCATTCCCTGAACAGGTTCATTTCCTTATCAGCTATTCATTTTAAAGAGTTTTATTACATATGCAGAGTGTGTAGGGTACTAGAGTGCAGTAATTTTATTAAGAGATTTATTTAGTGTCAGATATTCATTTAGCTGGGGTTCACTGGAACACAATCATACGCTTTCACCTGGCCAATTTTCTTTGTATCTCGCTGTTTGCTATAAACAACACTTCCGCTGCACTGCAGCCTCCAATTACTTTTTTATTTTTAATTTTTAAAAACTTTTTACAGGGAACTCCCCCATGCTCTGACCCCTTTCATTAATTTTATTTCTCTTTTTTTTTCTTTTTTCCCCCTGCCTCATTGTCAAGGGAAGGGAATCTTGTTTGCAAGCTCATATGAAGTGTTTTATTAAAATGAATAGGCTTAAAGATTCCGCTAAGAGGAGGAGGTTTCAGAAATGTCTCTTGAATGGCACTTGGGAATTGTTTGAGTCCCAGCACACAGTCAGTGACTGGCTTTAGAAAAGTAGAAGGAGGAAAATGATCCCGAAACAAGATTCTGGTTTACTGAGAAACTGTTTGGCTTCGATGTTTTGCTATGATTTAATCGTTTTTAGGTTGTAGGAAAGAAGTTGTTCATAAACTGCAGGAGAGATCTGGCTTTAACATGGCATAAAATGAAACTCTAAAATAGGGAAAAAAATCTGGTTGCATCACCGAGTCTCATGCTGGTGCAAAATACAATCTTACTCTAATCTTCCTGATGTCCAGGGTTGTTTTAGACATGTTAATAAGAGACAGGCTTGGTGTCCAGTCGGTGGTTTACCTATCTCTCCCCACAGCTGTCTGTAGGAAAGAGCTGCATAAAAAGAGCTATGAGCCCTCTCTGCTCAGTGCTCCGAAGTGGCTGGTGGTCACTGGCTGGTGGAGGAGGCAGAGGGCGACACTGCACATCCCAGGGACAGATTTTCAGACATGTGGAATCTTTGAATTATGGATGTGAGACAGAGGTGCTTGGTAGCAATGTGTTTTTCTGGTCCAAAGCATATAGGAATCAGTGAAAAAATCTGAGCTTGGTTAATGTTGGGTCAGGTTCTTAACTGCAGTGGGTACTTCCAGTAACTCACCACTGTTATAAACTAAACTGGAGTCTTCTGCATTACGGCGTGGCTGTCTTCTGAATGCTTATCCTTCTGATTTCTAGAAGAATGGATCATGTTGCTCAACTGGACTGAAAATGCAAAAACATTTTTGCCAGCAGCAAAGTCAGTGAGATTATGTTTAATGTTGAGTTTTTCTGAGATCAGTCTAAGATCCTGTGTAGTTAAAGAAATCATATGGTTGCCTAGATCTAGAATCCCAAGTCTGTATTTAATGTCTATTGGAGATAGGAATCTCTAAGAACTTCTTAACATTGACACAGCCATATTGAGGTTAACAGTGACACTTGGGCCCTTTATTTATATGTTTTCTTGACAGAAACCAGGAATTTTACTTGGAATTTGGTAGTTGATACCTTTCAGATCTTGGATCAAAGTTACATCTAATTTTAAAAGTTTAGTTGTAATTGTATTCAAAATATTTATGTTGTTCACAATATGCAAACTGATTTTTAATTCCCCAGTACTTTTTAGGGTTTGTGTTGTCTCCTAACTTCTTTGCTGCCATCTTACCAGCCATTTAGTCTGAGTGTTGTCTAAGCCAACTCTTCCTTGAATTGCCTGAAACTTTTTCAAGTAAAGAGCAAGCTATTAAACATAGCAGTATTTCATTCTAATAGAGGAGCAATATAACTTTAACTGTTATCAATATAAGATCAAAACTATTGATGAAGACACAAAAGTAAATCAACATTTGTCTATAAACAGCATAGTCCATTTACTAGATGCAGTTAATACAACTTAAACATTCAGCCAGATCATCACTTAGCGCTTGCTGCTCTCTTCTTGACAATCAGATGTCCAGCAGTTTAGTGGGAATGGAAAAATAACGTACTAAAATCCATT
Source organism: Limosa lapponica baueri (assembly GCA_002844005.1). Classification (NCBI taxonomy): domain Eukaryota; kingdom Metazoa; phylum Chordata; class Aves; order Charadriiformes; family Scolopacidae; genus Limosa; species Limosa lapponica. The sequence continues at coordinate 178,316 of KZ505648.1, read as the reverse complement.
GACATTGACAGTATTTATTTCCCAGATAGAGTCAGCGTTAGAGCTTATTAGAATAAAGAACAGAAGTTTTGGGAAGCTTTTTCTAGTTTGTGCTGGAAGAAATCACAGTTCTTCAAACATTTTTGTAAAACAGAGCTATGTTAAAATACTAGATCTGCACTGAAAAGAACTAAGTTTTGTTTTGCTTCATTTCTGAGCTGTTCAGAGAATCCATCCTGATCCGTGAAACCTTTTTCTTGATAACATCCTTGAAATCAATATTTAACTGCAAAGCATTTTCACTCTGACAAAAATGCATTTTCAGAAGAAAGAATGTTTAATTGAAAATGTTCTTAACAGCTCTAGTCTGAATGAAACTACCCATCAGTTTACTCTTCACTGACTCATTAGCATGGTATTAAATTTATGACTACAGTGAAAAAAAATCAGCTATGGGTAATTGAACCCCTATTGTAAAGAACCGTGTTAAAATGTAGTTAGTTATGCTCAAGGCTAATGTTATTTGTTAAATCTCCTAAAAGGGAATTAGCAGTTGAAGTTTTGTTTTCATAGTGTTAATTATTGCTCTTGAAGATGCCACGCAACATCCTTGACTCACTGTGACTTTTTGGCGAGAGTCTGTGTGACAAGTTTGCTCCTTATTGGGTAAATAGCGTCATTAAGGAGGAGCAGGGAAGGTAAAAAAATGGGACAAGGGGGCAGGTGTAACGTTGGGTGATGGACCCAGAGTCAAGGTTTTCCCAGGAGATGTTTGCTGGCTGCAACGTGTGATTTTCTTGGGAGTGTGAAAGACCCAGCCCAAAGAGAGCGTGGATCCAGCTGCTGACTTTAGTCTGGAACTCAAGCTGTAGAAATTTGTGATTTTTATTCTAGGTTGTGTCAGCCCAGACAGAAGCCTTCATAAACTTTCAAGTGTTTTCATTATATGGAGCCAAATGAAAAGCCTTGCATTATTGGGCATAATGTACCTCATTTTACAGGATCCTGGGAACTAAATAGCCATGGGTTCCTCCAAAGTTGGAAGGAAAGTTGCCTGGGGCATCCCTGGTCCTGCGGGAAGAAGCCAAGGCTCCATGCCCAAACCCTTGTATTTCTTCTTCTGCTCTTTACACAGGAACTGAAGCAAAAACCCACTAATGTTGACTGTGAATAAGTATTCCTTTTACCCCAGCAAAACCATACCAATTTACAGCTAGCTGCTACAGCCGCTCATGATCTAGGTTTAATGACACCAGAACATAACTGCCTGCTGTGCGTTGGCTCAATTTCAGGCAGAGACCAGAAAATGCTGAGTTTAAGAGAGAAGGGGGCCAAACATCAGCAAACCTCAAAACTCAGTGCAAAAAATCCCGTTGTATAAAGTGGGAGGTTTTCACTCAGGTTGCATGTTTTACACTGCAACTACATGAAATTGCAGTGGTCCATCCGATCCTGTATCCTTATTCAGAATATGAATATGTGTGTGTGTGTGTGAATGCATATGTGTTTGAGGGAAACGGCTGCAGGGAATTTTTTTTCTGCCGGTCCAAGTGCTATTACAGTACAGATAAGAAAGACCATTTTGTAAGCCTCAGCTGTTTTATTAACAGTGAAAGATTGCTCCAAACTGCATCTACTTCAAAACTGTTTTTGCAATACCAAGCAATGGTCTTTGCAGAACTTCCCATGACAGATTATTCAGGTGTATCTTCCCTGAGAATTTTGGGAAGAGATAAGCAATGAGATTAAGACCATGTTTGTTTTCAGACTGTGATATTTAGGTTTTATATTCATGTGAGCATGAGTGGTAAATGTTTTTTTTCAAGAGATGGCCTCTGCAATGTGGGGTTGTGCCTTCAGCTTTCTCAATTCTCAGAATTAAGCCTTTGCACAAGTTTTGTAAAACTTCAGAAAACCTCTACAGAAGTTTTCTTTCAAGATCTACAGTCAAAACAACAGATCTGTAGATTTTTAAAAGGAAATGAGAGCATCTTGATTTCTGAAGTTATCAAAATGTTTGATGTAATCAAAGAAGCTGAAAATAGCCTTATGAAGGAACTAATTTATTATTATTACGTTTACAAATATATGCAATTGCATACGATAATATTATATTAAATGCAATTATCTTATGGATATAGTCAGAGATCAGGTGCACTCAGGGAAACAGTCTGTCTTCCTGTAGGAGTCTGCTAGAATGATAATTTGTGCTTGCTACAAGCCCGAGAATGGCTCAGAGCAGAATCTTTTGTTGAATGAAAGGCTGCTTTGATATTAAGTCTGTTTCAACAGCTGAATCAAGCTAGAGCTTTGTATTTCCTTGTGATTTACAGTATCAGTTTAAAACTGAAATGTTATTTGATCAGATTTGAGGATGTTAACTTCCACCTTCTATAGCACTTTATCTGCATCTGACCATGTCCTGCTGAATAACAATTCACTAAAGAACCTGTATCAACCTGAAGTCATTTAAAAAGAAGAATTATGCAAATGATCTCTCTTTATTTGGCTGTGCAGTGAGAGATCTTTCAAAGAAAAGAATAAGATGTAATTTCAACACACTTAGAAGTGGTGCTTCCAGGGGAAAAGGAAATCTTTGAAGAAGCAATTTATAGGCAGGGGTATTGTGCTAGAATGTGTAAATTGATGATTATTTACTAGGGAGTCTGTGAAGGAGAGAGACACATGCCACCTTTTATCAACGGGTGGCTGCTGCACAAGAAGCAGAAATCATGATGTTTTTTACAGTGTCTATTTTCACTTTCATTGCTTGCCAAGGCTGTAATGCTGATCTCTCCATTTAAATTGCAAAACTAGAAGAAATCATTTAACATGGCAGCTTCCTGCTCTGCAGAAGCTTGCATGTCTGGAATGGCATTGCTGTGTAATACAGATTATATTTTTTAATGTCTCCCCAGATTATAAATTATTGTCAGCAGAACTTGCTATTTGCATCCAACTGAAGGCTGGAAGGGGCTTTTAAGGTCCAAAAGGAAAATCAGATCTTTGCACATCTTCACAGGAAGGAGCTCAGCTGAGCTCCTTATCTTTAAGGAGAGGTTCCAGTACTGAATTGCAGTCATGTTTCCCTTTGCTCATCTTCCTCTGCCCCCTTGAGTCTTGTATCTGTCTTTGCCTCTCTCCTGTGGAAGAACAAAGGCAGCGCTGGGGGGCACTGAACCCATCTCTTGCCTTGTAAACATGTTTCCCATAGCTCTGGATGAGGTTGGAGGTTAGACATCCATGCTCTTCTGCTTGGAAAACAGCAGTTGTAAACCTACATTTATATAATAAGCTAGAACCTTATTATAAAGTGGAACAAGAAGCAGCTAAACAAAAAAAACCGTCTTGAAAATGTAGGGGTGAAATTACCTCTTCACAGGTCTTGCAAGGGCTATCTCTCTGGATGCTGGATCTCAGGAGAGGACCAGTGGTGGCTCAGACAGTACGCTTGAGAATGAAATGGCCATGTGGACACAATAGCCATAGAATGAAAACTTGTAAACATCAGTATGTTGCCAGTGGCCAAGGACTGACCCTTTCTGCTGGCTGCATCTGGTTTATGTCAGCAAAAAACAGTGCTCTTGCATTCACAGCTATGGCATCCCTAGGATGGGCAAGGCTGAAGGGCAATTAAGTGGTACAGGAGAGTGCCCTGTACAGAGAAGAAGTTCAGTCTGAAAATTATTTAAGTTATTTAGGGCAGGGAACACCAAGACATCTGTTCAGGCAATGTTAATGCACCAAAGCCCTGATGTCCCTTACAACAGACAGTGCAAATATGATATGATGAGAAGCCTTTGAAACCTTTTCTATTCCAGTCCTGGGAGGAGAAGAGCATGTTGTGAAGAGCAGTGAATCAGCATACTTCAATACTTCTTGATGTATTTTTTTCTTTAAGAGCTTATTAGACTTTTTCTAGATTTACCCTGAAAATCTAAGTAAACCAGAAGATCCAAATTATCACCAGTGCAAGAGACCCTTTCTGCTGTTTTATCTATGAGAAAAATGCTTTCTTCATGCCAGCCCTCTGATGTACGCATTGCTGTAGATACGCCACTGTTTAAAGAATGGTCTGCTTACTGTTTGGATAGCTTCAAAGAGAGAGGTTTTTTTTCCCTCTGGAACAAAGCTCTTCCTTAGCAAGATAAGTACAAAGTGTTTAATAGTGCCTCTCTCTTTCACTCTCAAGATTTCTCTTTCTCTTTTTTCCTTTATCTCTGCCTACTCATATATATTTTTAAGGAGACCTGTTACACTGGTGCCATACGTTCACACCAGCTTAACAAATGATGCTGCTTCCATGTAATTAATGCAGAGACACTGATACCATGAGGTCAGATGGACCGAGTGCTATCTGTGTTACTGCAAATGTCCCCAGCACAAACTCTCTTTT
>KZ505648.1:87500-173811 GCA_002844005.1 Limosa lapponica baueri | reverse complement strand
TGGGCAGGGACACCTCCCACTAGACCATGTTGCTCGAAGCCCCATCCAGCCTGGTCTTGAAAGAAGCCAAAGGAGGGTAATGATTGAGGGGTTTTTGCTGGGCTGAGTGTGCCAGACTGGGAGGAGCATGTATACACCAGCCCTAAAGTACCTGGCACTTGCTTGAACATGAGCACAGACAAAAGCTCTACAGGATACAGATGTAATGCTGTTGAGCTGCTACTTCAAGGTATGTTATTAATACAACATACCTGAAATAGTACTTACTGCAAATTGCCACCCCGCTCTCTATCAACACTGCCTTGTAAAAGCAAAGGATGTGTTTCATGGTACAGCCTGGAAAAAGATAGGATGATGTGATTGCTTCTCACTTCAGGACGTTTTGCATCTCGTCCTGGCACGTGTGGTCTCAGCTCTGCATCAGTCGTACTTGCACGGGTACCTTGCTTGTTTTAACTTTTCACATTCTTCAGTCATCATCTTCCCACTTTGTACTTATCTGCACTGGGCTCTGTGCTTTACAGGGAATAAAATTGGTCTTTGGTCTCACATTTTCAAACTTGCATCATCATAAAAGCAGATTTTTTGCTTTTTTTAATTTTGATTTCAGCTGAATCAGTCACCCTTATCTCTGGTGCAGGACTGAGGCTTACTGGGTTTCTGGACCAACTCTGGAGCCTTTCTTGTGAACTAATACTGCATTTGCCATCTTCCTTTCCCTTGGAACCAATTTTGATTTAAATGTTAGACTTAGTGCCACTTGAGGTCACTCTGCAATTTCATATTTGTATTTCCTCTTGGGTAAATTCAGTGCAGTCCTAGAATCATGTAACTTTTTGTTTTATTTATTTATCAAAACCTATAGTCCCTTGTGTTGCAGACATCAGTGCAAAGAATTAATTTAATTCCACTCCACTGGACTTATCTTCTGTGAATGCTTCTTTTCCATATCACTCCTATACTGGCTCCACCATCTCCCTGGCACGTTTCCTCCTTTTGGCATGAAACAAAAGTTTTTGCTACTAATATTAGTGTCTTTAAGAAGGTGCTTTTCAAAACCATTTTTCACTCATATAAATATAGTTTTACTTTACCTTGCCAATTTTGACCATTTCCTTATTTGAAGATTACTTTCACTTTTAAAGAACATCTTGTTATTTTTAATGGTTTCTCTTCCTCTGCTTTTTAAACGTCCTAGCTTATTTTTGATACCTTTAAATTCTTCCTGGTTGGCTTGCACATTTGCGTGAATCTCCAGACCTGTCTTTAAATATTCAGTATGCTATCATGATTGTGCCTTCAGATATTACAGTTAAAAGTTCCCTGTACATTGATCATAGCTTATATTCTATGGCAGATTTTTTGCTTTTGCTATCTGGCTGACATAGGCTAAACAAATCAATCTTAACATGACCAGGTCATTCCAGGAAAGCTATGTCTACATTGGAAATGCAGTAAAATTAAGAGTTTCTTGCAGTGAGCTAATCTTTAGTAATACTTGTGTACATCTGGAGCCATATTTGGCCCGGCCCATTGGGAGGGGACCAACCCTCTATACAGCTTTACTGTGATTCTTAACCTTCATATGAAGCCCAATATTGTTCCTGGTCTCTTTTGGTTAGTTTTCAATGCTTTGCATTTTTTTTTTTTTCAATGGGCCGCAATTTCATTTTTATGTTGTTCTTTTTAAAAGGTTTGCTAGTGATTGATTTCCCCCCCCCTTTTTTTTTTCTGGCAACAAAATTCTTCTCCTTGATCAGTGCTGCAGATATATTAATATATTGATAGCAGTGCAGAGCTCTATTGTACATTTCACACTCCACGTGGACCTTTGCCGTTGGGTTTTCTCTTGAAACAAATGTAGGAGATACTCAGAGCTGCACTCTCAGCTTAGTGGCAAACAATTGAACTCATCAGCTGTTAATAATGCAATGACATTTCTTTGTACAGGATTGAGCCACAGACTACACCTGAGTGTACCCCTCAGTGCATAGACTGGAATGGAGAAGGGATTCCTGTCCCGATTCTTCTTTCTTTTCCATCCTCTTCAGGTCCATTTGGATTTTTGGTTTGTCTTTCTGTTTATTTTGGCGTCTACTTGTGTCTCCTTCTTCTGCTTAGCAAAGATATTGTGTCAGTAAAGTACACCTCAGCTGAAAGTGAGGAACTTGCCAGTCTCTTCGGTACATTATCTTCATTTGTTGATTGCATTGGGAGGCACAGTGCAAATTGTGGTCATTATAAATTAGTCAATAGTTTACAGTATTCTTGAGACTTTAAAATATAAAGTCCTTTTGCTTGTGGACCGCAGTTTCAAAACTGATTCAGCTGTGAAGTGACTGTGGACAATTGTCATGAAACTGAATTTCAGATTTAAGGGTAGCAACTCAGGCCTGGGAAATTTGAGGGAACTTTTGCATAAATTTCTGTCCTTGCTGCCATTGCTTCATTTGCACCCAGCTAAGAGAGAATCCAGAGACATTACTGTATTATGGAAATTTTACCTTCAGTATTAGTTAGAATACATTGAAAGATGTCATAAGCAAATGAAACAATGTGAAAGCATCTTTTGTAGGCATTGGCATGATCTCATAAAGTGTTGGAAGTAATTCTCTGGAGTGGTGTAAATTTGATTGAACTACTCCACATGAGTTTAATACAGTTTGGGCTAAAGCCTGCTGGTTTCTTGCTGCCACCTTCTTAGGAACTATTATTATTCCTGGCTAAGATGTCTACAAAACGTCTGCATATATATACTACTAACAAGATAACATCATTATGCGTTTATAGTTTTTTATATATTAGATGTTTTTAGGTGACTAACATTTGTTTTATCTTACAGATATGAAATTGCACATCTATAACTTGCTATTGTATTGAATAGATTAGATATCAAACAGGTATTGTAAATGAAGTAGGTTTTGATTATAACTGTATAAGTGAATTGAGTATCAAGAAAGAGAACTACAGAAATATTTATCAGAAAGAAAGAAAGAAGAAGGTGTATAGCTTATAAATACATGATTTTTTTCATTGTAGTTTAAATAACTAATCTAAATGTGACTTAAATATAGTAATTTTCCATTAAACCACCTGAATATGAAGCACAGCAGAATGAATTGTCAATGTTACTCAAATTCAAGGTGTTTCCTTAAGTCTTGCTGGCACTGAGATATTAATTTCTATGAATCTTTTTAGTGTGCTTCTGGATGCTGCCACTTGGCCAGGGTATGAACTGCACAACTGGAAGAATTAAAACTGATGAGATGCACAATGAGATGTTACAGTTAAGTTCTCTAATGGGACCTATAATGAGCTCACATTATTTATCTTAGCACTAGCTGGGAGCCTTTGACCAAAGTACTTATGAATTATATTCAGCAGGTTTTGTTCACTTCTGAAATGAAACATGAAGAACAGAATGCCTGTGGGTGAAGGATCACATAGAGATCTGATAAAGACTGATTCCTATCTACTTTTCCCACCTTTCTTGACCAGTTCTTATCAAGCTTTACTGGGGCAAGGTCCATTAGAAAAGGTAGATGGTTATGCCATGACATTCAGCTTTTTCCTTCGGGTGCATATGTGTGTATGTACATATTTAAACTTATTTTAATAAGGGTAAATACTTTTCATTTCATAATGAAATAAATACTTGTGGAAACCTTACAATGTTTGATTACAGTATTCTGTTTAGGCATCTTTATTTAATACTGGACAAAAGAGAACCAAAGTGAGGATGACTATTACTTTTGTCAAGTAGGAATGCTATTGAGGTGTAGATCAGAAGTACCATCATGCTGTATATTTTTTTTCTATTGAAATCTGCTCAGTAGCCTAACAATTTAATAGATTAAAACAATTTAATTTATTTTGGGTTCAGAACTTCTGCTAATTCTTATCTGGATTACTGTTGATAGTGAGCCAAAGTTCTTTCAGCTTTCACTGACTGCAAGTCTAAACTGAGAAACGCGCAAAGCATTTGGAAAGCCATAACCCAAAAAAAGTGCCTTTAACGTGAGAGAAGTATTTTGAACACGGGATGTGGGTGTCTGAGCACTTGTGTGACTTGCAGGGCAGAGGTCTGTTCCTGTCTGCTGCAAAGAGAAGAGCAGAGGGAACACGGGTTCTGGGTCCACTTGGCAACTTCCGGACTGAGAATTATCTTATTTTTTTACCGTTCCATCTTTGTTTCATGCAAAACTGCAGGAGTGTTAGCAGACTTGCTCAGAGTGATCTCAGGAATGAGGGCAAAATCTCTTTGCACGTAGATTTACCACGTATATCTTGAATCTAGTTTCATACTAGAAATGAATGCCCATTCTTTCTGACTGAGTAAATCACATTGCCTCTTCAAGTCATACATGTCTGCATGATGCCGCTTGTCCTTCACCATGTGTGAGGACCTACTTGCCTGTGCAGATAAAGGATTAAGAGACCTGGTGCTTCCTGGTTGCATTGACTTGTCTTGTGTGCAGGGTAAGTACAGCTGTACTGGGAAATTCCTATCCTTTCCTAAATAATCATCAGAATAATTCATGCTGTTGTCTTCCTAGTCATCCTGTCTCCTGGAAGCAACCTGTGATTAGGCAGGAACGGCTTGTGCACTCTTAGCTGCTGTGGTAGCCAGAAGCAGGCTATAGCAAACAGGGCAAGGTGTTTGGCTTGTGGACCACTCACCATCTACCCTTGAGAATGAGAGGAGCTAGGCATGATCTCTGTGCTGGATGAGTTGTCCCCACAGGCCATCTGCTGAACATGTCTGCAGAGCATCAGATTCCATTCTTTCTGTGTCTCAAAGAAGCCATGGTGAGCACCAGGCTATGTACTAAAGGTGCACATTGTCACATCCTGCAGACTTGACCCAGTGAAGGTTTCAAACCTTGGATTAATCAAACCAAACCCACAAACTGGCATGACATGACAGAGCCCATTGTTTCTGGTGTGTGCTTCAGGCCACTTGGAAATCTGGACAAGAAGGCAGTAGAAGACTGTAGGGTATCCTGGATGCAGGGAGCTGAGGAAGTGAGGGACTGCTAGATAAAGCAGGTAACTATTGTCACTGGAACTGATAGTACTTAAAAGCAGTCCTCCAGTACCTCTTTTAAACAGATTAAGCCTCTTCAGTTAGCCTCTAGGACAACTTGATTCATTGAGCCTTTTTGCTGGTGTACATTCGTGCACTCACTTGGGAGTGATGCGTTTGGATTAAAATGCTTGGAAGAAGTTTGTTTGCTCTGGAGTGCATTTATATTTTATATTAGTGTTTACAGATGCTCATCTATGTTATATCACAGCATATGGCCGTGCTGGGCCGTGCCAGCACCCCCTGCATTCTGCTGCTCGGTTGCTAAACAAAGAATGCAATAAGCTTATCTTATACAAGCTACAAACAGGTGCTTGCAAGCCAGTGCTTTTGCTTTTACATGGGTTAATGTTTCTGTTGTTATGCTAATTGTTCCTATTCATTCCTTACTAAGTCTTTCTAAGTAAGCAAGGATAATTACACACAATTTAGAGCATTACAACACAACAAAGAAAATGTCCTTTAGGTTAAAAAGGTTAGGATATTAGTATCAATGCTTTTATTTAAGTAATAAAATATAACAAGATATGCAGTTATTTTGTAATAACAGCAAGCTCAAGGAATACGGTGAGTTATTAGACCTTTTGTGCATGCTTTTTCGCTTTGCAGGTTCAGGTAATGATGGAACAGGAATGGAATTTCCACACTTTATACCAATTACAGCGGAGATTTTAAAACAATAATAGCAATGGTGGCATAGACTAGCTTTATACTTGCCGAGTTTTCCACACAGTAAACCATAGACACATGCACATACCCACATACATGTATATGTGTGTGTGTGTACATGTGTCTGTACATATAAATGTATGTAGCTATAAAAGAAGACTTTCATTCAAAGGTGGAAAGACCCATAACAAAAGCAAATTTCTGATACCTGTATTAGCATAGTATCTTTATCAAAACATATAAGAGCATTCATAGAATAATATGCTTTCAGGCATAACAGTCTGAAAGTCCCAAGAAGTTGATTCTGTCACATGCTAAACATGCTGGCTCCAATCCAGTAATGCATTTGAGCCAATACTGGACCTCAAGGCCCGCAGGACCACTTGTGTCCTCACAGGTCAGTGCTTTGATGAAGTGGGGACAAGAGGGTCAGCACGTTGCAGAACTGAGCCTTCACTGAAATAGGACTGAATAGGAAATAGGACACACTAAATAGGACTGAATGCAGAAGCGATCTTGTGAGTAAGGTACTGAGGTAGGTCAGCAGATTTTAGGTATAAATACATATAATTTGCTGTACATCAATGTGGTGGGGTGCAGGTGTCTCTGGTGAGTTAGTTCATTGCATATGAAGCCTAGTGCTGCCGTGGAATCATACAATTATCACTACTACTCTGCATTAGTGTTTTTTTTATTGCTAGTATGTAGGAGTTGCATCTTCGGACTACAGCCTAAACACATGCCCTGGGTTTGGCTTCCAGCTGCATTTGGGGTGGCCTGTAAACTGAGTCGGCTACTCTTTGCGATGATTCATTTCTCCTGCAGCAATAAAGGCAGAGGGGGACCATGTTGCTTAGGAAGTGCTTGGATGCTACAGGAAATACTGTATTTGAAGCATTAGATTCTGTAGTCCATATGTTGGACAATGTGCTAAAATGTGGCACAATGTATTTAATTTTTTTAGGTTTTAATTTAATAAAAATATGAAAATGTCAGTGGCTGAGATAAGTTTGCTTTTAAAAGGTGGTAACAGGAGAGCCCCAAGTAATAGAAGAGTCCCAGAGCTATTCTTTTTGCTTACAGCATGTAATTCAACAAGGATTAATGGGAGCTTGCCCACATTTGCTTTTCCTGTATTGAATGTGATGGAGTTTTCACATTTTTAACATTTTAATTTATAGGCAAGGTACATTCAATAATGTCCTGTCCCCCATCCTCCCCCCTCTTACAGAAAACAATTTCTCACTGAATACCTAAGCTAATTTCAGGTTGATCCCTAAAATACTGTTCCCCCTTGAAGGAGATGTATTTTGCCAGGTTCCACTTTAGGCCAGGCTCGCTGCCGGTATTATAGTTTCAGTGATGAAACATGATCTCCCTGATTGGACAGAGGTGACAATAAGGGTTGCCCGACTGTGGTGCTTTAGAGAGAATGCAATTTGGTACTACCAGGTACCAAAGATGTATTTATGGGGAAAAAAAAAAAAAAAAAGGTAAGGCAGGAGTAGAGTTTTAAAATTAGTTGTTTTTTAATTAAAGTTTCATTACCAGTTTTTTTTTTATATTAAACCATTTTTTAAGTATTTGGGGCATTCTATTTTTCCAGATTTTCTGAAGAAAGTAATTTTGCATTTAAAAAGCCTTAATTTTAACACACAGCCAGCAAGAAGCATTCGATTGCTGTCTGTTTTTTTTCTAAAAGAGCAAGGCTTAACTATACATTTTACTGTTTATAAAACATGGAAAGAAGACTCACCAGAATGCAAAAGAATTTTTTAGATGCAGGTGTTTAAAAAGTATGCTGAAAAATAACCTTTGCAGTTGTTAATTTAGCTAAGAAGTACTTACAGTGACCTAGTGAAAAATGAGCCCAGATGATCCGTGTACACCCTATCAGGAACTGTATCAACTATTTCCACCTTGCAGAACTCCCAGCACCATTTCTCGGGGCAGGACTTTGCCTGATGACTGCTAAAGGGAGAGTTGATGCTCTGTCACCAGCTCTGGCTGCATGTCGCATCTCCCTCTTTGCTTTATCATCTAACTGTGTTCTTCTGTCTTCCCTTTTAGAGAGGGCTTGTGATTCAGGGATAGTGAGTCACTTGGTTTAGGGCTTAACATGGAGACTTTTATACAGCAGAGGTTACTGAAGCATTTATCGTTTAAGAAGTAGCATACATATACAGAATTGCAGTGTATGTGTTTTGCAAACAGCTCTGAAAAATAAATAGGTCACTCTTGGGGCTTTCCAACATTAATAATGTCTTTTTCTTGTCTGTCTCACTTGTATGAGCTATTCTGCTGTACCATCGTATATTTCTTGTTTTGAAGTTTGGGAGATGTATTTTTTGTTCCGCTGTATTGCATCAAGAATACTTTTTAAAGAGAATTGATTAAATTGAGCACAAAATAGTACAAGATATTAAAAAATACAGCATTCTTAAAATCTGGGACATTCTTTGAAGCCTTTGCAGGATATAAAAATATCAGGAAATAAATTTTGCGAGATGACAAAAGATGATCTTACTCTCTATCAAGGACAATGATAGAACAGTAATCTTGGACAGATTTGATACACTTTGAAGAGTAAAGGCTGTTATCAGTAAGAATTCAAGATAAAGTTTACTGTAGAAAAGCCCTCCTGACAAACTTAGCAAACATCAGCACTTCCTATGCCAGAATATATAAAATGAAGTGGTAAAGCAGGCAGCAGAAGACTAACATTAAAGGATGGTGAAATGGAACAGCTCCTGTTCATACCCTAAAAATAAAAGCATTCATAAGGTTTATTGGAGAAAATGTAGAACTAATTTCCATACAGATAGGATAAAAAGGAAAGCTCCATTTCATAAATCCCTTGGCCTTATGTCTACAAAGTTTAGCTGAGGGACCAAGTCAATCTTTTAAAAAAGACTGGATTTTCTTTAAATGACCAAAAAAAAAAAAATCAGGCATCCTTTTGATCAAAATTCTCCACAGTAGATTACCTCCAAGTGATAAATGAACTACCAGAGAAGATGAATGAATGGCGTGAACCCCTGTATATACTATTCACTAACTGTGGGAAAGATCTTAATTCATCTGAAAAGAAGTCTGTCTTGGAGCCCTGTCGAACTAAAGAGGCAAAGCATGGATGATTACATTCAGCATCTGAGAAACTTCAGCGTAATTGAATCAACTATGTTATATTTAACTGTGGAAAAATCAAAAGAGAAAGCAAGAGGTACAAGGTAAAGAGACCCCTTTCGCACCCTCGATGGCTAGACCAGAGGGGGAAATGGATTGTGTTTTAACGGAGAGGATGAGAAGATGGGGTTTATTTAGAGAAATGATGGGGAATAGAGAATGGAGGGGAATTGACAGAGAAGTGGATGATGAAGTTGGCACAACCAGAAAACAAATCAAATAAAACAAATCCAGAGGCTGACCACAAGACTGAGAACCGCCTTGAATACAGACTTGCTTGAGCGGACAACCTCAACCAGAGCAGGAGAATACTTTGTTGTAAGTATAGAATTGTAGCTCTGCTGACTTATTAAGAGAAAAATTCTCATGCTGTAGCACGTGCTGTACTCTCGTTCAATTGAACAGTCATTTTACTCAACAGTTTTACCAGGATATGAGTGTCAGGCGCAGGATTACCTTCCTTATAAAGCTGTCGGCACAGGTATGGTGGAAATCTGAGAACTGAAGCCAAAACTGTTAAGTTGGAGCTCAGTTTTTGCGGGGGGCGGGGGGGAGGAGGTGGGGCTTCCTTTGGCCAGGATCCTCTGTGATGCCTTAGTTCCTCCTGGTCATCCCCACTCCTCCCCAGCAGCCAGTGGATGCTTGGGTGTGCAGACCTCCTCCCAACCTTGGGAAAAGCTGTGGTCTGGGCAGGTTTATCTTGGCAATTTATCACGAAAAGTAAAGAGGAGATTTAGAGGCCTCTTTATCCCCTTCAAAATGTTCGTCTGTAGAGATGTTCTTGCAGCTTCCTTGGGCGCAAGTGCGGCAGGGGTGCTGAGGAGAACTGAGGAGTGTGCGCACACCGTTTTTTTTATAATCATCTAGCATATTTCTAGTGATAACGGGTAAACATTTAGCAGCTACTACCTAGCCCAGTTATGCTACAACTAGTAGATAATATCTGTGTCTCCTGAATTTCCTTTCTGCTATTAGAATATGTTCTTTCAAATAGCAAACTGCCTATCACTTACTAATCTGGCCATTGTGTAACTAATACAATAAATATGTCTCCTGTAAAGTGCAGTGAAGTAATGAGCAATTTAATGAGTTAAGCAAAGAAAGATAGAAAGTGAAAATAAGAAACCATGGAAACTAGCTCACTAATCCTAGCAGAATGCCAGCAGACTAATGAAGACAGACGGAGAGTGAAAATGAGAATAAAAAGAAGAAACAGCTCACTGAAGGCAGAGATACAAGATACCTATGTCTTTAAAAGATTTCTGTGTTTGCTATTTGCACTAAGCCAACATTTCCCTTTTCCACAATTGTCCAAGAATGGTTTTCTGTTAAGGAGAGCTAGTCAAAAACATTGTTTGCAACCAGATCCTTTTACTGGCCTTTGATTTCCTGGTCTCCTATTCCAAAATGCACAGTTTAGATGGTACTATTTGGAGACGTTAATTAACTGACCCCTCTTTTCTTTCGTCCCTTTCTTCCCCCAGATTAAGTTGTGATGAGTCAGCATCAAAAACTACGTCCTGTATGCTCTCAGCTGTGATGGAGAGTCTGCTGCCTTTCCTGATTTGCTTAAAGAGTTAGGATCAGAGGGAGCTGGGTCTTTCCTGGTGTCCACTATAATCCCAGAGGCACCGCTGGACAAATTGGAGTCTAAATCTGACGTAAGATCTCTTGTGTAACTAATGGAGAGATATAGGAGCTCCCAAAAGGCCTCTATTATGATTAAATCAATTGTTCTTTAGAGTGCCTTTCTCTCTAAAAAGAGCTGAATGGTGTGAACTTGGTGCCTAAAAGCTAGGACAGATGAGTCTTGACTCCAAATCTCAGGGATAACCATGGAGGGAGAGCTGAGGAATCCTCAGTTGTTACATTTAGTCCCAGAAGATCAGCAGCCTGGATGTATCCTTCCCCTGGGGCACTGCTGTGGCACGTGGGCAACATGTGCTGTCCTCATCTGGTGGCACCCTCGTAGGTGGTAACAGAGCAGCGTCACAGCCTGCTGCAGGGTCAGGCTTGGAGTCATTGGGTGGCTTCTGTAGAAATTACTCTGAGATTACTCCGGCGGTTAAAATGGGACTGGAGCAAAGGGTTTTGTGAAATAAAATGCTTCTTGCTATTCAGAGACAAGTGGAGATGTATTTTCCACTGGTGATGGCAAGTCCGTGAAGGAATGGGTTTTAATCTCCTCTCAATCAGCATAGCTTCTAAGACCAGGACTAGGGAAATTTGGAGGTTTGACATGCTTTTTTGTTAGTCGTGTATAAGAAAGGTGTTGCCCACAATTTTGTGGCTGTGTTTTAAATTTTTGCATGCAGATTTTACATGTCTCTCTTCCTGCCCTGGTTTTACAGTAGTGAAATATAGGAAGACAATCAAAGCCCCTCCATTCCTTTTCATGCTCGACTGTATGCGACCACATATTCTAAAAACCTTTAATATAAATTTTAGCTATTTAAGAATCTGACCAAGAATCTTGCATTCATCCTGTAATACTTCTGTAAAGAGAAAATTACAATGGGCACTGATGATGAGCTCAGGTAATGGTATATTCACTACTGAATTCCATCTACTCTATTCCATTTGGGACGAGCAATGTATCCAAAAGCAAGATTTCAGATAATGTTGTACAGCAATATAATTCAGTTGTGAAGCACTGTTGAATCAGGAAATTGCCTTCTAATCTGTTTTTTTGTGTACTGTACATAGAGGTAGTGAAAATTTCTGGACAAATAATCTAAGGGAAAAAAACCCCTTCCTTTAAAAATATGAAATTTGGCAAATGTATTATTGAAGTTTTCTCTTAAAAAAACCAAACCTTAACAAATATAATTTCCCAGACTTCTCTTTTTGTCCTTTCCCTCTTTATTACTGGCAAAGTGGGAATAAAATTAGAGAAATGGAAACTGAATAATTTCACTATTTTAATCAAGCCAACTAAGTTTATTCAATAGTTGTATGGAACAAAGCTGATTTTAAAATATTTAAAAATTGTCATTAAAAACCTGTCCTGCTTGTGAAGTGATTTTAACTAAGAGCATGGAGTGGCTGCTGTTGGAAACAGCTGTATTAACTGTGTTTTGCTGCTCATTTTGTCTGAATTAAAGGTCAGCATTACTGTATATCCAAAATCACGACACTCACGGTCTGCCTGATGCTACTACCTAATGCTACTTCAGGGAGGGAGAACACTTTTCTCAAAAGGCACTTAAAACCCCAGACTGAGTTATAGTGTATCCCTCCTTCTTCTGGGCTAAAAGTCATCTTGTTTTTTTTTTCTGGTACAAAACGTAAAACATACAGAAGGGACAACCTTTTCAGCTGCTGAAGTAAACTTGAAGCTACATGCAGTGGTCTCCACTGTGGACCAGATCATGATCTGACATGTGCTGTGCACCCAAATTCAGCTGGTGCTGCAACTGGACTGTCCTCATCTCCCTTCTCTTTGAGACTGTAACTCCACAAGCCCAGTGTTCCACTGCCTTGGAGCAAACAGGGCACAAGCCTGCTTTCAAGATGTTCAGGCACATCTTGAGAACATATCAGGTAAATGAGGCTGTTTATGAGAGATCTGTTATAGCCGGTTCAATAGTATGTAATTTAAGACTATGTTTTAGACTAAGAGTGGGGACTCTCATGTAGTGGGTTAATACATACATGACCTTTAGCACATTCTGACCTTCCTCAGCCTGAGATAATGTTCCATAACAAATTTATTGTGTCGGGGAGATGATTTGTCAGCCAGCAGAAGTAACTGGTAAGAACAAAAGGGGGCAGGGACTGAGAGGAGTCTGCCAGTTGGGAATGCTCTTTTATTTATTCTCTGCATCTAGATTGTAATTTTCTATGTGCAATGTCTGAATCCCCACCTATCCTGTGACTGAGTGCTGATGGATACTTCTTGCTTTACTTATCTTTTGTGTGGTCTTGTAGTTTGTCAATGGTTGTCCCTTTAGACTATAAGCCGGTGAGAGCACAGACCCTTGTCTGCTTGGTTCTGACCTACTGATGCCCAACAGCAGCTATATTTATAATGCTATGTAAGTTAATAGGTAATAATTCATCTATAAACCAAATTCTCCCTGCTCAGAATGTTGGCAAGCAATATGCAGCTTCAGAAAATTTTTGCACAAGAAATTCTTCATAAATGCAGATATGTATATCCATTCTGATCAAAAACTCTTTGGAAAGCAGAGTGAGAGTATTTGAGGTTTTAAGTCACTTCATTGCACTGTAATTATTTTCTCTATCTTAAGACATCTAACACAGAAAAGCCTTTTACAACAATATTTTGCATGTTTTTAAACAGAATTGGGGCTCTTATCAGAGCAGGGAATATGCTTAAAGAAAGAATTTCTAGTGAATGTTTACTTGAGTAAAAGAGGCATTGTCAATGGCTATATTTCCTTTTTTTCAATTGCTTTTTGAATATTTATAGACCTCACCTTTTATGTATGATATAAATGTCATAGAAATTTCATGGAAAATGACCTTTGAAGAAGTGGATTCAGTTGCTTTAGGACTTGCAGCTACCCATGGAAGCCCAAACTCTCAAACACAAGCATGCTGATGTGACTTTGTGTGTTCAGTGAAACTATCACACCAGTCTGCACCGGACTTTTGAATATGAAAATTTGCAACTAACTAGCCACAGATCTGCAGTACTAATATAGTAAATACAATTCTTAGCAAGAAATGCAGTAGACCAAGCAACAGTGAGGTTTTGGAGCACTGCGTTGTTTTCTCTTCTTTTCCTTCCTTTTTCCCTTTACTGCATTTTCTCTTTTCTTTTCAAAATGGGAAAGAAAACATGCAAATGAGAAAGAGAAGGCAATGAAATGATTTTTACTCATACAACATCTATTGGTTTTGGAAGTCAAATCAGATAATTTTTGCATGCGATCATTGAGATTTTATTTTTTGAAAAGGACTTAAAAATACCCAGTTACAAATATTTCACTATCTATAAATTTTTATCATTTTTTTTCCTTGTGAGATCTAGATCCTCATCGTCATATCAGCTATTACAAATACCTCGCTTTTATGCAGCTCTTCGCATCACATTTAAAGCATTGTAGATATGACACAGAATGAATTGCCTGTCTTAATTCTCTTGCAAAGGACAATGGTATTAATTTAAGTATCAAGTTCACCTATACTTTTATGAAATTAACTCTGGAATTATATGTCTGAAAATATAATGCTGCTTTTATTGAGTAATACTGCTACTGAGCACATTAATAAATTATTGCCATCTTCTATGATTACAATAAAATATTTTAAAATTAAATCCAGAGATGCAATTAAATTAATGGACTCAAGGAGAAATATAAAGCTATAGGATGTAACAGTGTAAAAGGCTATCTCATGGTTGTGTGAGCCTTTTAAGTATCAGATGGATTTTCATTATCAAGAGATCTGAATTCTTTTAGATCCCACATTGACATTAAAGGCAGGATACCATGAAAGTAATGCTTAATATTAAGCTAGGTATACACTCCACAGCTAAGAGAAGATTCTCATTCTTGGACAAACATTTCAAGCTCAGAGAGCTCACCCCTGTTTTTCAGTGCATTTTTCTCTCCCAGTCCCATTTTATGAAGTTCACGGGCTGATTCCACCTTTCTAGAGTCCTCAGGGAAGCATCAGAAGTGACTTTGAGAGTTGCTGTGAAGTGGTATGAATAATTATTATTCCTGGAATTCATTTTCTTATAACATAGAGCTTTTGGGAACAAAGGACCAAAAAAAGAGTCTAATGGGGTTACATTGTATTTATGTATTTAGGTTTAAGTGTTCAGACACAAAGGCACAAGAACCTTCATGAGTAGCATGAGACCTTCCTTGGAATATCTTCCCTTGAAGGAAATTGGATTTTTGCTATTGCTTGAAGTAGGAATAGTTTATTGCATTGAGGAGATGAGCCCAAATAAAGGGGAACAAATAATAGCTTGTATTTTTATTTTCATTGGCGCAAATCCATGTATTTGAAGGGATGAGAATTTGGCAGAGGATGGATAGTGTGGTGTCAAATTGATCTCATGCCTACTGTTTATGTTTCATTATGGTAGTGTCTTCCTGGCAAATTAATCTCATAATGGTCAGTGTTGATTGTTTTTTTGGTCAAATGTTGTTCTATTGTTCCTGAAAAATAGGAAGAATTCTTACAAGCTCTTTATTCCCTAAACAGTTTTTCAGTGCCCTTTTGAAATATTTTGGTGTATTTTACAAGTGATCGTACATGAAGTACGTACCATGAAGTAAATCAGCCACAGTGGTTCAATACCATTTTAATTGAATTGTCTATGTATTTAAATTGAAATAGTCAATTGCAGAGGTATATTTGCCCAGGAAGCCCAGCTTATAAGCCCAATTTATTCAGTAGCTAACGTAAATAGACCTGCATAAAATTACAGAGCCAGGAGACCCAAGTATTAGATGTGAATCTTTCCCTCAGCAGACTGCCCCTTTAAATTGGTCTCAGAAAAAGAACAGTGCATTTATAATTTAGCTTGTCCTGAAGGAGAACTCTTCTCTGTGGGAGGATCCTCTTTAATTACAACTTCACAGTAATAAGATGAGAAATGAGCAAGCAAGAAAGTACTGCTGGAATGAGACATGATAAATCAGTTTGTCCAGGAAGCACGTTTATACCAGATCTATCACCACATTCAGCACGCTGCTATCTTTCTTATTTCAATAAGGAAATCTCATGAAGAAATTTTAATTGCATACTATTAGGTGAAAGTCAATGTCCCATAATGAGCAAAGTGAAACCTGCATTTTTTCTTCTTTTATCTTCATGCTTTGAGTTCCCAAGGATTAACACAAAATGATTTGCCCTTAAATTGCACCCTTTTTTTTTTTTTTGTTCATTTGTCTGAAGGATGTAGATTTTAGGTAATTTAAAAGGCACCAAGCTTTTGCTGTATGCTTCGTGCTTGCAAGTTGGGAGTCAGAGGGGAAAAAATTTCCAATTTTCGAAGTCTCTTATTGTTAAGGGTGACTGAATGGCAGCCCGCAATTATATGATTTCAATGTAATTCATTCAGTAGGGAAGAGGCTGGTTCATAGATGCCTGGCTTAAAAGATTGGCATTGCTGTGTGATTAATTTCCAAACTTTGGAGGTATTTTCAACAGCATACAATGGAAGCATGTGACAGTGACATTTTCTGGATTTGTGCTAGGATTGCTTTATAATTGAAGTGCTAGGCTTGTGGGGGTCACATCATCATTGGAGTTTCATTTTTCATAGTGTGAGTGTATGTTTGTGTGCATATATATGTTTGTATATACAAAAAAATATACGCATCTGTGAGTGCACATGTATATATACGTATAAAGAACCACACATGGATGTGATGTATGGAAGCGTACAGGGAGCTTTTATGCAGATGTCTTTAGAACGTGCTTGCAATTGCCTCTTTCACGTAGATGTTCATGAGATACTTTTTTTTTTTTCCCCTTTCACATAGGAAAGGTAATGATGAGGTTAATTCTTGAAAGAGTTGTAATTTAATGCTTGATTTAGGATATTTAAGCAAAAAAAGTATTTGTTTTTTTTTGAGTGAATTAAATTTGTAAGTTATAATTGCAGGCAAAAATTGCTATAATGGGCAATGGGGAAGTGCCTTCTCTGCAACAGCTTTTTTTGGTCCATTGTTTGTTATGGTCAATGGATTCCCTAATTACTTGTATTTAAAGCTGTGCCAAATCTTCATTATTGGACCTCAAGCCACATGAACCTTACCTGAACAGAAAAGAGCTGAAATGAATCAGAAATAAAAACAGAACACTTTCTACTTCTCACCAGAAGTAAGATGCACAGCATTTCTACCTCAAAAGACAGAGAAATTGAGGGTTACACTCTCAAAAATTTAAATCAAAATGTAATACATGAAGTTTTTGTCTCTTTTAGCTGATGTTTCTAGTTTTGAACCTATAGGTTTTATATTGCAAGTTTTTGATGTAACTGTAGCAACCAGAATAATCTTTTAAAAATATAGGCTATCATTTTTGGATTATTTGTATGACTCTGGGAAATCGATTTGAAGAATAATGTTACACTTGGGGGAAAACTGGGTTTAAAGCTGGCAATGCTGGGTGGGGTTGATTCTAGCTGAAGATATTCTGGTAAAATTATTTTTGTCAAAAAAGCAAATTGGATATTGCTTTTGCTGGAAAACTCATACCAGTTTCAAAAGAAAAGCTTTTTGAGATGAAGATCCTAGGTTCAGGTCCATATTCTTTGGGTTTCATGAAACCCTGTGAAAGTTTTAGGTTTCAGAAACACTTTTGAAGTCGTGGCAGAGAAGTACTCCTCTCTAAATATAGATGATTCCTCCTTCAAGTCCAATTTGAACTTCAGACCAGTATAAATATTTTGGAGAATGGGATAAATGAGAAGGAAAGGAGTAAAAAGACAAAAAAAATGGAACACGTAATTTTAATATTTCTCTCATGGGAAAGATTGTTGAGTTCTTGCAGGTTTTGGGTGTTTAAACTCTATCAAGTACTAGACTGTACTGCTGGCTTGCAAGGGGAAAAAATTAAAACTTGGAAAATTGAAAAGTCCTAGTCAGCAAATTTCCCCCCAAAGCTGGGAAAGAAGGCAATGTAGTGTCAAGATACTTATACACTGCTCAAATACCCAAATTTGCATGATGAACAGAAGTCCTGGGGTGAATTCACCTGGGGCAAGACAACATATTTCTGCCTTCTATTTCTTACCTGGTTTTGCTTTGTGATGAAGGGTGGTGAGTTGCTGCTCTAGTTTGTGTATGGCATCTCTCCTTCAAGCTTGTACAACATCCCCGTGCATTGTAGAGGTTCCTGTTTAGCTAAAGTACACAGAAGCTCACTGAGGGGTGGTGACATCTCTATTCATCTGGTCTCACGGCATTTTCAGAGTAACCCTTGCCTCGGGATGGGGTCTTTAGAAGGCCTAAATATTATAGGGCTAGAGATTGCTTTTGGAATTTCAGTAAAACAGGACTGTCTTGTGAGTGAACTCAGCATCACGGCGGGAAAGTGCTGGGGAATGTGAAGCAGATGGGAGCCAGCATTACAAAACGATAAAAGCTGTTAAAAATGTCAGGTTCCCTGTTTGGTCCTGGTTGCTACAGGCAGCAGAGTAAAGGAGGGGTTGAAAAGATAGGGATGGGGAGGCTCACATGGGTTGTGCTTCCCTCCCTTGGTGAAAGGTGGGTTTGTGTGATGGACAGACTCCATGTGGGGGAAATTCTCCTCTCAGTATGAAATGATTGTCTATTTGTTCTGCTTGCAGAGCTCCCATTAATGCCAGTGGGACTCATGGAAAGAGTTCTGAACAGGAAGCCAAGAGCAACTGTGATTCAGAGATGAGCAATTTGCCCCATAACGTGAAGGTAGTTTTATGAGCTGTTTGTTTAAGTTGCTCTACACTGATATCGAAACTCTTCAAAAATGACCCAGTTGTACAGTAACCTGGTCCCACTGCATTACACAAACACCACCACTTTGGGTTTTTTTGCACACCTTCTGGGATGTCAGTGATACAGGACTGCAAAGGGCTTACACTGTAAGTCCAGACCATTGATATCAGAAGAAATGAAATTTTATAATACCATTCCTAGAACATAATTCCCTTCTCACAACCATTTTGTTTCTGTAATTTCCAAGGAATTACAGTGTTCAGCTATTTCAAATTAGCCATTTCAGAATAACTTCAGTTTTGACTAACATATACTCAAACCAGACTCATAAAATAAATGGTGGCAAGTGTCTATGATTTTTCTCATGATAGGAAGGAAAGGGGTGAATAGTAGGATTTCCATAATTTTCTGTTAAAAGAAACAAGTTAACACCCTCTCCCACTGTACCAGCTCCATGGCAAATAAAGACTAATTGCCAATTATATCAGGTGTTTATGTACAATTTCATGCCAGAGTTAGTGTGTGTTCAAGTATTAACCCACAAAAAGTGCAGATTTTGTGTGGGTTGTTACCTTTTCTAGTTAAAAAAATAATGTATGTGAGTTGAGACAAGCAACTGAATGCTGGTCTTATAATGACAGAAAATAGACTTTTATTTTACAGTTATCATCAAAATGAAAGGGAGAGAAAATTTCTGAAACTGCACGTTCTCTAAGAAGGGGTGGAATAAGGATGTTGGACGAGAGGGGTTTGGATGATGTGTCAAAGGAGAAACAAAGCAAAGAGAAAATTGGTTATAACTCTTCTCCAGTATATGGGAAAACCAGAGGAATTTCACCAAATCTTTATGCATGAAATGCAGGGAATATGCACCTCTAAACTCAAGCAACTGCATCACGCTGCTAATCAGAAAAGGAGAAAAGATATTTGGAATGGCTCCTGATAAAAGGGGAAATGTGCCAAGCTATTATTACACAATATTTAATGTACTTATTTATGTTGCAGTGATGCAAATGGAGAATTTTCTTTTAAAATGAATGAGGCTGATGGAAGTTGGTACTCTGTGGTGGCTGTTGGGCGGCCTTGATATCATGGGCTGCGAAGGCTCCTGGCCCCAGTCCAGTTCCTGTTCTGTGCTACTGGCTGAAAAGAGCTGTCTCTTCTGTGCCACCACCTATTTCCAGAGTGTCACAGGGATGCAAAGCTCCGTGAGGCTCTGGCTGGTTGTCTCGCTGTCTCTCTGGTCCAAAGAACATCCTAATCCAGTCACAGAGCAGAAAGGAGACTTGTGCTAGCTGTAGCTGTGTTTTCAAATGCACTGTTGAGCGGGGCTGGCGCTGCTGGGGTGAGAGAGCTTGCTAGAGGCTTGCCAGGACACGTGGTTTAGGTTAGCCCAGCTGTTTGGAAGAAATACTCCCTTTGCAATATGTACTGGAGTTTTATTGACTTGCAAAACTATCTAAATAACTAAGTACCTATGTGATCCACTGTAGCTCTTTGATTATACTAAGGATGCTTCTTAGTTATCTTTTCCTCTAATTCAACATTTATAGTTAAAACTCTCAGTGTGGGCATAAACTACTCTGTTTCAAGTATTTCTTGCTTTCCTGGACAGTACAGTTTCCTGTTTTTAGGAAATATACCTCTTGCTGTAGATATCTTTTACTTAATTTATTTAACATAGAAGATCTCAGGTGAGCAGTACATACACCATCTAGATGCTAACATAGAAATGCTTAAATTTTTTGCCTTATCTCAATAAGTGACTTTCCCTTAAGACTTGCTGTTACACTGATTTCTCTATTTTAACAGTTTTGAATTTGTTAAAATTACGGGTAATTTGAATGTGTAAATCTTCTGATATAATAGCTCTGAAATCTATTGAAAGCTTGTGCAATTAGCAAACCCCTTTCCATTTGTATGTTCATACTGTCTTCTTGCAGCAATATTAAAAAAAAAAATAAATCACTGTTGTATGATACCACAGTGCAAAACCCATGCTGAACATAGTTAAGATGTATGTGAGATAAAAGGTCTTGTGTTTTAAACACACATGTGTTGGTTGCCTGTACATGGGAGCATCTGCTGAGTGCAGGAGTGCTTGCTTCTGGGGGAAATTACCTGGTTTGCAGGTGTAATAATTTCTGTGGTCTGTGAACTAGACTTTCATAGAGCAACTTTCTTTGTGCAATTTCAGAGCAATGTCATCAAATTTCTGCAACTTCTATGCTTTCAATGTGCTTTGGAGGACTTGGTTACGTTGAACAACATTAATAGATTTTTTTTATCCTGAAAGGATTCTTTTAGGGACAGAAACATGAGGACTATGAAATGCTTTAGAATCCAAATCTTTCCTTTCTCCAGATTCAGAGCTCTTGGGGTTTTCTGCAGTACCTGCCTATATTGTATGGAAGTAACTTTACGACTTCTATGAGAAGTAGAACAAGGTGGTAGCAAATAACGGTCCTTAGTTCTGTAATCAAAGACATCCAATCCTGGCTGTGAGGGGTAACATAAAAACCCAAATAGTTAAAATACCTGATTTTAGCAGTGGAAAAAGGTTTTTAACCACAGTTGAAGAATTCATTCAAGTCTTGATCATGGTGGGACCTGCAAGGGTGAGCTAACCTCTCCAAGGTGGAAAGAGGTTGCCTCCCTGAAGATTTCTTGACTCAACAACCTGTCCACACACCTTGTATACCCACTTTCTCAGCCCAGTGACCCACTGAATGCAGTGATGAAAACTTGGTGTTATTTGACCTTTTCATCTGATTAAAATGCTTGGTGCTGGGTTCAGCTGAGTTTGGATACCACCATGGCATTTTGAATTCAGGATGACTATATAATATCAATTAAAATGACAGTGACAGGGCTTTTCTTGTACAACTCTTTAATACAAGCTGTAAGGCACAGAGGGGCTTGGTGGTTTCTTTGTGGCTTGTTTCTTTCCTGGTCTCTGTATTTTCAACTAAGGGGACACGGTCCCCTGCCAGTAGATGCAGGCTATTTAAATGCTCCATTGGAGAGGGATTAAAGTTTATGCAAGGTCACTGGGGATGTGATAATTATAATCACAGGTTTTTGGCTCCACAATGACAGCCATTTGTTATTTTCGCTCGAGTAATTCCTGCAGCTTGGAGCTGTTGACAAGCGTGCACTGATTTACTGGCCCCCCCAGGTCCCAAGGCAGTGTCCGCTCTGAAGTCTGACACCCCTGCCTGGCTCCTGCTGCTTTCAGTATCTTTTCTGCTGTGAGCTGCAATACCGACTGAAAATTGGAGAAAAATATTGTGTTAGTTTATAATGGGATCAGAGAGAGAGAGACATAGGGTTGCTGAGTTTGTTACTACTCTGCAGCTTCTCCATTCCCTTTCCATGGCTAAGCATTTGTTTCTGTGTTGTGAGGGGATTAATAAACTACTGATGTGATTTACAGTATAAGACTATTGGAGTCTTTTTGTGGTGGAGAGGCCTTGAGAGCTTGGATGCAAAGATCAAGAGAAAAAAAATCCATTCTTTTGAGAAGCAGATCTCCCTTCTGTGTCTTCAGCCTCTTCGTCTCCCTTTCCCTTTCTTTTTGATTTATGTTGCCTTATTTTGTTTGTTTTTGCAATCAGAAGTAAGAGCATTTTAATACATATTAAATGGTGATAAATTGAGAATAGCTGATGGGTTAGAGCCAATATGACATTTGTCTTTATAGGTGGGGAGATTGATAACTCACGAGTGGCGTGAAAAAATCAAGCAAAATCACTTAATAGGGAATCTGTTTTTTGGAGGAGCATTTTTCTTTTGTGCAAGTGCATGACTGCTATGATAGCTCTTTATATTTTGTTTATTCAGCTTATCTGTGCTTTCGCCAGGCCTCCAATTTCCTCACCCCCTTCTGTCTGAAATACCCCAACCTTCCCAATTTGCATTTAATACATTTAATACATGACCTTTCTCTCTCCCCTACTGAACCTTCAGCACTGGTTGGTTCTTTGTCTATAGCTCAAACTTCCCTTTGCTCTTCTTGAATACATTCCAAAGTCTCCTACATCTGGTCCACCATCTGTGCTCTCATTTCTGAGCACAAACCAGGTAGGTTAAGGACACTTCCAGATGTCCCCAGAAGAAACGATGGCAGGGGAGCAACTGGGAAGCTCAGTTTAATGCCAGATGAGCATAAAGAATTTATAATTTTCAGGAGCTGCTTGAGAGCCTTGTCTAACAAGCTGTCCTTGCCTAGGGCTGACAGTTTCCCCCAGCCCAGCACTGCATCCCTCCTTCTTCCTGCTCTGATGAGTTGAATTTGAGTTTGTCTCTGTTGTTTCCTTGACGCTATTTAACCTCAAACTTCTTGCTGCTGCTTCTTTCTCAGTTCTTGCCTTTCTGCAGCTTTTTACAGGATCTCACCCGTTTTCCTGCATGCATGCTTAATACTCCTCAGCAATGGTTTGTTCAAAATATCCCTTTCTCATCAAATTTCCCAGAGCTACCTTGCTCTCAGTTTCTCAGAATTATGTTACCATCTGCTTGTCTTTATGCAAGATTTTTCCAGGAGTGCTGGGATGAAGAAGTGCTGGGCATGTATAAGGTCTGGTAGCAGAGCTGGTATGGTCTGATTGCAGATGTGGTATGATTTCAACAGCTCTGTTTTCTCAGAGAACTAGGAAAATAGGAAAAGTCTTTCTGGCTGTCCCTGCATGATTGGTGTCCTATCCCCAAGTCTCACCATTACTCCCAGCACAGATGTCTTGCCAGCTTTCTTCTTGGTTTCCAGTAAGTGTTCCTCCTACAGAATGGAAAATGACTTTCCCAATTGTCATGTGAGGAAATAATTCTTCTCTTCCACCCAGTTGTACCTCTGGAAAGCTTCTGACATCACTAATCAATGTTATACTCCTCTTGTCTCTCTGTCCTGTCTCCAGGACTGTGTCCTTTTAGATTTCTAATGGTGAATTTAAGACAACTTGCTACCTTTCCTTTTATTATCCCAATATGGGCTAATATTACCCCATTATTTCATGATTTAGGTCATGAGTCGTCATCAAGGTGAAAAACATTTGATTTACCCTTGAAATTTAATTTAACATTTTCCTCCCATCTCTAGTTTCACCTCCAGAGCAATAGTAGCATTTCCACTTATTTAAATCCTGCTTCAGCAGAGATGCTTACTTGTATTATTTCTTTCTGAGCTGTTGTAATCTTCTGTGTTTATCTCTGCCTGCAAACCTGGCCCCATTTCACTGTGAGCTAATTGAAAGAACTTACAAAGTTAAGTAGACTAAATTCAGGAGAAAGGAAGGTTTTCTGTCTTCTTTTTTTGTGTTTTTTTTTTTTTTTTTTCCAGAAAAACTGGGCAAGTTGCTTGGTTTTGTGTAGAGTGTTTTTGTCAGAGGCATCAGCAGAATCCGTCTGTATAACGTGTCAGATCCAAGGCTGAGTGAGAAGTCATTGGTCTTCTGTGAGTCCTTTTTTTATTATAAAATAAAACCTAACCTTTTAGGAATTTAAATAAAGAACTACTTTTTAAAAAGCAGCATTTGCCACTTTTGTAAAACTGTCTTTTCTGATGCTATATTACACTGCACAGGGGTTTACTTTGAGGAACAAGGACCTGCCGTTGTTGTGCAAAATAACTATATTAAAAATGTTATAATGGTACAGTGAATCTCTGTGGATTCTAAGATTGTTACAAACATTGGTGAATTAGTTAATACTTGTAAATTAGTAGTGTTTTCGTCGGGGTAAAAAGAACCACAAAGAAGTGATTTAATAGTAGCAGAACTCATGCTATTTTGTATTGCATAGTGCCTCGCCATGTTGTTTTTGGGCTGCAGTTTGAAATGCTCTCGGCAGTAGCATTGGCCTCCTCTGCTCACCCTGATGCAGCAGCAGAGCTGAGCTCAGCAGGCACTTGCTATTAGCTGCCCATCACCACCATCAAGAAAACAGATGGGTCAGAACAGTTACAGCTCACACGAAACTTTTCCTCCGGAGATGAGTGCTCAGGGAAGTGTGGAAGCAGGAAAGTAGGATGGGTCTTGGGGGACCTGCTGGTGTTTGTAAATGGGGGCTGAAAGGGAGGCTGCAACTCAACACTGAAGGCCAAAGGGTGAGGGCTGAAGGCTAGGGATAGTTGGGGAATAGGTGTCAGGAAACCACTATGGTAGGTGAGAGGGGAGAACGGGGAAGGAATTGTGGAAGTGAGAGCTTTGAAAGCTGGGACTTGCATGTCTGTGTGTCCATTTCATGTGGAATTCAGCTTGCTGCCTGTAGCAGATACGGAACAATATTACGTAGGTGTCTTGTGTGAGCTATGCAACTTACTTTGTCATAGACCTGTGCTTGGTCAGCTACAAATATCACAGCAAAACCAATTAGTTGTATATCAGTGTGAACCTGGTTTGAAATCTCATGATTTTTGGGCAAACTTGTGATTTTTGGTGCAGGAGATGGAGAAAGTTGTGCTGCATGTACTCTTGTTGGACATACTGGTCAAGCTATTTCCCAAATATCCCTAAAATTCTCAACAGATTGGAAGAATGCAATGTGTTCTGTGTTCTACTTGTTCTGCTGCATTTTGAGAGTGGCTTTATATAGCACTGAATTGTGCAGGAATTCAACCAACTCTTTGTCACACCAGGAAGTGGTGGAAGTGCAACAGAAGTCAGATTTTCTTGCCTTGTAGATGTTCTCTTGTTGCTTTTAGGGCATTTAAATTTACAAGGAAAATGCTCAAAGAAAGCAGATTTGCATCAGCGTGAGATGACTTGGGATTTGCTAGCTGAAATGGATGAAAGGTTGGGGGTGAGGTCCTCTGTAGGAACCTTGGAGGATGAATTAGGTAAATAATATGTGGGTTCCATGGGTTGATAGATGTTCTTTTTGGCAAATTCTCCTTGTGCACAAGTGATCAGTGACTGTACAATAATAATTTGCTAGCCTATCTCCCAAACATCCAACATACAATTACTTACATGAATCAAACGCACACGGGAAATATGTCAGATTAGACCCTCAAACAGTGTTGTATTCCCATATTATAACAGTACCATGATGTATAGGCAAAATGAGGGACAAGTCATTGAAGGTAGGTACTGAGCCACCCTTTAGCCATACCAAGGACCAATGGGGACATGATTCCATCTTTCCATTATATAAAAAGCTGTTACCAAGAGGACAGTGATTGGTTTCTTCAGTTGAACCTCATGTTCAGCAAGAACTGATTAGGAAGTAATAAATGAAATGAAGAAAGCTTAACGTAGACTTCAGAAAGAACTTGTTAACTTTAAGGACAGACAAAAGTGCAACAGCTGAGTTACTGAATCCCCAGATCTGTAGGGTTTTACTGTTAGAAAGTGAGGAATGGTGGGATACTTGTTCCTGGAGTGGAATAGATAAAATGATTAGATTATTTTTTTGTATTCTTTGCTTTGTTTCATTCCTGGAATCATGATCTGAACTTAAAAATATTATTCAGTACCTTCCTCACTTCCTGTTTTTCCATGCATGAAGTGCTCTACTTCTCTTTTCCACCCTTTTTAAGCTTTACATGGGTTCTTTGCCTTTCTTCACTATTTTTGTAGGGTCTGTTTCTGGGAAAATGATGTTTGGTCCTATTCGACTTTATTCCCCAGTGCAGCTGTGCTGGCAAAGTAGGTCTTCTGCAAACTTCTTAGTCCTGAGTGATACAGTGTAGATGAACGGTGCTATATAAATGTAAATTTCAATTCATTCCCTTCATTCATTCAACAAGCTATCAACACAACCTTGTCATTTCAATTTTTCACACTTTTTTGTGGGAGTCCTCTGTCTCAGTGAAGTCTCATTTCCTCAGCCCAGTGCCAAAGGTGACCAGGCTGTATTAGAATATGCAGTCACTTTTTTTTTTTTTTTAATGTGGTCAGACATAACGAGAAGAAGGAAGAAGCCAGTTGCAGCCTCAGCCAACCTTTCTCTCTGCTTCATTAACCAGACTACAGCCAAACAGGTAACGCTGCCGTCTTCACCACTGCCCATGTACCAGTGTGTGCCTTGTTAGCAATATTTTTCAAACTTCGGTAAATGACACACTTTAACACTGATAAAAACACTGAAAAAATATTTACATAGGAAATACTAAGAATCAAGGATACTCAGGGTGGGGAGGGAAATATATTACAGAAAAATTATCTTTCCAAATCCCCCCTTCCCATTACTGCTAGAAAGAAGAGATGCTTTTCCTTCTGCAGTTTGGCCTAGGACTTTTTCTCCCACAGATTGTTCGAGCTATAGAGTTTGCAGGTGAAAGTGCCCTTGTGTGTGCTTACACAGCCTCTTGCTTAGAGATGCCAGTTCTTCATGCTAGTATTAGCGATTTCCCAAATAGTTACTGTCTACAAATTAATGAATAACAGGATAAAAAAGGTCCTTCAACTTTCAACCTGTGGTATTCTGACCATTTCATGTTTCTACTTAGTCATCTAAGTGCAAAAGAGCTGATACTCCCTCCGGCACTTAAAATGTCATTGTCACTGGTATGACTGTTCTCTGACTGGCCAACATTAAATCACTTCTCCAAAATTTTTGAGTTTCTTTTTGCCACATCTGGCCTGTTTACACCTTGTGTCTTGACATCCTTCACAAAGGATGCCAAACGCTTCACACCACTCTTCTGATGTGGTCCTGGTATCACATCAAATTCAGTTTATCCATTTGTCCTTACAAAGGACAACCATAATATCATAACATAATGTACATGTGGGTTGGTCAAAGCTGCACAATTTTATCCAAGATATGTATGTTATTACCCTAAGAATCCACGGGGAGAGTCCAAAACCTTTTGAATGTGGAGTTCAAAACGCTTGATTTTGATCCGCTTTAGCACAACGTGTGCTTTTGAGAACAGAATTTCTCTGCTGTCTTAGAGACACTTCTCCAACATCTGACTCCTGAGCCTTACAGAGTTGAAAATTACCTTCTTATTTATCTTAACCTCTCATGCAATCTCCCTTACTGTCTCTTCTTCTGCCTCCTGTATTAATTTTTTTCTTTACACTCTCTTAACTTCCTTCTGCAATCTTTCTAGTCCTCCTCTCTACCTAATGTTTTATAGCTTGCATATGCCTCTTTCTTAACCTTAATTACTTTTTGCACTTCCTACTCCTAGTGTATTTATTGCTTGATAGCACACATAAGCCTTGGCATATATTCATTTATCTTTGGATGTTTCTCATTTGCCTTTGGTTCATTTGGTAGTGTTTCTGTATCTCAGCCAGAAGTCTATGGGGTCAAGATTCACCCAAACATTAGCTGTGTTTCTTGGAGGTTCATGCTGCAGTTGGTTTACAGCCCTCTTCGATACCATACTGATGTTTTCAAGCAGTACCTTCCATAGGCATTTCCTCTGTGCAGCCCTGCTGCTTGCCCAGGTACCCAGCCAGATAAAAGTTAAAGACCCTATAGCATGCTATTGAAAGAGTAAGAAAACTGTGTCTTGGTTAATATTTTGAAAACAAAATGCTTCAGAGACCACTGGTGTACATGTGAGTTATTGTTAGCTTGTGCATTTGGCAGGTTTTCATTACTAGAGCCCTATAGGATTTAATCAGGACAATTAAACAGTTTGACAGTTGTTTGTTCTGTGGGGGTGTGGCAAAGAAATTAGTACTTTATTGAACCCTGTTCAGCAATGCTGTTTAAAAGACATCAACCTAGTAGTAAGAGCCTCATATGCTAATCCATAAGGCCAGTTACTCTTTCTTTTGTTTATCAATAATAAATGTTGACAATTTAAATAAAATGGAGATTTTAGACACATCATATTTTTATTTGCTAATACAACAGATTGATGCTCTGCCTTCTTAAAGCAACTTTAAACTGATAACTCTCTATATTAAATTTTTTGGAGGTATCTGAGTTTGGAGCTACCTCAGTGGTTTTCCATCAGTGAAGTCAGAACCAAAAGCAGTTTTACTTCACAGTAGGTTGTCATAATAGACAAGATGGAGGACCTGAGATGGTCTCATTCTCATGGTTTTTAGTTATTCATTGGTGTCTCTGAGTCTACTTTTCTTTCCTTCTGTGCCAGCAAGTAATATTGCTAAGTTCAACGTTCAGATAATGAGGTTGGCTTAAAATAATATTTTTTTCAAACCAAATATTACTGTATTTTGATGACTTCTCTGAAAAATTCATCTTTGTGCAATTCATTGTCACATTTATACTCTGTCCTCTACCTCTGGTTGGAAAGGGTGTTATTGGAGAAAGGGTGCATTAAAGAAAATTGCACCATAAAATAGCCATCCATATCCTGATCAGATCCATGTCTGACAAAATGGTATGTGATGTTCATGGCAGGTAGATGTTAACTAAGATTTGCTACGCAGTTTTGGGTATGTCTGCTCCAGATTTTATACTGACTTGTATGGGAGGAGAAACACGGATTTAATGTAGCAAAATTAGCAAATAGAGAAGGTCAATTGCTACTCCTTGTTATGCTGCTGCTGTCTACTATCCTTTAAGAAAGCCACAGGAAATCTGATGAATATATTTTTAATTATGTTTTCTTATATTAAATCACACCAAATCTGCCTCTGATGATTTTTCCCATCCATTTAGTGGAAGATAACCCAGGGAAACAAAAATAAAAACTGAGTTGGAAATCAACAGCTGATTTATAAATTGTCTGCTAAAGGCAATTTACTCTCTTTGTCTGCTGCACTTACCCAATTGCTGCGGAAACTAATTGCTCTTTTCTGGGCATTCTTTTAAAGAAAAAAACCCAACAACCCACCACAAAACAAAATAAACAAAAATGTGTGCCAATGTGAAACACTGACTTCTAATCGGAGCTTCCCGCTAATTATCAGCTTCTTATTGGGGAACCATGTCCAATGCACAAATGTAATTGCAAATGACAACACGAACGCTAGCTATGACAAGCACAAGGTGGAACATTTTCAAGCACATATAGAGCTCTGGCAGTGTCAAGGTCTTTTTCAGGTCAGATCCCTAGCAGCTGATCTAGTTCTGCGCTGAGGGTGATTCAAAGGTTAAGTCTCATACCAAAGGGCTGTTCTGGTCAGACACATAATTGGAATAACAAAGTCAATATATGTTGCTGGTTGTGGGACACAATCTTCATTTGATCTCTCACACGGCAGATTAATTAAGTGTTATCAATTAATGGCCTGGTAAAAGTGAACACCCTGTTAGTCGCTTTTCCAAGTAGTGTCAAGCATATGCAAGCCCTGGGGGGAAGGAGAGGGCTGAGGGGAATCACCCCTGAACAGCACAATTGCTTTCCAAGAGCTGGAGAATAAAAATAATGGGAATATAGATTGCAAAAAGTAACAACTAAATAATAATAAATTTTTTCCATATGTTCTGTTTTTACAGTGACTCTGAGATTTGAGTGGAACTGCATTTGAAATCATTCAATCAGGCTCTCATCAAATCTCTTTGATGAGAAATATTGCTCTTATTATTGTACACCAGTATATATCAAACTGCAGCAAGCAATGTGCAGGGATGGACGATGTGATGCCTTTGGGCACTGAGGGGCACATACCTGGAGGAGCAGTACAATGGCCTTCCTTAACCCCGCTGTGACTGCTCAGGTGTGCAAGTGCTCAGCACTGTGAGTAATTGACAGTGCCAATTAATAGGTTTGCAGTGTTTAGGGTGCCCACCAGAGAGAAGTAGCAAAGGTGTTTTCTAAGCTCAATGGAAAGAACGGTTCAAATATTCTTTGTGTGTGTGTGGTGTGGTTTTTTAACTGATCAAATAAATTATGCACTTTTAAGCTTTTAGGGCTTGATTTGTGAAAACAGAATCAAGCATCTAAAGTGCATGAGATCATCTAACACTGAACTGCATCTATCGGAAAGGTACTTTGGGTATAAAGCAATGAATGACTTCCTTCAGCTCACCCAGCAACAAATAATAGAGCTGAAAACCAAGCAGTCCTTGATACTCTTCCTTATCTACGGCCTGTTTAATTTTGCAAGTGCACCACCAGCCACTGTTTCTAGAGCAGCGGATGCAAACAGGCATTCAGATTGCCTTCAAAAACAAACTGGAGAGATACGTTATTTAGAGAGTCTGTCTGAAAGGTATTTGTTAACTGTTAGCCGTTGCTCTTAATGTACATTTTCCTGACAGTAGTAATACATTTCAGCAGTTTGATTTCTTTCAGTCCATGCAACAAAAAAATGATAGAATTTACTTCCATGTACTTAGAGTACTGGTGATGTTATAGATGTCTGAGCAGCTGCATAGATAGACTTGGCTTATGATGAAGCTCGCTCTCTTGCAAGGTAAAACTCAGATACCATTTTATTTCAAGGGGTCACATACGGCACACCAATGTTCCACTTACAGGGAACCTACATTTAAAGCAAAATTATTTTTTTGGAGAAAAATAGATTCCAGTTCAAACCAGAGGGACACAGCTTGTGTGTGGTGTTTATTTTTTAGTTGCCACTAGATGGGATGTTTTCCAGGTTATGACATCTATGTGATGGCAGGATGAGCAGACACACTGCAAGGCCATGGCACGTAGCCTGTAGAGCACTGGGGCTGAAGAATGGTGAGAGTCGTGCCCTGCGCACCTTCTGCTTTTCTGGCTTTTCAGTAACTGCATTTGTTGTTTTCTTTGACCAATGAGTGGATTTAATTGTAGTCCAAAAGAGGTTTTAGTTATTGGATGATAAAATGGATGTAGAATGTAATTTTTAGCACCCTGCTTATCTATCTTTTTTCTTCCTCTGAATTTTGCCCGTTTCAGTCTCATTAGATCGTTGAGTTGGTTTTTGTGCCTCCTTATGGCTTTGAATGTTGCCTGCACTGGTTTCTGATTTTTGCAGATTTTCCAAGATATCATAATTCCTCCAAAAGGCCCATTTTGGATGTCTAATTTTAGATAGTTTCTGTTAGTCTGTATTTCAGATCATGAGTCCTTAGCAAATTTTGTAGGATTTGGTTACTAGTACCTGGTCAGCCAGGTGCTGAGTGGTTGCATGGACCCTTTACTGCAAGCTCCAAAGAGAACAAGAAAAGTTTGACACCTCTGTCCCTCAGGTTTGAATCTGAGAGATACCTGCTTTCTCTTTTCTTCTCTTTCTCTCCCAAATATTTCCTGCTGCTGTTCTTACTGTTCTTTGCTAAGAGGTGAGATTGTAAACCAGTGTCCCACGGACAGGCATGGAAGTAGTCCCTGCACCCAAAGAGCAGAGACCCATTGACCCATGGCAGGTCAGATACAGTAATTCATACTCCTCTATGGAAAAAGAAAATACTTTGAGACTAGCAAGGCAGCACAGTTAGCGTGTGCTAAATTACCAAAGTTAAGGGTCTGGGTTTTCTTGTGGCCTGAAGCAGTACATGTCCTCCCGCCACATAGTTGCTGTTATACGTGATTGATGGCCAAACAATGGTAAGAGAATGATTTCATCACAACTTTTTGGTGTTAAGGCAATTCAGCTCTTGCTAAATTGCTTAGCTTTCCAAACTCTCTATAACCATTTTGGTCACTGAATAATGTGCATGCTTCACCATAATTTTCATGATATTTCTTGATAAGACACTTTGTAATAAAATCACTTCTAAAAATGCATTTGCAAGTTGCAACCATATTTTTTCAGCAGAATAATCTTCCTCAGTTTTGTCTCCATGATTAAGCATCTGAGCATTTTGTTTTATTCAGCTTAACATAAGCAAAAGAAACAGTTCCCAAACCCTCACTTTTTAAAAATATTTTGACGTGATTTACTGAAGTTATCTGATGAATTTCAGAACAAATATATGTCTTCTTGCCTTCCTATAATGCTATATGTAATAGCTGTGGCTGTCTGTATTTTTCCATGTTGATAAGATGAAGAATGTAGAATTTCTTCAGTCTCCATTTGTAATTTGGGACAAAAGGGATAATACCTTCTCTGTAGCATTTGCTACTTGCCCTGTGCTGCTTACAGCTTACCCCTTTTCTCTGCTGTTTGCTTGTTTCATTGACCATATCCAAGAGGCAGAATCTGTCAGTACCCAGATAATGCTTTCACTTCTGCAAACATGTTTCCTTACTGACATTTTGGTATTGATAGATAGTACAGCTGAAGCATCAGTGCAAACTTCCCTGCCACACTGCTGCCTCGGTCTCCAGGTGGGAGTGGAAATCAGCTAGGGAGGAGGTAAAGTCGTCTTCTTGTTTTATAAAATGGGTTGAGTTCAAGGTGGATGCATTGCCAGCATCGACGGAACAAAGCCATACTGGCAGGTGTTTGCAGATGGCTGAGGTAAGAAAATGCTGAAGGTCGATGCTGGGCACCTTATTAGCAATTGCAGAGTCCTTAAGACACTGAAATTCGCTGCTGCTCACAGCTCCTGGAAAAGGCTTTGCAGATGGGCAGCAGTACCAAAATCCTGCTGTTGGGATGTCTTGCAACTCTTAAGTTTATGGTACCATGGTGGGTTTTTCTGCCAAGAACTTCTATGTATGGGGATAGGAAAATTTTTGCCAAGCTTTTCTCAACAACCTTATCTGAGATCCTGAGCTCCAGCTGGAAAAATGTTCCACTGTCATATTTTCTGTACAGTTTGAGTGATGTTTTCTGAAGTGTAGGGAATAGTTGGTGCATTTTGAGTGAAGTGCTTGACCCTTGCAACAAGCAACTGCTGAGTACAGAGTATGTCATTTCTCCTCCTCCAGCCACTTCATGGGTAAGGATGCTCACATTGATGTTCTCCTTTGAAAATGGCACTGAACCTACAATAAAGGAAAGCTTTTTCAGTGACATGAGACAGTAACACTGTTGTCCATTGCAAAGAGTATCACAAAAGGAGGATTTATACACTGTTTATGCAGGAGATCCGTAACATCCTTAGGATTCTTACTGTATGGCACACCTTCCCTGTTTTCTACTCTGCCACATCGCATCACAGTCTTCACTGCACATTATTTTAGGAAAGCAAAACTCAGTCTTCTCATTTTTGCCTGACGCAAACGATTGGCAATGTGAGCAACAGAAAAGTCCATCTCTATGCCAACAACACAAAGACCTACCCTATCAGAACAATGCAAACCCTCTGAATTATATACATAGTACAAAGAGACAGAAAAAAATGAGAGATAAGGTCTTACGACGTGAAGGAGAATGTCCTATTTTCTGTTTATCTGAATTTTTTTTGATTGCTTCAGCAAGGTCAGATCTCACTGCCAAATTAGAAATGGGCAGTTTTAATTTGTTTTCTACCAAAAACCCTGCATTTTTGACAGGACCTTAATTCCTTTGAAAAGAAAGGTTTAAACATGTCAGGCACAAGTTCTGACCGTAAATGAAGCATATTTTATATTTTTAAAACTTCCAGTACCTAAAGGAATGTCTAACTATGCTCTGACAAAACCTTCTGAGGTTCAAAGAAGCTCCTTCTACTACCTGCAGGCATTTATCTCAGTGCGGTGACAACTGACTGCTTGTCTGAATATGTACAGTTACACAGAAGGGACAGGTTATGGAGAGTAATTTTTCCCCCAATGAACTGGCAAAACTGGCTGCAAAAAATCTACCATTCTAACAGAAAACCAACGCAAGATCTCATGTTCCTATTTACTCTTAGAAGCACCCTCTATGCTGTAGTTTTCATTGATGTCATTGCTCCTCCTCTTGCAATGAGTTGCTATTTCACCCAAGAAAGACTGGGAGAATCTGGACCCTCGATGAATCCCTCATAGCTGTGCTTTGATAGACTGAGGAGACTGCATGACTATTGCAAGCTGAAAATCTGAAGTGCTGATTTACCGGTTTGTATAAAACTGTCTGTATCCCCTGACTCGCCTGAGACCCAGCTAAGGGAAACTCAAACATCAGACCACTCAAAAGACATTACAGAAACACAGCATTTCTGAACTCCAAATACAGTAGTACCTCTAAAATGGACTTGCCAAGTTCTGTATTTCTTCCAGAATTAGTATTTGTATGAACCTCTTGCTGCTTCAGAAAGAGCTACTTTATGTCACGTTACGATGTCCCTTGTCCTCAATTTAATCTCCAGAATTTTGGGACAATTCCTAGGGACCTTACAAGGGAACTAAAAGCTGACACCTTTTCAGTTTTACGTGTCACACAAGTTTATTTAAGGCCAAAGCTACTATGAAGACTTTTGTGACCTTATAGCTGTACCCCTCAGAGTGCAAGGTACACAGCCTGGGCAGAACAAGCCAATGCAAACCATTACAAAATAAAAACTGATTCTAAGCTTAACAATTATTTGTTAATAGGAATGAAATTACTGTACCCTAAAGAAGCACAATTTCTCTGGTATCCTTAAAACTACACTGGAAGTGCAGAGCTGCCAGTATTTCTGTACTGAGGAGGTGCTCTAAATGTAGGCAGAACCTTAAGTTACTTTCCAAGTTGATTTGTCTAAACTATTGCAAATGCCTTTGTGCACACTGTTACATAAATGTAAACCTTGCATATATTGCTTTAGCTTAAATGGATTTCTTTCTGAATTAAGCCAAATTGAAATAAGCCAGGTTCAAATTGATTTAAGATTGTCCACGTGGATTTGCAGTGGTTTGACTACATTGATTTTAAAACCTTCCTTCAGTTAAATGAATGCAACTTCAGTGGGTTCTATGTGGCTTGAGATCCAGGGCTGAAATTCAGTTTTCCATTGTGTATGCAAAGAATCCCACTTGGCTGGCCATATACGTAAAAGGAAGAATTTGCCCTCAATTGGTCTGAAGTCTTCCATAAATGCAAAATATAATTGTAAATGTCCTTGTGACACATTCATACATTTTGCATTGTGATTGATAGAGAAATACAGTATTGTGAAAGTAACTAGAAAAAGAGAAAGTTTAAGCTGAGGGCTTTGAGTGGTGCACCTTTTAATTAATGATCGAGTGACAGTGATCAAATGTAACAGAGAGGTTGCAAAACTTTAAAGTAAATATAGATGTGGTCAGACTAATGATACAAACTACCTCTTTAATTATGTATTCTGAATACACACGGGTCATTTAAGTTGCTTTTACTTTATTGTACTGTGAGGGGAGATGCACCCAGTTTAATTGTGTCCCATTGATTTTTTTTTTTTTTTTTTTTTAGCTTTTGTGAAATAAGACTTGTTTGGCATAATGAAACTTTTGTTTTCTTCAGTTCTTCTATGTTGTCTCTTTTAAAAAATTCGCTATTTTCTCCTCTACACAGAGCAAAAATCTTTCCTTAAAAATGAGGAAAGCACAATGCCCTCTATTTCTGAAATCATTAGAATTGACTTCTAGACAATCAATGTGTTAAATGATGTAATTATCCAATGGTCCTTTCCCCATTTAAACCAGTTTGAAAGTTAAAGGTTTGTTTTAGATCAATTCCAACCACTTTGTGTGCAAATTACACAACTGCCTTTTCCTTAACTTATCTCACAAATCCAATTCAATAGAGGCATGTCCGTGTAAAATGGTTCTCTGATAATGAGTAATTCTGAGTGGGAATACTAACTTGTCTAAAGATGGGGAAGAGCCCTGACTTCCAAATATATGTAAGCCAGAACCAAGTTAGACAGAAGTTACTGGCAACAATCCCATGGATTTAAGAGTTTTCCTTTGTAGGTGCAGGACAGAGATTTATTGGGTTGGTCTCAGGCTCCAACGCAGACTCTGTAGTGTAGACCCAGCATCCACAGTTGACTCCCACCTATGATGAGATAAATGTCACCCTCAGGGTTAATAGCCTCCTTGACAGAAGCTCACTACACTTGTC
The DNA here is from genome assembly GCA_002844005.1 of Limosa lapponica baueri. Taxonomy (NCBI): domain Eukaryota; kingdom Metazoa; phylum Chordata; class Aves; order Charadriiformes; family Scolopacidae; genus Limosa; species Limosa lapponica. Next base: position 137,728 of record KZ505648.1, on the reverse strand, counting down.
AGTAAGTTGCTTGGGACATGACACAGCTGCCCCCAAGTATTGGTTCTATTTCAGGCATCCTCAGGGAAGCCACCAGCGGCTGCCAGCTATGGAGCCAGACCCATGAGACACCTGCTGCCATCCAGAGAAGCATCTGGAGGGCATGTGGGATTTGTGAAATAACACTGGATGCCTGTGTTGTGGCTACAGAAAGTGAACCTTTGCTGCTGAAGGCCCTGACTGTTCTGCTGTAGCATCTCAGGTGCCAGGTGCTAGGCTGCTGCTACAGAATGAATGCAGGAACCTGGGATGAAGGCCACCGTTAGAAATGATATTTGTGGTACCAAGCAAGTTCAGAAGAATTGTGTCTAGGCAGCTGCCACCCATCCAATCCCTTAAGTCATACTTGAGAGCTGTGTCCTAGTCATCTGGATTTCCCTGGTGTAGCTCACTGGGGAATCACAGTGAAGTGGATTATGGCAGGTCTCACTGGTTTTTTCTCTCCTATTTCCCTGCTGCCAGGTACCTCTTTTCTGTTGCTGTGTAAGCTTTTTGTGCGAAATCTGCCATGGCTTGAGAAGGTCCCAGTCTAGGCTGCCTACTGTGCAAATGATAATAGGACTGTGGCATGGTGAAAGCCCACCTTTCATGGTAGGCTTGCACATGCACACATGCAGAGTCTTTAGTGCAGTGCAGTGCTTGATCTAAAGAGAGAATTTGTCCCCACCTTAATACCTAAAACAATGCAGGCATCTGGTTGAGTTGGATTGCTTTAGATGATGGGAAGCTGTCAGTTGATTAGACAGTAAGGTCTAGCTGTAAATGAGGACAAAATACTTTTGAGTTAAATAAACATAAGGTGCTAATTGTGTATGTTCTTATTTATTTAGATTTAGTTCTTGAAACACGAATTGTCAATTATCTAGCATGTTATCTATTGACCAGAAGAAATAATGTTCACATTGTGTTAGATGCATAGTCAAGCATACATACAATACAAGTATTTTATGTGGAAACAAAGCTTCATTAGCATAGACTAATAAAGGCCCAGATCTGCAGAATACTTTGCCCACTTGGCTTTTGTAAAGTTGTGTATAAAATTGGACCCCTACCTCGCAGGTACATCTTACAGACCTGCGTTTGAACTGTTTGTTGTGTACGGAAAACGTACACCCTTTCCACGTTACCTAAAATGAAGTATGATGGGAATCTCAACTTTTGTATTTCTTTCTTGGTTTTATGTGTACACTTCCCCACATAATCTTAAAATTGCAATAATATCCTGCCCCACTTTAATAGATATATTAATTGTATTTCTCACCCTTAATGGGCTGCTCACTTTATGGTTTGGGGACACAAAAGTAAATTTTAAAATCAATTATACAATTACATATGTAGCAATAACAGAGCACAGAGCTAATTGTCTTTGGGTCAGGACTATAACCTTCTCATAATGCAGGTTTCATTAGGGTAAGGTCTATTATTGCAAAGAATTACAGAAATAATAGGAGTGGGTGTATTCAGCATGAAATAACAAATGAGGGTCTTTCCTAGATAAGAGAAGCTGTTTGCTGGCTGCAGTGCGATAGCAGGCCCCTATAGTGTATGTAAATTGATAGGGTCAACTTCCCTTGGTGTATGCAATGCAAAGTGTACAAGAATTAATTTCTGTATCATTCTGGAGAATGGCAGGAGGAGGGCTTCCAATTATCACTCATCATTGCATACAGCCGAGCTGAACCGCAGAGCCAAGTGTATGAAAAAGACTGCAAGGAGACATGTGAAATGGGCTAAACACTCATAGTGTAGCACACTTGAGCCATTATGTGCTTAATGTTTCCTGTTATCTATAAGGTTTGTAGCAGAAACGATAGTTGACTTTGTGCATTGTCTTAGGCGTACCTTTGAAGAATAAGCTTTCTAATATTGTTTGTAAAACATCACTTGCAAATATTCACCATTCTTGTACGTGAACTTGGGTTTAATACAGCTGGTAAGGTAAGCTTTACACTGTCATTGTTTCACAGTAGGAAGATGACCTTTGTGCCAGGTAAAGGATGTGCTCTTCAAAAGCACCTAAACATCAAAACCTCAAAAATTTTAGTTCTAAATTCATGAGGTTGATTTTCATATATCGTTGAGGTTCTGGAAGCATAAGGTTAATTCAGCATTCATGATCTTGCATATCATAGATGGTCTGGTAGTTTTACACTCATCAGCTTGCCCAACTCCTGACTTACCAGTTGAGGTTCTGGTAACTGTTGGACTATGTGTCTTTCCTTCAAAGCGAATCACTATCTTCTCCTGATGTACATAGCTCTGCTGTGAATGGGGATGGGAAGGCAAAGGCTCTTTCTTTTCCAGATAAATTGTGGCACCGCAGGGGGCAGATGGAGAAGGCACGATCTCCTCTATGTGGTTTATGCCATCTTCCAGCTCCTTACAGTATCTGTGTGGCATTGAGATGCCATGTTGCTGTGTTGGGAACTCTGGGATGAGGGCTACTCAGCCCTTATTTACAGAATTGAGTTGGTGACTGTTACACATTTCAGAAGCTTCTTAGCACACGGAATGTTGCAAAAATGCTATGAGTATGGACAAGGATAAGTTTAATTAAAATTTAATAGGGATAGGGCTTCCTATTAAATTCCTTACCTTTCTTCTTTGTCCTAATGGAATGTCACTGCTTAGTAATTACCTGCAGTGTTTGTTAATGCTGACCCTGAGCAGCATGTATGGCAAAAATTTGATTTGATACCCAAAGATGTAGTTTCAAAAAAACGCCTCTGCGATTCCTAGGCAACTTTGAGAGAAGTATACTGAAGTAATGGTTTGAAATAATATTTCTGGGAGTAGATTCATTATTGCTTTGTAAAACTATTTTTACCTCTAAATGGTTAATTAATGAGAATAAAAAAGCCAATATGGAAGTTTTTTTGGCATTTCGGAAAATTTCCCCTCCTTCTCAAATGGTCAAATGCAGTGCTTGGCCCTTGGCTCACAAACCTTCTCTTCCCTTGGACTGGTGGCAGTGAACTGTCAGGGCAGGTGTAGGCGGCAGAGGCAGACTGCACACCCCTCCATACAGGTGGACCTATGATTTCTTGAAAGGTGTCCCTGAAAAATAAATAAGAAAGCCAGATTATTGTCAGCCAAGTTAATTTTGCTCTGGAGGTCTCTGATATCCAATGGGAAAATTCAAAGTGATCTCCAAACAGGACGATGTCCCAGAGATCTGCGTTCTCTTCCAGCAGTACGAGTCTTGAGTTTTCCCTCCTATAGCTGTTGACAGTCTGTTTTTGTCTTACTGACAGCATCTTGTTGGTACTGGGGCCAGAGCTGAATACCATTTGAGGTTGAAGTCTTCAGGCAGAGTTGCAGGTACAAGGTTAGTGTCTTCATGCTTCCCACCCCATGCATTGTGGGCAGTGTCTGGCAGTACAATGGTGAACACAGAACTACTTGTATTTTCTCTCCACCCATTTGATGAGGAGACCCAAAATAGCAGTAAGATTGAAGACTGTAGGAACATCCAAGTGTACGCAGAATACCTATTTTCACCTGAGACCAAGCATGAGAAGTTCCCATACTAACTTCTGAACTTCTGGACATAGTCCTATTGGAAAGTAGGTCAACCAGTCCTGATTTTACTAGTTGCCAGCCAAATTAATTGCAAATGTCAGAAGAACAATTCATCTGGGTGTTAGCCTCCATAGCAGCAAAACGTGAAACAAGAAGGACACGATCTCACGCTAATTTTACATTCTTTCTTAATCTGAATGTTTATGACATTTACTTACTGTACTTATGTTAAGACAGTGACAATGGTTATGTCTATGACCAGAGTGGGTTAGACCAAAAGCCCATCTAGCTAATGTCCCATCCCTGGTGGTGATCAGTGCCTGTGTCTAAGGAAGAGGATAAAAGAGGGCAATGACAATGTGCTATCACATTAGGAAATGCTGCTACCATCCGGTGATCTGACTCGGGGACTTCTTGTGCCACAGACAGTATCTTTGGGTTTAATATCCTCAACATTTTTTTTTCCATAAAATTGCCTAATCTCCCACTACTCTGTGTGAAGTATCATCTGGTGGGGTGGTATAAGAAGGCTTGGCTCCTGTGGGAAAAGAAAGAACTTACACATTGTAAAGGGCTTGTTTCCTAGGATATATGTTCAAAGAGCAGGGCACAACACACAGGGGTCAGGCAAGGTGTCTCTTCCTTTGAGCTTCTTCTGAACACAGTCCGTTTAGATTGTGGTTTCAGCAACAGAGGACAGGGCACATGTCTGTTGGTCCTGATTTCAGTGCAGATGGATTCTTTGCAGGATGCAGTTGCCAAGGTAAGCAGTGTGTATGAATTTAGATTCTTCAGGTGATTTATAGTTGGCTGCCTTGGATTACTTTTCGGAGCGACGGCAAAAGGCATATCCTCTACTGTATCATGATCCATCTGCTAAACGTCAAGTCCCTCATTTGATATGTGGTGCGTTGCAGCACCTCAGTGAACTGGGTGAAAGGATACTCTTAATCTGGCAGAACAAGGTATTCTCCCAATCTTGGGAAACAGCTGAAGTTTTAAAGATTAAATGTGAGTAAATAAATATTTGAAAAGCAAAGCAGACTTAGAAATGTTAAGTTCAGCAAATAAAAATACCTTTCTGTAAAGGAGCTTTATGCCACAACATCTGTATATGACACTATCTGTATTCATATTCACAGCATAGCCATAACGATATATATAATTTAGTTTTTGCTCCCCAATATATGCATGTATTTTACAAAACTCTGGTTTTTTGTAACAGATAAAAAAGATGGCTCTGTCAGGACAAATTTCTTATTGAAGCCCAAATTTAGGAAAACATTTAGATCTATACTTAATTTTGAACAGATTTTGTTGTGTCTTGACATCAGTAAAATTATTTGAATGCTTAAAATCAGAAATGTACTTAGGTATCTGGTTAAATTTGGGCCTAAATTGTTAATTTTCCAATTAATTTTTTTTTAATTTTCAGTATGAGTCCATAATGAACAGCAGATTTTTACTCAATGAATGTGATAGATTAAATGAAATTTAATAATGTGATCCTAGTGGTTAAGAGCAGTACTCTTCAGAGTTTTTTATAAGGCAAAATTTAAGATACACCTGACATTTGCAGGTCTTTTAGACTGATAACTATCTGAAAATGACTTACTAAAACCACCTTAGCTATAAATGCAGCAAAAGTAGCTAAATACACTGGTTTAGAAAGCTTAATATAACTTAATCCTGGCATCTTTTTATAACAACCTAAAATACTTTGCAACATGGAGTCAAGGTTTTCTTTTCTTAAAACCCTATTATGAAGAAAGTTAATTTCACTTTAAAGTCGGAGGCCTTACCTACCCGGCTGCATTACCAGTCCTCTGACAGCCCTATTCAGCAGGGTCCCGCTGATATGTTGTAGAGATTTGAAAGTAAAGAATTGCAAGAAGTGCAATTTAATCCCAAAGTCATTACCTAAATGCTGAGATAGGATGGGGATTACCACCAATGTAAATGAGATATGAGACAGCCAATGGATTAGGGGACCCTTTCTTTAGGATGACTTCAGCAAATAGGCTAAGATAAGGAAATCTTTGTAATTACATGGAGCTACACTGGTCAATTCTGACTTTTAAATACTGAGGCACTGGAGAAAAGGAAAAAAAACCCTACATATGTTATTCTGTGCAATATTAAGTAATTCCTTTCTAATTCTACACAATCAATAGAAGAACATCATGCCAAATGAAAAGATGAGGGCTGCCTACATGTCCTTTTGTGACTGGTATCATTCCATCATTTTTGGTAATATCATTTCCAAATTAAATTTTATGGTCCATTACATACTAGCTCAAACACTTTTCTAATGGAATCTTAAATGGAACTGACTTGCTTTGCGTGGGGTTTGTCTCTCAGTTAAGATGTTATTTAGTTCTAATTATCAGATAATGAACTCGGGAAATTTAATTTTTAATATTTATATGTCAAAAGTCCATTGTACTTTGGTTAAAGGCTTTAAATTAAAAATTATCATGGACAGAATACTAATTGAATATTTTCCCTATCTATAAGAGTGAGAAATGTGTTACATAGTTCCCAGATTAGCTTGTTACACTGCAACTGTTTACTTAAAAACTTAATTTAGTCTTCAGAAATAAATCACAAATAAGGAGATCCAGGAAAATGAACCTGAGAAGCTTCAGGTATAGGAGCTTGAATTACATTGTATTTTTATATGCATTGTCTCAGCTTCATATCTATAAGATATCACTCGAATGCGTATGCATATTTACTGCATATGCAAATGTCTGTTTATATACACAGTTTCCAAATCACACTGGTTGTTTTTATGGGTGTTCTCTCCATTTATACTTTCTCTCTTTGCCCGCTTTCACTCCTTGTTTCCTTCTTAACAAAGAATGTAAACCCAATTGGATTTTGTTATCCTTTCACATTTCCGAGCAAGCTGTCTCAGGAAAATAACTGTAGAACTGAGAAAATGATATTTTTTTTGACTTAAAAGGTTCAACAGGTGCCTGTCCAGGTGTATGTCCTTGATTTTCCTCTCTGATCTTTCTGTTGACGTTTTGTAGTCACTGGTTTGCACTGGAGCTGGGGGAAAAAATGGTCCTGCTACTGTCTACTTGGGCAACCTGGGGTAAGTCCTGTAAATTGTGAGACTGAGAAAGGACTGTTTCCATATCTTGCTATTGTACTAGACCCTGGTGACTGAGCTAAAGCCTCTGCAAGCCTTGTATAAGGTATGTGGAGGTGATCTTCATCAAAACAGGTCCACACCAGAGACCATGCAGCCTGTGTTCAATGACAGACAGCACAGAGATTGAAGGTGAGTGTTTATCTTGCCCACATCAGTGTTAGGTCCTTTTATTCCCTTTGCTAAAGAAGGACTAGTGTTGAATTAACCTCGTCCTAAAACTTCAATTTTTTTCCAAGAAAGCAAGCAGCGGGAACACACTGTAAAAATTATTTCTGCTCAGAACTGGAGTAGGTACTCTTTTTGTGTAGTGGCTTAGTGGTTAGGGCTTTCGCTCCAGGGTGAGAGACTTGGGCTGAAAAGTATTTTGGGTCCTACCAAATGAACAGTTTGGGCATATTATCTCAAGATTGTTTAGTTTAATATTTATAAACAGTACTCAGAGCAGAGACTGGACAGCTGACTCTCTACATTCACATGTGTCTTACACATGTATTGTGTAGTCCCTCTTCTCACTTAAAAACTTAATTTGGGCTGAGTCCTGAGATGTGTGAGCTCCTGTAAACAATGGAACAGACTCAACAATCTCATGGATATTCTGGAGCGCGTGCCAAAACATGTGCCATACAAGAATATGGTGAGAAAGTTATTTGTTCATCTGGGAGAAGAGTGGGCTGAGTGGGGATATTATTGCTGATTTTAGCTACCTAATGAGGGTTGTAGAGAAGACAAAGCCAGATTCTCCTGAGAGATGTGCAGAGAAAGGATGAAAGGCAACAGACAAGTAGTAGCAAGGAAAATTTCAGTTAGATACAAGGTTCATGTGATGGTGTTCAAAAACTAGAACAGGTTGCTCAGAAAGGCTGTAGAGTATCTGTCCTTGGAGATATGCAAAACTTCCCTGAACAGGGCTCTGAACAACCAACTCAAACTTCAAAGCCAACCCTGCTTTGGGCAGGCAGTTGGACAAAGTGACCTCCAAAGGTACCTTTCCACGCAAAGTTATTCTGTTATCTGGGTCCTGAAAGCTGTCTGAACTTTTTAATAGGTGGGATGTAGATATGTATCACCAAAAGATCCTTTTTAAAACTCACTTTCAAGAAAACTGAATGTAAATAATATTTTCCAATGTTATTTAGCTAGACATGTATATCTAAAGTAGATCTGGGATTGTTGGTATGACATGATATATGAGTACAGATGATGTATCACTTTCCTTTAAAGAGACTGCCATTTATGTGTCAGTCATGATTAAATTCCCATCTAACCTCTGATTTACCAAACCAGGCTTGTGAGCTTCTATCAAAGAAACAAACTCAAGCCAAACAATTCTACTCCACTTCCTCCTCCTCTGACATTATCAACAGGAGAAATCTGCTCAGTCAGATTTTGCTGTCAGATTCTCCAGGTGTGAGTTTCTTTACTGGAGCTAGTTTTGACCCACAGCCCTGGAACTGGGATTGCAGGTTTCACCCACAGGGGCTTTGAAAATTAATTGTTATTGGAAGAGATAGTAATGCAAAAGATGCTTTCCACTGGCTGAACCTAGAGTCTATTTTCTAATGTGGTGCTGGAGCATGCCAAACTTCAAGCCTTTCATCAGGTCTGAGACCGTCATCCACCTTGTCTCTTTTGGAAGCATGCATTTAAGTAGCCAGCCCTTAGCCTGTGAATGCCTTGCATTTGTTGATATCAGAGCTTTCTGGGAACTTCCTCAAGACCCCTGAAAGGAGGAAATCTGTCATCTTTTCTGGCGTTTTCACTGCAAAAACAAATGACATAATTAATGGATCAACACTCACCTACCCTACAAGTAACTGCACCTATGGGGCACTGCAAGTTCTGGACACATAAGAAGTTATAATCAATAGGTTTGACCTAAAAGGCTGTGGTTTTGATTGGACCAGCAGTTGTATTAGAGAAAGGCCAGGATTATTATTGACTCTTTTTCTGCATCAGACCCCACAACCTGAATGATTCCCTATCCCTCTTGTGTTAGTAAAAGCAGGAGGCTTGGCAGGAGGGTAGACAAGCTGAAGAAGTGAAACCCTTGGATTTTTTCCTGAAGCTCCACACATGTAAATAAGCTATTCCCTCACGAGTGTTGAACTGGGTTTTGTGTGAAGTATACAATACTGGACCATGCATTATCTGCTGACAAGGAAGGACAACACCATTTAGTAGACTAACCATTATTTTCCTTATGGAAAACAATGTTCAGGCTTATATAGATACACTGCAATAAGCTGGAATCATAACAGGGGTCAAATAGTATGATGTCTGCTCAGAAGCCTTCAGCAAAGCAGGGACACCATCTGCCCACAGTGAGATAGGCAGTGTTGGAAAGGGGAGTCTGATGAGTGTCTCCCATCAGCACAATGTGGTGTTGCACTGGTTACTGGGAAATCATGGTTTGGAGAATGTCTTTACTAGAGCAGTAGCTGCAGCAAGGAGTGTGAAGGGGTTCTAGCTGATGTCCAGGCAGCAGAACATGACTTACGATAGGTCTGCCACCACCCTCAGTGCAGCTTTGGCTCAACAAACACATGCCACATGCTTTCCCTTCCTACTAGCCTCTCAGAAACCCTCTCAGAAACTTATCCAGAATTTGCAAGGTGTTTGGGATGGATGGAGTTATGCATTATAAATCAGTTGTGGTATTATCATAAAAATAATGCTGCTGAAAAAAGCATAGCAATGGCAGGAGCCATAGGGAAATAATTGTAGTGTATGTTAATTATGTTTAGTTAGCTTGTGCTCACTGCTCAGAAGTGCATATCACCCCGAATCAATTAATACCAGAAGAATGGAGAAGCATGAAGAAGCACAATCTATTACCTCTGCTCTTGAAGACTGCAGTCTGATTCCCCTTCCACTAAGGAAATTTCTTACATCTAATTTCTTTCCAAAGTAAATGAAGAAAATTTCTTGAGACGTATGTTACACGTGGACAGGTAGTTCATTGTTTTTTAAACTGAGTGTATATGCATACACGGGGGTGTGTGTTTCTGATGTAGCTGGTATGATAGAGCTTTCACATTCATTTTGGCTTTTTAATTGAATAATAAATTAATTTGATTAATAAAAATCCTGGTTAGCTCTTGAATGTGAATTAAAGGCTGTCTAAGCATAAAAATACAATATCTTTCAAACCAATAATTTTGCAAAGCTTATTCTAATTTTTCTTTTCCTTTTATTTCCTTAGGGCTGTAGCGGTGAGACTAGATGTTTATTTTCCTTCTCAATGGCTATTTGAATCATTGCCAGCAAGTATATCTTATAATAATTTTGTGCTATTTCTTGTTCTCTTTTAATACACTCTTTCTGAGTATATCTAATATCACATGACTGAAATGACTAATCTTTAAGCAATACTTGGCAAATATCGGATACCTGAATTGAACAGTTTAGGCGTCTGACATTTTTTCCATCTTTAGAGAGACCTGTTCCTTTAACTTCCGTGATACTTTCCTGTTCTTTTAATACATGTATTATCTTGACTCCACAGCGCTTCAACTGAACCTAGGAAAAGTCTCAAGACCTTGGGAGTGGGACCCAGCTATACTATTTTTTTGGTATATTTTTTTGGTGACAGATAAATAAGAGACTTCCTTCTTCTCAAAAGTTGGGAGGAGTGATAAGAGGCTACAGCAATGAGACAGGGTACCCAAAATAAAAACAGGAAAATGAGGATTGATTGGGATATCAAGTTGAGGTGCATACATAGCATATGCTTTGATCTTTGTCTATGAAAACACTTATGTGAAACTTTGTTTCTTTATTTGCTGTTTTAATATAAAGCATTATTGATCCTTTGCGCATCGATCTTTTGATCTAGTATCTCTTAAAACTTCACTTCTCCCATTTGTGGTTCACTCTGGAAAACCTGCATTTGTATGAGAGCACATCTGTGTGCAGCAATACACTCCAGTCACTCCAAGGCCAAGATACATGATTTAACAAACCAACAAATTATCTTTGAATTTCCAATGGATTTAAAAACAATTGCCTTACTGTTGCTTCCGAGGAGGGTGGGTCTTTCACTGTCACAAGGTCACTTTGCAAGTTTTAATTGCTGGGTGCTGTTCTGTCCTTTCATGGCTTTCTAAGTGATAAATAGCTCATCGGTTCAAAAGCTAGTCTATATAAACAAGCTTATCTCTGCCCATAGTCTTTAATGAAAAATGAGTTGTGAGTATCATTGTTAATCATGGTAATTGTTAATGTTAAGAGGGCTGGTATTATGAGTTTTCCTATTAGGCTTTCAATTCGTTATATAAAATGAGCAATCTAGTAACCATCTATAGCATTCTAATTTTAATTATCTAGTGGCTGCATTTCAGACCACCCTTTCTTTATTGAGATTAACAAAACCTTTAATGCAGTAACCAGTGTCTTTTGATGTAATTGGGTGAAGTTACTTGAAATGTTCGATATGCAATCATATCATTAAAGATCAACTCATCACACTATGATGTGCTTCCTTCTGGGAATAGCTCTCTGTTGCTTTTTATTTAGCTTACCTGATTTACGCTGGCAATTTTACTAATGTTTTTTCTGCTCTGTATTTAACCCCCCCAAATTTTACATGTATAAAATTCAGGGTGTGTAAGGAAAAAAAGATGGCAAGGGAAGACTTCAGGACTAGTCAAGCCTAGACTCTCTGAAGAAGTTAATGTATGAAAGACCAAAGGACGGAAGAACAACAGATTTAAAACTCACACTAAAACCTCACACAACTCCTTAGAGAACCTGCAGTAGTGTTTGAAATAATTATGGACTACAGTATCCAGACAACAACTCCTAAAAACTCACCACACTTCATGCATATTTGCTTCAGCTTTGTAGGATGAGGTATGTATGAATGTATCTTCTCTCCATCATTTGAGATACAAGTATTCATTACAGCAGCATCATGCCCATTTAAATGAATCAAGAGGGAGAGTTGCGTTGAATATATCTGTGTGCTTCACAAGGCTAAAGTGCCTGGCATCTCCCATTTTCTGTTTTTATATTTATATTATATATTATTGCACAAGAAAGTTCTACTTGTGGAAATGCGGAAGATGCAGAAGGTGACATTTACAGATGTATGAAAGAATAATTTCTTTTATCTCTAAAATAAATACAAGGTTTCTGCTGGTCCCATGTTTTTGCTGGAAAGAGGGCAGAACAGTTAAAAAGGGTACAGAAAGGAACAGGTTATAGGATTTCCCAGAAGGAACTATTATATTTTTAAGAAATTCTTCCACACAAAAACGTGGATCTGTTTATCATGGGAGGAACAGAAAGACACGTGGGACCTGGACACTACACCAAAGGTGGTTGCACTGAGGCAGCGAGACATTTATGGATGTTCCCAGCATACCTTGCTGATACAAATTGCCAGGAAGGGCTCCCAGATGTGAATATACTTAAATAGCTTTTCTAATAGCACTAAATAGTCTTGTACAAGTGAGCAGCTAACTATCTTTGCCATTTGTACAGTTTGAATTATCATTGACTCAGACATCAGAAGGCTGGTTTGACTTTGAGGTCTGCGAAATGTTGAAAGCTGAACAATATTTGTTCTTGCATCAACATAAGGTGTTTCACTGAGGGCTGCAAATCCTTTTATTTATTGGCTACATTATATTTTGTTCTCAATGCTGAATTAGTTTCTTTAGGTCATAAAATAAAGAGTCTCAAACTAGGGTCCTTTGGTGTTGTATTTATTTGTTATAATTTTGTCGCAGTAAAAATCATCTTCATTAATTATAAGTGAAATTCAAGCACTGATCCAGGAATTTAAAGATGCTCTGCATTTTGCACCCCTCCCTTAGTTGGTGTGTTCTGAGTTTTACGGACTCCAGGGGAAGCTGAGTCCTATTTGTACTCTTGAGGGTATGGCTGTGTGTGAGGGTAGCAATGATTGCAGCTGGCCATAAAGGACGTACCTGGAGCATTCTTCTAATGCTCTCACTCCACACTAGGACTGGAGAAAGTCTAAAGAAGACAGCAGGATTACTCCCAACATAATAGTGCAAATAAGAACTAACTCTCCTGTTTTTAGTGTTGTTGGTAGATGTTCAATATATCTGTTTAATACTCCAAGCATGACCTCCAGTGAGAAGTTCATTAGCTACATACTGAAATAAGGCCTGACCCCAGGCAGAATGGAAAAGGACTTGGTGTTATGCAGCTCCTGTCAGTCCCAGAGTGCTTGTCAAGGTTATGAGTTAAAGATTGATAGTGTAGTGACTGCACAAGCATTTATATGAGAGGGGAGAGGTCACAAATAGTCTCTGGGTGTTAGATCCTCTGTTACAAAGAGAAGGGAATATTGGTCAGAATGCAAGAGTAGTTGTTCTCTTTTCAAGAAGTGTTATGGAAATCTATTTACTGTAATACTTGTTCCCTCTTGAAACATGTTTCAGACTCTTAATGAACTTACTTATAACTTTACTGCTCTTCAGGTGCAGATGGAGCTATACAAGTAGCTAATTATGAAGCATATAAAACCTAGGAATTAACTCATGATGTGTCCACCACACCTAGGCATAACCACCAGCCTATTCTTCTGCCAGATTTCTATTGCATGGTTCCTTTTGCAAGCAGCCAACTGCACAGATGTGATAAGCACTGTATGTTCTCAACATGCAGTGAATTTGGGTGAAAAAGAGAATTTTGTCCATGGTATAGATGACCATAACTCTTTCAGGGCACTCTGTAAGAGACTAACAGGATCTGATTCTGGTAAGCTTCTTTTATTTTAGGTCAAATATACCTCTTTCAAAACTATTTTGTTTCAAGCCCTCAAATATTTTAAAAAGCAAATTTAAATTTACAGATGATCAAATGTCAATATCTCTTGATCAAGGAAGTCTGCCTTTGTGCATTTTGTCTTTTGTTGCTGTTGACCTTCAAGAAGATCAGTTGTGACACACAATTTTAAAGAAATGTTTTCCAGATTTCTTGTGCACTATTCAGCTAAATGTACTCCACTACCAACCCTTTTCCTTACTTGGTGCTAATGGTGGCTTTCAGGTCTAATTCTCCCTGGGCATTTTTCAGAGTCATCATTTTCCCAGCATGCTGTTCTGGTTCTTATTTTCTTGAGTGTAGCACGAACCAGGAAAATGAGACCAGCTTTAGTAAATCAATTGTCTGCACCTATCTCTCCTCTGACTAAAAAGAGTCTTTTTCATGGCTGTAAAGATGGCCTATTTTCACCAGGCTTAAGTCACAGAAGGTCATGGTTATAGGACAGAAAGTGCTGTAATGTTTTTTCAGTGGTGCAGGTGGGCATGTAGGAGTGTTTCTGGCTGTTCAACAGAATGGAAGGCACTAGGTGACCTGTTAGTTTACTAAATCAACTAACCCCCTGCCCATGTCATATAATCAGTGTATTGAGCTCCATTTTACAAGTGGTTGGTTTCATTAGCTCCGTTTGTACCATGAGATTTACAGTAGCTTTCTGACATGTAGAGATTTTCTTCTAATGTCCAAGCAGTGAATGTCCAGCAACCATGTCTCATCTCTGTCTTTCATTACTACCCTGCATGCAACAAAATCCTTTCTTCATCTCTTTTTGTTTCTTTTGATCAACCTGGCAGGAAGAATATTTGAATTTGCCTGTCCTTGATAAGATTAACCAGAATTGTACACAGTGCTTCCATTTATGTGGTATGCCAACCTGTAGGCCACACAATAGGGACTGTAGGCATTCCTGTTTTAAGCCAAACAACTTGTGATGGAAGAAGAGGATCTCTCACAGAGGGCACCCAAACAAAAGGATCTGCAGAATGACCTTCAGAAGAGCTGAAGGTCATGACATTCAGCATGGGAGTGCAAGGCTCATGTGACTGGTAACCTCCATACAACTTCCCCCTGAATTCCTGCTCGGACTTGGATCGCATATGTGACTTAATAGCTTTTCCAAATCTCTTGTTAATTTTCTTTATTTTGGAAGAAATTGTTGATGATCTAACTCTCATTAGCCATACACACACCCACAAGTCTAACTCTTCTTTATTCATGCTGTACTTCTCATGTCAAGACAGGAGAAGTCTGTATCAGAACTGAATCCCTGCTGGCTCTTTGTCTTCTGCCCAAACCCCTCAGTCATTTGTTGCAGACCTCTGATGGAAAATGAAGTCAAAGCCACATGACCCAAGAGTCTGGTCACAACGAATCTTTGTAGTTCCAGGCTCTAAGTTATAGAAAGTGCTGGATAGGTAATAGAATGGATATGAAGTAATATTTCAATATTTTCATGCTGCCTGCATTACAATTATGATGTTAATTAATTATCTGCCTGGCAGTTAACACCATGCAGAGGCATGGTTGCGGTTGACTTCCTGCTGTTCTGCTAGCAGTGAGTAATTAACCTCTCCTCTTCCCTGGGATTCTCTACAAGATGATCAGCGTGTTGATGATATAATTATTATTAATTCAGTTTCTGTGTTTCGTTGACATTGTTAATTACTTGTCGGTAATCAGCTAATGTTTAATCTTCCTTGCTGGATAGCTTCTTAAAAGGCTGCTTGAAATGGTTCAGAGAGGCTTCCCAGCACATTCTCACTCCTCATTGCATCAAGTGTTGGACAGACCACTATTCAGAATAAATTATTATCTAAATACTGCAGAAAGTCTACTGAAGTTAGGGCATTTTTGGATCAAATTAAATTGCTGTTTTCACTGTTGTAGGCAAGAATATGTAAAGCTATTGTCAATAAATCAGGGAAATGAGTGGGATCCCTTTTGATGCCAACTTTAAAAATTGATGTCACTTACAAAATTGTCAATATCATTTAAAGAGCAAAATTTAATTTAGTGTTGGTTTTTTTGTTTTTAGAGGATTAGTGATTTTCCTGCAAATAACTGTTCATGGCTTTTTTACTTTCAGCAAAAGAAATCTCTTTCCTAGTGTCTTGACTAACTGTGGAAGCATATGGGCATTGTATACTAGGTGAAACCTTCCTTAGCAAAAATAGCTTTTGCACAGATTTTAAAGGTAATGTCAAAAGCTTTTTTTTTGCTAAAGCATTGTTTAAATGCATTTGTCTTAAAATCAGATTAGATCAATTCTGTTTCCCACTGCCATAAACAGTGGGAATTTTGAAAAAATATTTTCAAAAAATAAGTCAGTGTTATTTTTTCACTATGTGGTTGTATCTACCAAATATACTAGTTCACTTTGCTTTAAATTCTTAGGTGGACTTTTATCAGAATACCAAAAAGACATCATATTATTGGAGTAAAACAGTAAACAATTAATTGTATTCAGTGTGCTCTTTCGAGATTGGAACTATGCCTGCCTTTCTAGATAAAATATATACCTTAAAACCAGGCTGATATGAAGACACCATAAGAAATTCTGATCTTTGGCAGAATTTGGCTTAAACTATTTTATGGGACTGAAAGGCTTTGAGAAAGAGCAGTGAAAGGAAGACCTTGAATGAAAAGAAGGTGGTACTTGATAAAGGAGATAATACATTTTTCTCTGCCAGGTACTGGTAAAGAGAATGGTACTCAGTTTGCAGTATTTTGTTTCAAGAATAGTGTGAGAATACATGGGCCATAATGAAAGAGTGAATTAATTGATGTTTTCAGCCTGAAGCAGAGAAGGCTGAAACTGTTCATAGTAACAGTCTTATATTTGCTAGGCTTCTGCAAAGAAATGGAACTCTCTCATGGCTGTCTCTATGAAGGCTAAAATGCAAAGAAATATGATGACAGCAGCCAGAGACTAGGATTAGGTATTAGGAGAGACTCTAAGAGTAAGAACAGGCAGAGAAGCAGAGCAAGGAATTGCCAGGAGTTAAATTGGGCCAAGGAAAATGGAATCAAGTGAGTTGAGGAGCAGGAATGAGGGAAAGGAAAAAAGAGGAAGGGAGAAACACCAAACAGAGCAGAAGTCCTGCAAGTAAAGGGAGATGTATCTGAGAAGATGAGGGGTTGCCTGCAGTGGAGGTAGTGCTGGGAAGTGGAGCAGTTGTGAAAGGGGATCCCATAAGAGCAGCCAAGAGGTGGGGAAAGCAATAGTGCAGTCAAGCAGGATAAGAATAAAGAAGTTGTTTGGGAGACAACAAAGAAGAAGGGATTAGAGGAGAAGAAAATTAAATGCATGGCAGGCATAAGGACTTTGTTTTATTGCAACTGGAGTCATGCAGCAGAGGCTGTAAGCTGTTAAGTGGAGATCCTTCCAATGCCATTTTAAAACTAAGTCTTAATTGCTTTGCTCTGCAAAATTTTTGTGCCAAAAACCCTGCTGTCTTTTGCCTGAAATTATCCTCAAGTTTTGCTTTGAACTTGTAGTTTGGGAAACTTGGAGCAAAACTCAGCTGATGCCTCTACTTTATACCTTACTTTGGGTTGAAACCCTGCAAAATACTTCTACTGTATGCCTATGTTTTATTTGAAACCACAGTCTCTTCTGTGTAAACTAGAGAGTGTATGTATACCAACCCCAAAACAGCTTTAACTGGCGTGAAATTGGGGACCAAGAAGCGTCATAAATGTCAGAAAATGTAATCGCTTTTCTTTCTGGAAGTTTCAGCCTCACTTTTAAAGTCACGAAGGATAGATGTCCACTTTTCCTTTGCAAAGCATGTGGCCAAGCCTAGTCTTACTGAGATAACTAGCAGGATTGTGTAACATGGAGTGCTACACTTGAAGGGGAAATCGAACATTTTTTATTTCCTAAGTTTCACATAAAGGTAATATAAATGAGAATGCAGATTGTGGAATGGTTCATATTTTACATATTCAGGCTCTGGTAATAGGTGGGAACAATATGAATTGTACTTGTGTACCGAACAAGGTCTAGTTACACAGCTTGCCTTTGATAACACTCCTCATTTTGTAAGCTATATGACATGTCAATTTACTGTTTTCATTTTGGAGACTGAGAACGTTGGATTGAAGCTTCAAGATCAAAACAAAGGTTAAAGCAAAGAACTGTTGATTTCTTTTTTCCCAAGTGTAAATATTCTCGTGTATTGAAGGGTGACACCCTGTATTATCTGGAAATAGGGACTCCCGTTGTACATTTCTTTTACAAAGGGAGGATGGTTCGGTTGTTATAGTATTTGTCTTGAATGTGGACAGCATGGGTTTAATTCTTTATACTGCTACAGACTTTGTGTATGACCTTGGGAAAATTGTTCAGATCCAGATTCTCAACAGTACTTAGATGCCTTGTGTTTGCAGGGCTGACGGGATCTGATAAAGTCTGAATTTTGAATGTTTCTGTTTAATGAACTATTTGCAAACACCTTCATGCAGGCAAAGAACAAGCTATTAGGTCATCCACTATCTCTTGGCTTCAGCTACACCTTTGGATATTATTTGTTCACTCTTTGTTATGGATGCTGTCTAATAAGTCAGGTAAATCACACAGTGTATCTGTTTTCTTGTGTGATAACAGATTCCACAGTGAATATTGAATACTGCTTTTTACAAGCATCATTTTGAGATGAGAGTGTGAAAAAATGGCAATTAGCCATTATCCCAAGTATTTCTGTAGGTAGAAAAGCATTTTCAGATTAGAATTCTAACCCAAAATGACTTAAATGATGGTTTCACAAGAAGTCAGTTGGGTGACAGTCAAAAACATGTGAAGGAAGTTTTGCAGCGTTTCTCCTTGTTCTGCAGGAGGCAGCACAGAGTGACACAAGCTGATCAAAAGTGAGAGGCAGCAACCCACTGGGAGCCAAAATCCTGTTTTTACCCAGAACAGTGTAAATCTGTCACTGCCCCAAGGAGCCAAGGGCTTTCCTTCAGACCTGGAGCAGGACCTTTACTGGCAGTGGTGTGGAAGATATTTGAACCAGCCTCAGTTATTGCACAGAGTTCACATCAGAGCTAGTGGTGGTCATTCTGAAGTTCAGAACTTTTGGGGTTTGGCCAAATTGCTGAAAGAGATGCATTCTTTTAACTTTGCATTCTTTTAGAACTGCATGCTTGCCCCCCTGCAACTATATGAAATTATCAGACTGCTTAACATGCAAAGTAAGATTTGACATTACATTTATTCCTGTGTAGTGAATTCAAGGTCAGTATGAGCTATTGTCAATTGCTGCCTGAGTATATTACTAGAATAATTCTACCCACAGACCAATAAAATAGATTTCCCACAAAGAAGCTCTAGAAATAGTTTTTACAAAGTTTGGTTCCTCCTAATTAACCGATTGAAAACCCATATTAGCTCATTTACACAATACAATGGCAGATGGTAATTTAAAAAACCTGTCAATAAAAATATACTGAAGTTTCAGCTAAGAACACTTAGGTGTTTTTTTTTTAATCTAGTTCTGATATGGTCTGTATGTTGGTAACATAAGAAGAATCTCCTACCAGGAGGAAATGACAGTTTTCAAAGGTTTTCAAAATGTCTCTGGTTCTGAGTTATAACCTTAGGAATGAGTCACCGAGAGTTGGTCTGTACATTTAACCCTCCATTACTGCAGCTGGAGCCACCTTCCCCAGTTTTTCACAGACAGAGTGTCTGTCACTCTCTCTTCAGTCTAGTCTACACTATAAGAAGTTTGCTGCTCTATTCATGTGTGCTTTTACCAGCGTTGCTTATGGTGCACCCCAGTGGATATATAGTACTCTATCTAACTGCATCTACACTGGGGCTTTGGGTACAAATGAAGGGAGATTTTTGTTATATTACTGAAAATTTCTAGTGTAGATTGTCTGGCTCACTTTTTGTGGAATGTTATAATAATATTATTGCTAATGTGTCCTGTAGGTGTATAGTGCTGTAGCTTCATGGATGTATAGGAAAGTGAAGGTCGCGCCATGGATGCCTGGCATACGCATGAGCTGGATTTGGGGTCTTCCCTGTAGCCAAAGGGGTGATGAGTAGGTGGGAAAGCATCTGTGTTGACTTCCTTCAGATCATCAGAGAAATTGTTTGCTATATTCAAATCAATTAAGCTGAGCTGCTTATTCTTGAACTACATGACTTCACCAGTTAGAAACCTTCTTATAATTTCCAGATAAAAATTATGCTTCATCAGTTTATATGCATGTATTCTGAGCCAGGGTAATTTCTGAGCTCAAGCAGTTCTCTTCCCTCTCTGGTATTATCCTACTGAAATTTGCATGATGCTGTTCTTATATGATTGCTCTTTCCATTTCTTCAGAGCAAGGAAAATTAGAGAGTTTTCAGGTTTTAATTTTGGTTTATTTCATGTGGTAAATATTTAGACTGTGACAGCTTCTAGAATATTAAATGCAGCTTGAGGTGTCATATGAGTATTGCAAATACAAACAAGGACTAGGAGAAGCTGTCTCTGTCCTGATCATTTAAAAGTTACAAAAAGGAAGTGGTTGAAGGGAAAACCTAGCTCAACCTTGTTAGTTCTGGATATAAAGTATGGGCTTTTCTATTTATGGGAGAAGCAGGAAAGAAAGGGAAAATTTCAGCTGAAAAGGGAATAGTTCACACTTGCTGCCTGCCTCTATTGTGGTCTGGGTTTAAAGGTGCTACAGTAGAACTTCTGAATGAAGATTTGATGGAAAATAAGGTAGGGACCATCTTCATCTTTTTCCATGTGTATCTTACCTGCACAGTATCAAGAGTGAGGGAAAGGCATGATATTTTTGGCAGAGAAGCTGATAATGGCTTAGACTGCTTGCTCAGGAAAACCAAGGGATGGCACTGGAATGGGGCATTAGACATGTTTGATAGAGGGACCTAAGTAAAAGAAGTCTTTAAAGTCAAAAAAGTTGCTATTAGGCATAATATGAGTGGAAGGGGAAGAGGTGACTTTCATAAGATAGTAGGTCTTCCTAATGGCCAACATGAAGGGAAAAAGAGCATGGAACAGTCAAGTGAAGAGACAACAAGGCTTGGATAAGAGTTTTATCTGGATGGAAAGCCTGCAAGCATGTGGGCTGGACCTACAGTCTGACCTTGATGTGTGGCTGAAGGGGGGTGAAAGGGTGATTGAATTGGGTTCGCTTCCATTTACTAATCTGCAAATGCAGTGTTTGTGCTGAGTGTGGGTTGTGGTCAGTGCAGGGAAACTTTTTTACAAAAAGTTTAAAGCTTATTTAGTTCCCATTACAAAATAAGAAAAACAATGAAGTGTAAGGAGCATTAATTATTGTCTGCAGGCATTTAAAGAAAGCTTTCAGAGATTCCATCTACTCAGCTGCCAAATAGTTTAAGATTATTATCCCCATCTCACAAGTGGGGGTCTGAACCTCAAGGTCACACAGTATGTCAGTAGCAGAGTCAAATAAAAAAATACCCACCAAGCTCTTGCTCTAACTGCAAGCCAGTACTGCCACACTCAATATTGTATATAGATAGTATACTGTAAACTCCTGTGAAAAGAATCTGTGGTTTTATTACTTCAATAATCTCAAAATCTAATTCTGATTTTGCTGGCATGGTGTCAGTGCTATGAATCTATCTCATGCAAGTCGGTTTCTTTTCAATTTTTCAATCTGGCTTGTCTGAGGAGACGGGGTGACATTTCTCCTTGTTTTGTTCTTTTTTTTTATTTCTTTTACCTCTGTCATAACCCTCTAAAACAATACTTTAGAAAATGACAGAGAAGCAGTGTTTGTAAAATGTCATGATCACAAACAATCAGAGTGATTGCATGCTACATTTATCGTACATCAATGTCCCCTGCCATCAATTGCTTCTTGAAACTACAGAAGTCTACGAAGTGAAGCGGGACTTGCTCTCACAGTAAGATGTCCTAACAACTTTTTGCAGCCCCTTGTTTTAGCAGTAGAGCTGAGCTAATGATTTAAATCCTGCATTACTGAATCTGACTTATTGAGTGAGTTGTTAGTAGTTGTTTGCAAATATTTGCCAAACATTTTTGCTAAGCTTTATCCCCTACTTTAACTGTTCATTATTGAGGCTGTCTGAGCCATGTGATGTGATTTTCTCTCTGATTCGAGAAAGAGAGGACTAGTTTAGTGGTTTGTTTTTTTTTAATAAAAGAATAATGAATTGCTAAATCTGAAAACGAATTTTCAGCTTATTTGCTATTAGTTTCACAAATTAGCTGCATCAGTCAGAATTTGTGGGAATAACAAACAGCAAATCTCTCAAATCAAAGTAAATCACACTGCTGACTTTCACTCACAAAAATACAAACAAATTCATCAAAATATGCCATCTGTTCAAGCATTTTAGCATAGCTGGTGTCTATGATCCACGACTTGTTTGTTCCTCAAAACACTCGTGAGTCGGGCCAGTTGTAAGTCCTTTCCTAGCTTTCTATTGTGTTTTTAAGGCAAAGAAACAAGTAATGAAGAAAATGGCATCTTAAATACGTGGTGATGCTTCTCCTGGTGGTATAAGATATTTGTAATCTTTATATTGCCCCACAACCACGTGTGATTTCAGAAGGAAATGAAAAGGTTGATCGTGATCTACACAGCTCACTGCAATTTGGCCCCCAATCTCTTGGATATGAGTTTAAATCTTTCTAGGTGATCTAAAACCAGTGGGGACATCTCTGCTAGAATTGTTGGCCTGATCTTTGGTATTGGAAAGTTTCCAGTGATGGCTTCTTTCTGTGGTAACATGCTTCTGCTTTCTGGCCTGGTAACATGTGCAGGGGTACACTTAATTCTAGGTGCCCAAATTAAACCAGGGGAACCTGTGGCTAGGGGAAGATGGAGGAAGCTTGATTTCTCAGAGGGGTCACCAATGGGTCCCTGCAGAGTCGAAGGCACAGCTGAACAGAGAGTTCAACATCACTGGGAGCCAAGGTATCATCAGTTTGCTTCATTCAGGAACCATCTGCCATTTCATCCACGTAGAGACCTCCACCATAGACCACAGCCTCAGCCAGTTGCCATCCAGGCATTGCAACATCACACGGTGCTGGGAAGGGTAAGTGCTTGTCAGGTGGTGAATTTGGTCAAATCCTGCACTTTGTTGGACCGGAGTGGTTAAGTTGATTTCAGTGCAGGTGCTTGTGAGAAAGATCTGGCCTGGAAAATGGAGATGTTTGCACAAAAGTCCAGAGCTCTGTCTTACACTTGTGTTACAAAAATCTCAGTAGCTGCATTTCTATAATTATTTTTCTGGAAGACTAGCACAGTAATGACTTAAACTTGAATTTTGCAACTGTCCTGTGATATATACCTTGAAAAAAGCCTTATCTTTGTATTCATATTTGTGTCCTTAATTGCAATCAATATGGTGAGAAACAATTTGATTCCTGCATATACTGCATTATCTACTACAAGAATAAACTATAGTGCAGATTATGCAAATACTGTTATATAATGACAGCAGTTACTGGAGTGTCTTCCATGGTATATATCAGTGTACTGTAGCAATTAAACAGTATAGTGAAGCCATAGCAATTACCATTCTAAATTATAATAAGCAATTCAATATACACTATAGAATAAATCATTTCCTTATAGCAACCACTGTATATGTGCTTCGGTTTTTATTCTAAAGCCCTTATTACTTGTCATCTGAACACTGTGCCAGATGATTTGTACCACATGCTTGTAGTTTCAATGCATATTTATTATATGACTTTTGCAAAAAATGCCCATAATGATTATAACTGTGTTAACTTATTATCAGTTTGGAGTGATATCTTAAAAAAAGAAATTAATAGTGTTATGGGAAGGAGCCTTTGATTTTTTTTTTTCAGAAGCCCACACACAGCTAGACATAACCTTCATATAATCTGAAGCTTAATAAAGCTAACTCCCCATAATTTTAGGAGATTTAATTCAGAATTAAACACATGAACTACTAAGCTAAATTCTATTCATTTTTAGAATCAGCTTTCTTTCTAGGTAGTAAACAGATTCCCACTAAAACTTGTGCATGATTTTAATTACAGATAAGTTTCTCTTTAAAGGCCACAGCATTCATGCTCAGGTTGCTAAGCTGAATTCAATACATCTATATGTTAAAGGTAGCAAGCTAATGTGTAAACAGGGAAAATATTGGAACCAATTGCTGTTAATTTGGTTTTGATCAATTCACATTGACTACACTTTACATGCAAATGAGAAATGTGTTGGATTATCCCAGCTGAAAATAGCTGAGATACTGAACTCTTTTTAAAAAATCAAAAAATAGAATAAATGAAACTGGAGAAACAGAAAGTGGAAAGGTCTGTGTTCAGTGTCGGTAAAGGGAAGCAAAGAATTACTGAATACATATATGTTAGCATAGCTCAGTGTAGTACAGATTTATGGAACTGTTGTGTAGGGAGTCAAGATCACAAATTCAGGATCCTATTTAGAGTATTATCAATTTTTATGCTCTTAAGGATACTAAAAATTGATCGTTAATTTTAAAATAACTTGGAAAACTTTGCATGAGCCAGGTAAATGCAGAAATGCAAGCATGGTATAAGACAGACAAAAAAGAAAAAAGAGTAAATGTGGAAGCTGCCATTTGGTAACATCAAATCTCAACAGAAAAAATTGTTTTCTGGCTGGAAATCAGGCCAAAACTCTGTGCTCTTCTTTATCTTTATTCATGTCCATAGTCCCACTGAGGTGGACAAAATATTTTGCATTCATGGCACTGCAGAAGACTAGGGTGAAAGGACTGCAATGATCACGAGGTAGTTGTAGGTCAGTTATGCGTTTGATCCAGTCTCATGTAATAGGACCCACAAAGATCATTCCACCCGACTTAAAATGAATGATGTGGATAGAGAAATATCTGTTGGAGCATAAAGGAAAGTGACAGTGAATGTGTGTAATGCTGCTGGCAGTAGCGTAGTTGAGCACTGTGACGCTTGGCATATGATTTAGGTACTTCCTAAGGAAGCCCTTAAGCTTATGTTTACCTCTGAGGGAGCTGTTTACATCTTATTGACTTCAACAGCTCTTAAACACACATTAAGACATTTTCTTGAGCAGGAGTGCTTTCTTCAGTACTAATATCACATTTAATTACCCAGGAAGATAAGTAACCTAAGTTGTGAGGAGTTCAGAAAACCAGGAAGGACATGGGTATACTTACATTAGAGACATTAGAAACATGATAGGAAATTACCAATTGAGATGCAGTGTTGAAAATGCATAATGGGACACTAATCCAGAAGGAAGTATCTAAAGAAGATACTGAGAGATTGGAAAGCATATGGAGCAGGAACTTTCTTTGGGAGTGTGGAATATTGATCCAGGAATGGTATAGTATTCATAATTAATAATTAACTCCTTCAACTGGTAAGTGTGGAAAATTAATATATTCACTGTGTTTCAGTGTTTATTGCTAACTTCTAAAATGCCACCATCCCACCTCAAAAGATGAGAGGAATGTGAAAAAGATGTGGCCTTTGGTTACCATCATGCCCTTCCTTTCAAAAGCTTCAGGGGTGAGGGAAGACTCAGTTATAAAACCAAGATGGGATTACCTTGAATTTGTCAACAAATGTCCAAGACAGTTCCAAATATTCTTGAAACAGTTAAAAAAGTTTAGAGAACTGATCTATTAAGTTATTTTTTGTTCTCCCTGTACTATTTGATTAAAAGTCCTGTTGGATTTTTCTTTGTCGTTATGCTGTCTGACTGACTGCAGGCTCATTTGCTTCTGGCTGATTTTTCTGGGCTTGGATTCAGGTGGCACATGCCAATGAAAATTGTATTGATAGCTTTGGGCACTAAATTCCATTTAGCCAGAAAATAGGCATAGATCAAGCAATGCAAACTGCAGGATTGGACCATGCCTATGTGTGTCAACTCTGATATACAGTTTCTGTCTCTTTGCATGAGAGGAAGAATTCATCTCTGTCATCTTGACCACTCTGCTAAGACTGGTGGCAAGGCAACTGTTGATTTTGTGTTGTGATGCAGGTTTTTGTCTGCTGACCTAGACCATAACCCTCAAAATTCACAGGCAGGTCTATTAAGGCTTCTCTTGGGATAAATATGACAGAGTAGTAATTCTTTTTTATTATTGCAATGCTGAGCACTTCCAGAATTGCTTTGAAGTTTGAGGCAAAATTACCAATATGTAGGGCATAGAAGTGCTTTCATAACTTCAAAAGGATGTTTCCATCAAACACCTAGATCTTAGTTGATGGGTCTATGAGGCATTGCACTGGGAGTGGAGACTTCCTTTGAATCTCCTCCAGAGGCCTCACTGTGTTGAATTTCTAGGGTGTAAATGCTCTCTCAGGTTTTGTAGATTTCCATAGACTCACAGTATAGAGGATAAGTACAGACACAAAAGGTCTGTCTGGTTAGGTCCCAATTTATTCCATCACTCCAGAGGAATGGTCCTTGTGGTGACTGTCCATGCAGGTGCTAAGGGGTTGTCATCGTGTTCAGTAACTTTCCGAGATTCAGCTGCCCAAGAGGGGTCTGACTTTGGTGTGTAAGTTCTAACTAAATGCCATCATGTAATATGAGATTTCTTACGACATAAAAAGATGTCACAGCCATTCCAGAACTTCTCTAAGATATAATTCACCATACCGTCTTTCCAAGAAAGATATTATGGTAGTAACATTGAAAAATCAATGCTGGTATAGTCCAGAATTTAAAACCTTTATAAGCAGTTTATCTGGGGTATTCTGCATGTTTACATGGACCTGCAGATTCCTTTGGTGTGTGCCACCACAGGCAATTTGGTACATTTGTGCCATGTCATGGCAACAAACTCTTTTATCTTGCTAAGCTATCTGTTTGTTGGATAACCTCTTTGGTCCAGTTGGTGCCTGAACTGCTCTGTGAGAACTGTTAGCTGATCCTTCCTCAGCTGGATTTAGCTAGGATGATAATTCCTGGGCTGGGATATAAATCCCTTCTGTCTGTTAAGATAATCTTTCTTTCCATCAAAGGTGCTCTCAATTGCTCTTTTTGTGAGACAATAACTTCTGGAATCTCTAATCATAATGTAGCTTTTGCTTTGCCGTACTTTTTTGTTTTCCATCTGCAAGTCCTTAGCCTCAATGGCAGATTTTAACATTAGCAGCAGTCTTGGTTCTTTTTACTTTTTTCTAATTGCCAGTGGCTTTTCTTTCTCTGCCAATGTCATCCTTTCTTATCAGATGCTGGCTCATGCACTTGTATCGGGATTAAACATAATAAAAAGTTCCACTTGCTTTTTAGGTGATAGTCTGCCTCACCTTCTGCTGCAGCAATGATGAATTGATCTGAGCTAGTGGTCAGTCACCTCTTATGCTGAGTTCACATCACTGGTACTTGGTAAATATACGCAAGACGTGGATTATGAATCCATGTAACACATTTGAGGTGTTTGCCATGGGTTGTGCTATTCCAGATTCTGCTTTTTTGTGGACTCAGACCTTCAGCCCTCAGTGTTTCCCCTGCCTGAGGTCCCTTGGATTTTAGAATTTTGGATTCCTTGCTAATATCTCTGGTCCCAGAACACTTCAATCTGGACTAGGTAATATCCTTTGGTGGAGAAATTCTCACCTTTTTGTCTAAGAGCAATTCTAGCTTCTATGCTGTAATAGTTGTAAAGCATTATTTTATTTTGCCCTGCAGTCACATTCCTCCTTGATTTTCTTGTCTGGGAATGGGTTAAGCCTTGCATGATTTGCTTTTTTGCCTTAAATCAATTAGATATTTTTTCTTTCTGTTTTTTTTTTCTTCTATTTTTCTTAGATTCTCTCACACAAATTTCATTTTTGTTCCTTGCACAACTATTAAAAACAGAACCAGGAGCTGAATTAGTAATTAATGATGCCCTCTATTTTCCTAACGCTTCTTGCTTACAGATGCAGGGTGTTGGCCCAACACTTTTTTCCCCCAAAGGCTTACCTTTGACCAGTGTCATTGTTCCAGTATCGTTGCTTGGGGTTTTTTAGTTGACTTTGCTATTTTTGGGTGTAGTTTTCCTTTATGCAAAGACCTTCTTACGAAGACTGTAGTTTAAAGGGGGCTTTATTTATTATTATTTTATTACGAGGTGGGCTGGGGGAGTAGGCTGTCTTATATTGCCAGTGTCATTTAAAATAGCAATAGTATAAAGCAGAATAAGATCCTTTAATTTTTAGTGACATTTATTGTATTTTTGAATACGTTATGCCTTTGGTGAAACTCCTGTTTTATTAATAGAATGTCTTGTTATTTCTTCCCCCCTCCCATAAAAGTTTACTTATAATAATTTTGGAAACCTAACTGCAAAATATAGGTGCCAGGCCTTAAAGATCTTTTCCAGTTTTTTTTTTAACAGTGTATCTACTGTAGTATGTGATTTTTCACTGGTAAATGAAATTGCCAGGAACTTACTATACATTACTACAGCTTTTCTGTAATAACGTTAAATCCCATTATGATCATCTTTTACAGCATGCTTTGGTCCTAAGATCAATATATCAAGAGAATAGCATGCCAGTTACTATCCTTGGAAATAAAGATTTCAAAGCAAATACAGCAGTCTTACAAATAAGACAAAAAGCAGCAAAAAATGACTGTTTAAGCACTGGGTCATCCACTGGGGCTCCTTGGTTTTCTGTGCAATATGCAATAGTGATTTGAATATATTTACACTGAAATTTACCTGCGGTTGTACTAGGGAAGGAGAAGATGGAGAAGATAAGGAGACACATGAAAAAACTGTAGCCTCTGTAGGGGTGGATACAGTCTCCAGGGCCTGGACTTGCTTCATGTTCCTAGTTTTATATAAAGCAGTAGCCCCTCCACGGGAATTCATTCCTGTACATGAGATTCTCTCCCAATGGTGTAAAATACAGATAAAGAGATCAACAAGCAATAGACACATGGGAGGTCACTTATAATACCTATTCTCCATAAGCTTATTAGATTTTTAAATGTCTTATAACCTTGACTCTTTCTTCATCCTTTAAGTTTTTGCACTGATAAAGGAGTGAATTCCAGAACTATGCAAAAGCCCTGCTTCAATTTCAGACTCCCCAACATGCAAACGTCTAGATACACATCTACTGTTGTTCTAAAGTGAAATACATTCAAAATACTCTGGACTCTTCAATACATAGGATTTATCTGTTCCATGAATTAACTTCAGGTTAGTTTCCTCATTTAGAAAACCATTGTGGAGTAGGGTTTTTTGACCACCTCAGTAGGCAGAATCAGCATAGCAGTACGAAGGGCTGCTCTGAAGCACCAGGATAGTTTTCAATGCATGGAATTAACATCGGTAAAGGGGGAAAAAAAGATTACTAGAATGAGCTTGAACTTGCAGTATCTTCTTGAGGGTTATCAGTGTGGTAGGTTTGTTTGCTTGTATTTCAATGCTGATTCCAAACCTCACTTTGGCTCAAGAGATTGAGGTCAATACATAATTCATAATCTTTTTCTTATTTAACTTGTTTGAATCTGTGCAGACCAGGCATAACCATGCAGCTGGTGAAAAAGTCCCTGAATCAAAAATTGGGAAAACTTAGAGAAAGAAAAAAGAGTACAATGTTTAGGATAAATCCAGGCAAAGCAGCTTCTTTCCTTGAGCTTTAAACTGTTAGCTTAGAAATTTGTTTTGATCAGAAATCAAGGTTTCACTTATATTTCCAAATTTAGACTTTGTAAAAATAAGTACTTAAATCCTTGAAGCAGATCAAAATGTTTCGGACTTCAGGAGCTGTTTCTCTTTCAATTTACAACGGCAGCAGATATCTTTACATTTTGAAAACCCTCTTGCAGTATCAGCAATTTCAAACATTCCAGCACTGTGTGTTTGAAAGTTAAATGATCAGCAAAACTAAAGCTGATGGTTTTTTGTTGCCAAAACTGAGGGACTTACATGAAGCAAAACAGTGAAACATGAAAGAAAACAGTTTTGTATATTGACTTTTCATAATTTAAAATGAATTAGTCAATTTTTCTTGTCTCTCTTAAAATAAAACTAACAGTGTACAGTATCTTTAAGACTTTATTCCTAGTTATGGGGAATAGCTGTGGTACAGAATAAAGGAATCCAGGACTGCTTTCTTTGGTGGTCTCTGCAGACCACCTGCTGCTCTAAGCTCGAGACCACCTTTGGTTGTGGCTTCTGAAATGCATTATTCCCTCCACATAGCAGGCAAGCATCTGGTACAGAAGGACTGCTTTTTTCTCAAAATCTGGCTGTTTGCAACTTTTTTGGATTGGCTTTGTTACCCCGTCATAGATTTATTCATATTAAAATCTCAGTTACATAACATAGGGAGTATTGCTGTGAAAGCTGTATGAAATAGTCAAGGTAAAAAGCAAAGTCAACACCTTGGTGAGACTTCCCAGGTGAGATGTTTGATTGCAAATTCAAAATATAGACTGTGTCTACAGAGACAGTCATTCTCAAAACACTTTAGGGTAAACCTGGGTGATTCATGCTCTTGTATTCAATCCTGTGAAATGTGCTGTTCCCAAAGGTTCAGACATGAAATCTGGAAAGAGCTAAGAAAGACACTTTTAGACAGATCATCGTGTCTCAAACTAAATGAGTGCAAGTTCGTGAATGAAGGTCACTGTTGTAGTTGTCCTAGCAGCATGGAGCAGCTGTGTCAAGGGGAGGCATTTGTGGAGGAAGACATATCCCAACCTGAGACAAATACCTACTCATCGCTTGCTTAAGAAGCCTAAGGATGGAGGGAGCTGTGCTCCCAAAGTGCCTTCCTTCTCCTTCCCGTAGAGGAAAATTCTAGATTTTTCTAGATTAGATGCTTGACTGTCAGATGACTAATGTTGGTGGGGTGGGTAGACTATTTATCTTGGAGCAGTTATTCTGCCAACAGCCACAAATAATAGACAGCGTATGAAGTAAGTAACTTTCTTGCACATTCTTACATTTGTGAATGTGGGAAAGGGACTATTTCTTATTCTTTCATGAAAGAACAGCCACTGAAGAAAAAAATAGGGTCGTTATCTTGTCTCTATGTCCCAGAGCTTCATCTTCAAAACTGACACTTCAGCCCACTGCTCCTAGGGATGATATGTATAAAATGGTCCCAGCCTCACACTGTCTCATTTCATTGCTCATCTGCTGGGGAACACGTGCTGAACCAGGACAGCAAAATGACCCACAGTTTATGTTGGATCTCTTTCGGCTTCCCAGAGGAACTAGCTTTAGCATTTCACAAAATCAGTGTAGCAGCTTGTTGCATGAAGCAGAAACACTGAGATCAATTTTAGAATACAATGATGAGGTTTAAATGTTCTCAAAATACCATTAAATGCTTATTTTCTCCTAATATACTAGAAAAAATGTAGACTTGAACACTCTTGTTAGTTTATGTGGTGAAACCAATAACAATAATCCATTGAGGGATATGTCCATGCCAAATCCTTTTGTAGGGAGTTTTCACTTTCTTTTCCAATTACACATTTTCACTCTTCTAATACATTAAGAAAAGCTTGGATTCCTTAATAGGTGTCTGCACAGCATGTGGTCTTGACAGAGCTAAGGACAACAATTGCTATATTTTTAAAATGGTATGGTTTGTAAATTGTTAGATTAACCCCCATTTTAATATAATTTTTTTTGCAAGTGTTGGTTTGATAGTTCACAATAACGTGTAAATGTTAAATTAAGCAGACCTATTTGGTTTTGTCCTGGCATAATTTCACAAAGTATAAAACCATTTTTATAACAGCATGGGGCTAATGCACTGAATATCTTTCCATATAGAGCCTGAAAAAGGCAAGTCAGGAAAGAAGTCTGTGAAGATTTTTGTAATGGAATAATCTTAAAAGTAAAATTTCATGCTAAGCAATTTGCACTGTAGTTTTCAGTGGCATGCTGTAGTTGTAAATGAAACTTGTTTTCAAGCCTTTTGAGTAATTTATTGTGCTTATCACAAAACACAATTGAGGTGTTCTCACATGTACACACAGATGTAGATGAACATGCACGTGAATATATAACATTATATCATTTCACATATATTTTATTCTCTGCAGCAAGGAGGTGAAATTAGAAAAACTCTTTATCCTGAAGAGACAGAGAAATTGTGGAGGAACTTCAGAACTTCAGGAACTTCTGGTCGTCTTTTTCTGGGCCAGTCTTATTGCTTTGGTCTTGTCTTGTTACTTTCCTGTGTGTTGACACAGGATTGACCACCCTTTGGAAGCAACTTTGGCTGGTGGCATCCGTCAGGCATCTTTTTGCTTCTCAAATATTAACTTCTGACTCCCATTTCAGGAAAACCTTACAGGTAAGAATAATCTACCAGTGCTGTTTTTGTGCAGTCGGGACCAGTTTGTTTGCATCCCATGAATATGGCAGAATTATGCATCAATGAATCTCACAGCTACCTTCAGATAGACTCAACAGTACACCTGTAGGTAGCCATGGTCCTATTCAAACTTCAGAAAATACAGTGAAGTATTATTTTTATTGGCGCAGCATATATGCAGCTTCAGTTCAAGTCTGCTGTAGGTGAAATAATAGTAGAGGGATACAACAGGGGAATGTGCTTGAGGGCAGAGACTCTGTGATGTTGCTAAAGAGGGTTTAGGGAGATCTGATGTTGTCCCAAACACAATAGGAAGCTTTCTTTACCAGGAAAAGGTTTCAGTGGATTTGTAAAAGAGAGTACACAGCCAGATAGAGTCAACTGATGTTTGTGACTGACTTTTTCTTTAAGCACTAGAGACTTTGTGTTTATTGCTGTCCCAGAAGAACACATTAGAGTACTGTTGATAGCAGGGACTCTCCAGCCTTGTTGTCCAGGGCTTGGTGAAGTCTAATGACTGTGGGCTGACATTAGAGAAATTCAGTATGCAATGTCCTAACTGTGAAGAATTAAATGCATGAGAAATCAGCATGGGATCAGCATGGCTGTTGCATCTTGAGTTTAGACAGTTGCTTACGTCTGGCTTTTCAGTCCTTTGGCCTATGTGCATGCAGAAGCAGCAAGCTAGGTTATGAAATTACAGTGGTCCCTTCTGGTCCTTGTCCTGATGGACCCTGGACTCGATCATAACTCTTTTAGTTCCCCAGTGAGATCATACCAGTTTATCAGCTTCACACTTAGTCAGCTGTGACCTCATTGATGAATTTACTCCATGTGGAACTTAGCTTCTGTGGTGATATTGTTGTATTGTGTTGTGAAGCACCAGAGACTGACTGTTGAGGAGACATGACACAAAGCAGATGGACCAGTACTCTGAGGTGGAATAGTTGATAGGTCAGCTGTTTGGCTGGAGTCACTTTAGCTGAATTTCCTTGCAGACTTAATTGGAAAGAATGTCTGAAGATCTGTGGTCTTTCTTTGCAGCATGGGGAACAATTTGGCCATGGGGGACACATCAAATTAACCCTGCATAATTTTTGGACTCTTGTCTGGGTTCCCGATTGTTGTATGCATTCTTGGTTTTGAAGACTAGAGACAAAAGAATCTAACATTGTTTGGGGCTAGTTACGGGGTATCTGGTTGACACTTAATTGCCAGAGAAATATATGAGAGATTAGATGATCTAGAAATCACTTCTCTCCTGAACTTCTATGAAGTTCATTAGAAAATTGCTTATTTTCCACAGCATGCTGACCACCTGTCAGTGAAGGGAGTGGTGTGCTCTACATTTTGACTAGAACTTGCTGATTTATTAAAATTTCAAGTCATGTGTTATATCAGCATTTCTTAGTAGTGGGGGCAGATCATGAAATACTGTGTTTTCCCATGTCCATGGTACACTTTTGGATTATTGAGGTACTTTGCTTAAGGAAGCAGGGTGCAGGCTGTTGCACAAAATGCTAGAGGAAACTTTGATCCAGCAGACACTATGAAAACATAATTTATTCTGAGAAAACTGTGTCATATTTTCACTAAGAGCCTGATCTGGTACCAATTCAAGAAAACATGAGTTTTTGACTGAGCCTAGGGGACCAGGAGCTCAAAGCATTGGATACTTTCCTGGACCTGGTACTTTGCTGTCTTCCTTTTGTTTCTTCTTACTGGGGCAGTAGCTGAAGAGAGATTGATGAGGAAACCACATTTATTTTTTGTTGGCAAATTTTAATGCCAGCAGCTAGTTTTGGGGCATCCTCTGTGCTAAGAATGTGGTTAGAAAGCAATCTGGGGTGGCATTAGGGGAACATAATGATTTTTTCTTTTCCATGATACAGCTCACTGGTTTGCTCATCAGTAAATTGATTAATTGGACATATTTGAGAGTGTTTTCACAAAAATGTTTGAGCTATATGATTCCCCCCACGCACTTTTTTTTTCTGCAAACTGCCATCATCAGTGATTTGGAAGTGTAGAAAATAGTATTATAAGGGAACAGATGCGAACAAAAGGGGTGAAATTGAATGTATTAGTATTCAGCGGTCTGCTTTTGATTACCTCTGACTGGAAAATATTTGGAAGCCACCAGGGTCCCCTCAAGTGTTATGATTTCGTAAATTCAGCCCTCGTGTGTTGGGATTCAGGCTCCCTTATTGAAATTGAATTGATATTTTGTAAACTTCATTTGTGAATAATGTGATCTGACAGGGACAAATGTGAGGGAGAATTGTTTTCAAACCTTCTCCAAATGAAACTTATTATTGGGTAAATACGGATTTCTTTGTCTCTTTTCCTCTCTTTCTATCCTGAGCGTCTTCATGGCCTGAATATGTATCAACTTTTCCAAGGTAATTGAATTGATTCAATCATGTGTGGGCAACAGAAATGGGCAATAGAATATATTCCTGATGGGGAAAAATTGAAAAGTAGAGGGATTTCTACTCAGGTGCAGGGCTGGGAGGGTCACAGTGCTATCAGAAGAGAAAGACACACAGGAGCTTCTTTCTGATTATCTCAGCTTTGGCCATTCTCTCCCTCAATAATCGCCCTCTGATATAACGCCGGCTTTCCAATTTTGCTGGCCAGCACCAGGCCTCAGATGTGTTACATATTAATTTCCCTTTGCAGAAAATTTGCCAAGCTTTAGCTCAAATTCAGTTAGTCGGATTGATGAAAGTGGCAAAAGGATACGACATTTACTGATTCTCCCTTTTCACCTTTGATTAGCTCAACCTGTGAATTATTCTTGCCCTGTCAGCGTGCCATTAAACGAGCTGGGGCCAAGGTTGCAAGTTCATACTTTCTGATGTAACCGAGAGAAAATACGTTGAGCCATGATTTGTCTGACAGAGACCTAGGATCATTTCAATGCTGTGTTGCCATTATTTTAACAGGTCAGCCCTTGGTGAAATAAAGAAACAAAACTAAAAGCTCCATTCTCCTCTTCATAATCTTCATTTCTAGCCAATATCCCTGGCACCTGCTCATTCCCAGTGGTTCTTGAGTGGAAGAACTCATTGTCTTTGCTCCAGATAAACTGGAAAGGTCCATCCCTTCCTCTCCTGGTTGATATTTTCAAAGTAAAGGTTGCTAATCTGTAGTGTTTGTATCCCATATGAATTGCTGCCACAGGCTGGAATCTGTGTAGTCAACTTTTTTTTTTCCCTTTTTGTTTTCACTCTGACAACACATTGCAAGTTTGGTCTCTTCTGGAAATGCCAGGCTGTGGTGCTGTGTAGTGCTGAAGCATTTCACCCTACCAGTGAAGTGTAAGGCAGAGAACTTGGTTTCCCACACCTTCCTCTGTTACTGCACTGCTTTGACAAATTGTGCCGAGGTTTTGGTTGCTTTTTTCACTTGGGGATAGTCTTAATTTGTTGATTGTAAAGTTTTGTTGTGGTTTTTGGTTGTTTTGTTTTGTTTTTTTAAATATCCCAATGCAAAAAGTTAATGTTGTTATTACAGTTTGTTTGGAAGGTTGTTGGGAAGATTGTCAGTTTTGATTGTCAACTTAGGCAACGCGTGTTTAAAAGACATTTTTCATTATGATGTTGGGCATGTATAGTGCCATTTCAGAACACCAGATGTGCTTCAATCCTTGCAGAATTGGTGGCTGTGGCCCTGAGCAAAAAGGGAAAGATATGAGTTAAAATGGAAGGAGCCAATGAATGAATAACGTTCGTCCATATGCTTTCCTGTAAAAAGTGCATCATAAATAATTTGCTCTCTAGCCCAGTGAGGATACACAGGCAATCAGCTGACAAACCCATCCTGTTCTGTCTATCTTGAAATATCCTCACGCTGTCAAGTACTCATGGAAAGCACCTCACCCAGTCATCATGGTTTTCGGATGCTCTCAGGATCTGAACCAGTGACAGTGCCTACTGTCATTAGCTGACCTTTGCATGATAATTCTGGGGAAACATTATCAAACACAGAAGACATGGTTTTGGTCCCTTCTGTGCATGACACAAATGCAGCTTTACCAGGAATACTTCTTAAGAGGTTTATCATCAAACTATTCCTAATTTTTTCTAATAAACTACATTTCTGGGTAAACCCAAAGGCACAATTCAGAGAATATTTAACAAAAATTTTCTTATCTTTTCTTCAGTGTACAGCTTCCATTTGCAAACTATTCACTTCAAGACATCCATCATAAATCTGAAAATCTGGAATTAAATTCTCTCTTTCTAGGAAAACCGGGGTTGTATTGAGAACTGCAGTCTTGTGTGCCCTAGTCTTTCCTGTATAATATATATCAGCTTATAGCTGTTGAGTTCAATTGTTCAAAGTAGAGAGCAGTGAGGAGAGGAATTGGTGTGCTGAACTCTCTGGGAAGGGCTTCCAGCTGACATGCAGCAAATGTTGCTCATGGCTCTTCCATCACTCAGTGAAAACAA
The DNA here is from genome assembly GCA_002844005.1 of Limosa lapponica baueri. NCBI lineage: Eukaryota > Metazoa > Chordata > Aves > Charadriiformes > Scolopacidae > Limosa > Limosa lapponica. The sequence goes on along the minus strand of KZ505648.1, from coordinate 101,438 downwards.
TTGGATTTCTGTAATTTTCCACAACCAAACTGGGCTTCCCCAGGTCAATAGCCTGGATGTAGAGAATTGTTACTACAAAGCACAAAAAAACCTTGCAATAACCTGTGTGACTGAAAGTGTAGTGTAGATATACTCCTAAAAGCCATTCCTTGTAGAAAGTCACCTTTGGAAAGTACTAAAATCACTGACCATTAATAATGAGGCCTACATTGCAAATTAGGTTTTTTTAAATCCATCAAACAACTTTCCCAATCAAAAGAAAAAAAGTGATATATAGTCATGGTAGTGTTTTCTATCTTTATATAAGTTATTAATTTGTATACTTAAAAAAAAATTGAGTCTACTCATAGGAACACTTTATATTCTCTCAGCCTTAAAAGTGCTCTAGCTATGGCCTGCTAACTCTTATGGCCATGAAGAATGCATGTCTTGGTTATAAATGGTATCCACTTTAGCTTCATAGCTTAGAGCTGAATAAACACAGAATCACTGAATTGTACTCAATGGCTCTATTTATACTGTATTTTGTTAGCATCTGACATAAATCAAGCGTGATTTGATTGACTATACCCAAAGTAGAGCTGGAATAAAATAATGAGGGTGTTTGTTAGCTGAGCTGCCAGTCTTTAGTAGTAATGACATTTAACGTAATAGGTAGCAGGTAGGTTAAAATGTGCTTTTTATTTGTTGTACATACATTTTATAAAAGAAAGATGTAGTAAGGCCCAGGGTGCAATTTTTCACACCGCCCCTCCAGATAGGAAGCTAATTAAAAACAAGGCAAAAAACTGATCATGAATGAATGCATTGGCCATTGTTTAGTGTTATACAGAACTGTACAAAAAAGATCATTAAATTCCATTCATCACTTTGGCTTTAAATTGATGCAAAAGACTTGTACTTCTGTGCATAAGGTAGAGGCTAAGTAGGAAGGGTATTAAATCAGTTTGAGAGTCTTGGGAAAGAAAACATTTAGCAAGAGAAATAATAAAGAGCAGAATATGATAACACTGCTGTAAGGAGTGTTAGCTCATTTGTTTTGAATGCAATTCTGAACGGGCACAATGGAGGTAATATAAATGTTAATACTAAAATCCAGAGGGTTTGAAATTTTCAGTGGAAGTACTTTGTGTCACCGCAATAACCAGATACATTTCTGTCATCTTGAAGTTTAAAAGTCTGTTTTAAAGAAGTCTGGTGATACAAATTTTAGAACTAATGACTTGCAAAATTGTAAACCACTATTTTAAAATGTACTTTAGACTAGAACTTTATGTTTTAGATTTTGAGTGGTACTGAATTTTGCTTTTGAAGAATGCATTAAAATTCTCCTTTGAAAGCTTTTCCGAGTATTGGATGGAACAGCTGAACAGTCTGTGAACAAGTGCACTTGGATACTAATTAACTGATTTGCGTAAAGCTATTTTCTACAGGCATTGAGAGGATACAATCATTATGGTCATAAAAATTGACTTCTGTTTGTTACACGCACTTCTACTGGAGTCATAAAAATTATTCTTGGCTCTCATGTGTGCATGTAGCTACAAACCGCTATTAACGCTGCCATTTGCCCTTTGTCATAAAATACTAATTGCTTATTGACGAGGTCACAGAATTCAGGCAAAAAGTGTATCTAATACAAATAATGAAGTCTGGAAACCACCGTGCTTCATCTAATACCACAGAGTGTGGTTCAAACCCTGAAAACAGATCCTCTGGCCCAGACCCATATTCTGCACCAGGGTGTGGGTCACAGAGGCAGCTGTTTGCAGTTTCATACTTAAGTTTCTGTTTGCAGGATCAGGACAATTGTTGGGTAAACATGATTTCCCTGAGTCTCAATACAGCTCCACAGAAGAGAGAACAGACCTAGCAAGGGATTTGTGGTCAAACAGCTGAGCAAACTGGATCCATGCTGCTCCTGCTGAACTTCGCCTTGTATTATTAAATATTGCCTATGTCCCTGACTAGGACCTCCATGACAAGGTGCTGGAAAAGGCAGGAAATTTCAAGGGAATCAGAAGGTTTTAGGAACCAGACTGCCAGTGAGTTAGTGCACAGGCTTTGAGTTTCTACTGTATCCTGATACCTAGCAAAGTCCAGTTGTCCCCAAAAGGAGGAAGTTCTTCCCCAGCCATAGAAGTGAAGACAAAAGGCAAGATGATAAAGATGAAGAGGCAAAAGAGAAATGACAGTGAAACTTTCAAAACGCTAGCTTTGCAACATGGTCATCCGTGCTGCTGTGTTTCTATGTGTGCTTTATTCCCCGTTGTGCTGGCAGTGGGGCCGGCAGATGTGAGCTTCACCATAGCAGGGGTGCAAGTGGGTCTGCATGTTAATGAGTCCCCATGCAGCCAGGAGGGCTGAGGGGAAAGCTGTGGTCAGAAATTCCTGTTCAAAGGAACTAAAAACACTCAATGGGAGTTTTGCTGTTTTGAGAAGTGTAATAGAAATTATTTCTGTCCATAAGCTGGTGTAAAGCCTTACACCAAAGTTGGACCCTATTGGAGATATTGTGTATCTGAACTTGCCCAGTTCATCATCATGAACAGCAGACTCTGCGCAGAGTGCTGGGACAATCACACTGCCTCAGTTTTGAAAGGCAGGGAAAAGATCAGAGCCCTGTTTTGTCCCTGGTCCCTCTTTGGTTACTGGTGCTCCAGGGGAGATCCAGCAAGAGATGAGAGCACACAAGAGAGCTGGCCACAACCTTGGTTCTCCATGCTAGAAGACGTATTAATGAGAACATCAGCCATTTGGCACAACTTGGTCCATTTCAGTAAGTAAATGTGCAAGATTTGAGATGATTTAATGAGTCAACTGTTTGAGACAAGCCTGAGCAATGTCCAAATATCTTACTCCATCAGAGGCAGAGACTCCCCCAGCTGCAGGGAGGCAATGGAAGGAGAACAGCTTTGGTCTATTCCGTTCTGTTGCTTCTAAAGCTACCCTGCATTGTGTACTCCTTTTTATTATCGCTGAGGGGGAAGTGATCCCATTTCTGACTGTCTAACAAGCCGTTTTTATCATACCCAGCAATTAATTGAGCAACAGTACCTGGCCACTGAAAGTAAGACAAAAGCATGGAAACCTGTTGCCATGCTGTTCAATTCAATGCCTGCATAACTCTGCTGTGAGCAGCTTCTCAAAGCAATTTGAAAGAGCTTGACCATAGAATTCTCTAGTAGAAAGCAAGCAGCTCTGGATTGAATCCCTTCGTAAAGATTCTTTATTTCTTCATAGAATCATAGAATGTTTTGGGTTGGAAGGGACCTTAAAGATCATCTGGTTCCAAGCCCCCTGCCACGGGCAGGGACACCTTCCACTAGACCAGGTTACTCATCCTCCAATAACAATCTCATTTCTCATTCACAGCCACTGTAATGGTTGCTTCACAGTCTCTAAAAGGTTAAAAATAGAAGTGCTGCAGAGAGATTTACTTGCTGGTCAAGATCAAGATACCAAGGGAGATATGTAGTGCTGGGGATTTTTTGGGCAGCAACGTAATAGATTCTGAAGTTTGTAACAAACTCATCCTTTGGGATCTACACTTTGCTGCTAACTCAAGAGAGTGTTTCAGAGCAGACAGTGGCATGTCAACTGTGCAATGGCCCTAAAAATCCATGATTTCAAAAATGTATTCTAAAGTTAAAATCTATTTCAAGACTTGATTGACATAATCTGATTTCTAGGGGCTGAACATCTTCCTTGTTGGATCAGGATGTGATGAGCACCAGGAAAATCTGATCCATGGAAACAATGGAAGAGACCATGCAAAACAACTATGTGGGCTGTTGTGCTTCTATCTAAATCCATAAGTAAGTCCAAACAACTGACCAATTGCCTTAGTGATTATGGTGAAGCAGTGGAAGCTAATGCCTCTCACACTCAGTGTTTTGAAAGATGAACCAAATGGTCTGCACTGCACATCTTGCTATCTAGTCCAAGGTACAGCAGGTGAGGAGGTGCAATTCCAGGTCACTCTTCATGGTGTCACAGTTAGTAACACACAGCCACAGATATTTCCAAGATACCTCATCAACAGGGACCCCAAGAGGTTGGTTTTTCTTCCAGCAAAAAAAAAGGAAATCCCTTTCTGAGTTTGAATAGGAAGGGCTTGCACTAATAACTCAGGGTTCAGGTGAGCCCTTGGTCTCAGGAGGATTAGCTACATGGTCCTTATCATTTTATTGAAGTGTTTCACTGTCCTGCTTGTTCCTCTAAGGTCTAAGTTTTCCCATCAGAATTCTGATTTGGAGGTGTTGATCTTTTTTTCTGACATTTTCAGCTGCATTTAGAAAGCCTGTTTTTTAGCCCAAGTCCCTGTACTTGTAAAATACGTCCTCTGTTAAGATGTTTCAAATTAGATATACGTGTTTTTTAAGCTTCAGATGGGCACCTAAGATGCTTTTGAAATTCAGTGTGCCATAGATTGAGCAAGATTATAATGTACCAGTAGTTGCTGTTTACAAAATTGATTCAATTTCATTTAAGACAGAATTTACAAAGCTTTATAGTTACATGTGTTTAAAACACACATATTTTATTAAGAATTGGGTATCTTACTCTTTTAATAGTTTTGAAAATCTCAGCCTAAATTTTGTTTAGAACAATTTCCTTCAAGGAAATCTATCCATCACCTTTTTACAGGGTAAAATGCTTTTCTCGGAGCTGTGTGGTAGAATTCATCGTTGATATTACGTTCTCTCCACCTGCATGCAAAGCAGAACTCTTTATCTTTGTTTTATTTTCCATATTCTCTATTTCTCTTTTGCGGTGCATTTACCTCAGTGGTTATTACCATGGTGTTCAAGTCAATAGAGTGTCCAGTGTCCTGTATAATATAGTCCTAATTTTTTCACCCACAGGCTTTGATTTTGATCTGGACACTTCCGTTAAAATCTCATACTTAATAATTAAAATCTTCAAATTTTTTTCACAAGTTTCCTGTTTTCCTTTCTGATGTATTCAGGCACCGTGAATTGTTCCCTGAAGCCAAATCTATACATTTTATTGTTATGTGAATATTCTGCTCATACTAGATATTACACTTTTACTTCCTATTCAATAAATATCCATGACATTCAGCTCAGCAATGGGTATTAGTCTGTCAAAACACTACTTTATGATAAGAATAGTTTAATATCAATAGGTTTATGGATCAGAAATGTGTAAATGTGTTCAAGCAGTGGCTCTTCTGTGAGTTAAACTCTGTCTAAGCAAACATTCCTTTCCAAAATTTAGTAAGTGCTGTTTTACCTCTTGTTTCAGAGCAGATTTGAAATGTGAGGTGATTTATGAACTTAGAAGACTCTTCTTTGGATTTTTTCTTTATGCATTTCTGACAATATATAAGCCATCAGGTTGTTGAGGATGAAAATACATTTCAGTTACTTCATTGGGATATAGCTCAATATTAACTTTCTGCTCTGCTGTCTTACTGAACAATGCCTGTTCCACTGACAGTTCATTTAGATATTGTCATGGTGTTGGAAGCTTTAAAGGGGTTAATGAGGTATTTATTCCATTATTGTTATTGGAAATTACAGTGTCTAGAACACTTACACAAGAAGATTAAAGATAGATGCTTTAGACCACTTTCTATAGTCTGATAGGCCATTATTTTCTGGTTCATAACACAAAATAGTACTTTTCATCAAGGAGCTCATATTCTCTAGATGATTCAAAAATTCACAGACCAAAACCAATGTGAAGTATTAAGTTACTAATACTTTTTTGACCCCAAACAAGTTATAATGCAAATGTTTTAATCAAACAAGACGAAATTGTCACACATTTCTCTCTGTGAAGTCTGACAAATTGGAGAAATTGGAGTAGACCTCCTTTAACCTAGCTTCTACTTAAAGCTTAGTAGTTACGGCAAACTGTCTGTTGCTTCTGATGGTTTGAGTTATTTTGCACAGGATCTAAAACTTTCTTCCTTCCCTGATTTTCAATAGGAGGACACTGAGTGTAGTTTTGCTATTTTAAAGTGGTTCCTGGGGGTGATGAGCAACTACTTCACACTGGAAGGAAAGCAGATGTTGTCCATGACTTATGTGGTGTGCTTGAGATATTTGGGATCCTGTCCATGTGTGCCTCATTATTAGAAGAAAGTGCCAGCTGTAGTTTTTCAATCCTGAGGGCCAGGAAAACATCCTATAGCCCTTCAGCCTGGTCTGTTTGTGTGATGTGGTGGTGGAGCAACCAGAGATCTGTAAGTGCTTTCTTGATGGTTGAGAATTAGTGCAGCCAATCTTTGCAGTATCTTTCATGCTTTTCCCGTATAAATTGTAAAATAAATGATGTAACCAGTTGCTCCTCTAAATAATGCTCCTGGTAACTAGATCCTGAGCATATGTCTAACAGCAGCTGAAGAGAGGGACACCTGCAGAGAAGCACATCTCCGACCTTGCAGATAATCAAAAGCCATATGATCATGGTCCTGGGTAACTTGCTCTAGGTGATCCTGCTTGACCTGATCATCCTTCTTGAGCTGCTTGACCCTGCTTGGGCTGGGGGGTTGGACAGGATCACTTCCAGAGGTCCCTTCCAACCTCAACCATTCTGTGTTTCTGTGAAGCACCCTTGAAGGCTCACGTGTTCCTTGGCACCCGTGGGTGCACAGAATGGGCTGGAGGCCCAGCACGGGATATGCACCAGAAATCTCAGGGCTTCTCCCTGCAGCACCTGTGTATGAGGCAGCTATCTGCCCATCTCCTGACAGTGGGATTTTTTTTTTCCCCCACACTATTTGTTGTAAAGCACTAAGTGTGGCAGCATTTAATCTGTTACTCTCTCTTTGCCTGGATACATTTAAGGGCTGCATGGTCCAAGTGGATGTTATCCATACTGTACTGCCCTAGGTGCAGCACCTTCGTGTCACCCAGGATGTCTCTGACTGAGCCTATGGATGGGTCTAGGGCTCCTGATACTCAGTTTCATGTCTTCTCCTCTAGAGCATCCTTCCCTCTTTGCCTTAGCATTTTCTTCCTAGGTACTCACATGCTACATCCTATGGTCAATTACCTGTTAAAAGAAAGTTTGGCACATCAGAGATTAGAAAATGGACTTTGCTTTAGAGGAGAGATTCAGTCAACATTTAGTTTACGTGCCAAGCCTTACAGTAATCCTTGAGAAAGACAGCAAGATAACAGGCTGCAAAACAATATGGTCTAGAGCCAAGATGTATTGGGAGATATTCATGTAGCAGAAAACAACTTCACTGTAACAGAAATGAGGTTTATTTTCACACAGTAATACAATGCATAATCTGATGCATTCCCACAAAATAACTTTAACATCTTGAATATTATTTTGGAAAAAGAAAACTTCAACTGAGAAAGTTTGTGCTTAAAAACAGAATAAAACCAAACCATTTCTGGATTTGGGAGTTGGGATTTTTTTTTTCCATTTATGAAGTGGAGATAGGTTATAAATCGGAAAAAAAAAGTATTTATAGATGACACAAAGCTAGCAATACCAGTTTCTACTGGCCAGTACAGCTGTGTGACTATTTCATCTTCCATGGTAACTTAAACACAAGAAAAAAGCCTTTACAGTTCAGGGCACTGCTGCCTGGTCAGAGATTGAGTGGGTTTGTAATAATTCATAGACCTTTCATTTTTCTAGTGCTGAGGAATTACATTCTGCTATTAAAATGGCTATGTGAAGTGCCTGGTAGAGTGTATATATTCCACCTGCTCAAACAATTAAATAGAGCGCAGTGGACAGCAGTGAGTTCTTAATGACACGTATTCTAAAGAATCCAGATGGCTTGAAAGAGAATAGCATTGTGTTTCCTCTCATCTGTTGGTTGTTTTTCAGGTAGGATCCCTTAAAGGACATAGGCTAGCAAGCACTATTTATCTTCTTTGGGCACTAGCCACACATGTTTTTCCTTTTGTGCTAATTAAGAGCAAGACAACCTTGTAGTGGAGCATGAATCTGAAATCCTTAAGTGGCTGCAAGGCTGGATAAAGCATTGGGTATTGTCTGCCAGATCTGTGCGTGAAAGGCTTGAGAATGTCCTGGGCAGACACTCTGCAGCAGCAAGTGGGCACAGTTTGTGGGCTGTTCAGGCGAGGATAGGATCTACTCCGTTATTCATTGGTGTCAGTTTTAACACTCTTGGCCACGATGACAGTTATCTGGAGAACAAACAACCCTGATGTGGAGAGCTTGGTAGAGCTCATGGGAATTTCTGGTGCTCCTTCATTTCCAGAGTCAGAACTCGACCTAGTGTTTTTCCTTTTTCCTTTTTATTTTCAGAATGTATTGATTTGCCTGCTCTGCTGGCGGAAGTCTAGAGGAGAAAATGAGTGTTTCTGCTGGAAATTTCATTTTTTAAGGGTAGGCAATGTTTGTCTGAGACTTCCAGCTGTAATAGAACATACTTCCATTAAAGGTAACTGGAAGAAGCCAGTCTGGAGAGGTTCCTGGGAGGAGGTGATGTGTGTCTGTTGGTTTCCCTGCTTTATATGGGTTTTGACTGGTTTGCATTTTTGTAATTGCAGCAAATTGTAGACCCAGAACATGGGTCTCAGAAGTAAAGAGAATGTTGGAGACTCACAACCAATAAGAATAATCAGGACCAGATCGTGCCAAAACACAATATTTTGGTTGAACTTTCAGGTTATTTCCAGAAAAATATCATGGCTTTTATTCCCCAACTTAAACTGCTCTTCTCAAGGTAAAAGAAAATCTGAAAGGTAGTAGCCTGTCTCTAAGCTGTTTCACTCCTCAAGTGAGACATAGGGTCAGCTAAAAAAAAATAATATAAAAGATACATTCCCTGGTCTCTGTCTCTTCAGACTCCAGTTTCTCCCATCAGTGGGCACAGCCTTATATTCTCAGTGCTCCATAAGGGGTTATAAGATATTGGCCTTGAACTTTCATAAAAAATCCCAACTGCAAAGCTTTGTGCAGACTGGGGAATGTAATTCACTGATGTCCACAATATAAGCTGAGATTTGTGCATGTCAAGAGCCATGCATGTTCCCAATAACAATGTCATGCTCTTATTGTCATCCTCATAAACCTTCAGACAAGTCTGCAAAATATCTATTCATTCAGTATTCTTTTATTTTTTTTCTCTTCCTCTTTTTTAATAAACCCTAAATCTTGCCCTTGCATTTTACAGACTGATAAGTGTCCTGACATTGCAGAACCTGAGGTAGATTGTATCAACCTTCATTCTTTCCCTTGCAGGTGTAGCCTTGCAATATGTGACATGCCATTCATAATATGAGCGGGAGTGTACAATACAGAATACCAGTCTTTTGTTACTGGATGGAAAATGGAGCTCAATTTTTAAATTGATTTTGGGAGAGGGAGGGAAGAGAAGAAATGGGTATTAATTTCTGCTGCTAGTAAAACCCTTCACTTTCAAATTTATGGAAGTGCCCGTCTTTGGAGCTCGGGCTCAGTGTCTGTCTCAAGCCAGTGAAGCTGCGCTGGTTCCCACGAGCAGTACATCAGCTCTCTGAGTTACTTCTGTGCAAATTATAAATTCCTGTATAAAGAAAGTAGAATAAATTTTACTCCGTGGGCTGGCAGCATAATGCATCAGGCCCTTTTCTCTGTCCATGTCATCTCATGTCCATAAGAAATAATCCTGATGAAGTCAACAGGGTTAACCTAAGTGAAAAACATTTTGAAAGAAAGGCTGGGCTTGATTCTGCTATATTGAACTCCTACAGATGAAATTATCCCATCCTGTGTCTGTGCAGTTACTATAATATGTACAGATGACATTAGTATTTTAACAAATGCTCTAAGGCTAATTACTAAATTTTACATGTTAAACCATCATAAATCAAAAGTTATGCCATTGAAGTCAATGGTGCTAAACAAGTCTCGGGATGCTGTAAATGAAGGAAGGCTCATGAGCAGCTCAGCCTAACAGGAAAATGAATGGTGCTAGTTCAAACAATATTTCAATTACATTTGGGATTGGTTTTATCTACATGGTATGTAGGACATGTCTTCAGTTAGACTGCATTGCTCTAGTTTTAGTGATGTTCCTGGGGGGGAGGACAAGTTACACAATTTGGCTATATTTTTGTTTTTCTGCCAGCATAGATAACTTGCGGTTTAAAAATAGTTTGGTCTGATTTGTGTGCTGGGACAACCTTGTATTATCTGGTTTATCTAATGATTTTTGAATACTTAGCCACTTTGCATATATAATTGCTACATTTACACTTGCAAATCAAACTTTGCCTATTAGGATTACTGGAAGAAATCCTAATTTTGGCTGCTGTAGTTCTGCATGCAAATACATGATGGAATGGTCAATGCTGAAAACCTGTGCTGGGGAATGCTGCAGCCTGGGAGATCTGGAAAATAGTTTTATTTCCATAACATACAGAATAATATGCCACAACAATATTAATCATTAAGAAAACAATTGAAGTAATTGTTTTGCTAGGACATAGCGCTACATGTCTCGTGTATAGAAAAATCGCTCATGACTTCAGTAGGAAATTAATTCGTCTAGATTAAATATTTCTACATTGACCTATATCTTTCAGACAGTACAATTTGGGTTTTGTTTTGTTTTGTTTTTTTTTACTTTTTAGATACCTAGATATGGAACCTTTTGTATTTTTATTTACTAATAAATATCTGAAGAGGAAAAGGAGATCTCTGCAGGAACTGTATGCAGGCTCAGGCTGAATTTTGTGATCCCAGTGAAATGATTTGCAGTTTTTGGAAAATCTTCACAACTTACACTTGAGGGCATTTACTTTTGTGAGTGCTGGGTCATGGCCAGTTTTCTGTGGCTGGCAAATCAGGTGTCCCAAGAATTCAGTATTGAACATTTTGCTTTGAAATGACCAGCTCAAGGAGCCATGGGCGGTTACTGTTCTGCTCATTGTGTTAAATTGTGGCTGTTTCATTGCGCATCTGGAAAGAAATTTAATAATTTCAATACAATTCCTTGGGCTGTTGTTTACATCATATATTCCACCCCAAACAACCTCTGTGACTATCACAAAAGAAACAAAACTGCGAAGTGCCCTCTCATTTCCTTAGACTTATTCCCCAGGCCATGGCTGAAGTGCATTAGTGTGATGATGGGAATTTCATGACTGATAACTGTATCATTAAAAGGCTCAAAACTAATCACTGGGTATTGGTATACTTGAAGTAGTCTTGCTTGTTTAAAAAATTGATTAAACCCATCTGTAGGCAGAATATCCAGTGCAAAAAGGAATCTGAAAGAAAATTGACTTTGATTCCTTGTAACATTAAAAAAGTGATGATCATTTCTTTCCCCCCTACTAGTATGTAATCAAACATGAGCTATAAGATCAGTAACAAAATTATTCTGCTTTTAGCTGCTAGCATGCTTCATCCAAACCAGAGCTTATAAGGCAAGCACTCTTGACCTATTTTCTGTGGTTTGCTAGGTTTTCAAGAATGAACGACAGGAGCCAGAGTGGCTGCACCAAAAAGCTCATGGAAAGCAATAAGTGATCTCAATCTGCTCTGTGCAGTGGAGAATCAGCTGTGAACAACTTCAAGACACCCTAGTCTCCAAGCTATGCATGATTTATGGGGGTATCTAACCCTAAGAGCAATGTGAGCAGACCACTGCAGTGATTAAATCCTATTTGAATGTTTTGTCAGGATAGTTCATGACAGGACAAAGGGCTCCTTATTCCCTTGCGACAACATCTCACACACAGCCTTCGTCCCTTGGCTTTCTCTGTACTAATCACCCCTAAAAGCTAAATAACAGAGGTTTCTGAAAAAGCCTGAAGGAGGAGTCCTAAGGCAAACGGTTAATGCCTGATCTCCCAGACACAGGGCTAATTAACTGAATCTTTTAAAACACCATGATGGGGATTTTCTGCATGCAGGTATTATCAATTATCCCATGAATCCAAGAGCTGCAATTCCCGGTAATTAACACCACATATTCATTGCAAAGGACAGGACTGTACAAGGGGAAATAGCTGCTGCAAATGTGAAATTCTCAAGTTAAATTGTACCTTTGAATAAAGGAGATCCATACGTTGAGGATCCAGACAAAGAAGCGGAAGACGCTCTATGCATGATACACAGAGATAGGAAGTGATAAGGATATAGGGAATAAAACAATCAGATAAATTACACTTCCAGACTGGCATCTGCACACTTCTGCACGCATTTGCACGTGCAAGGCCATCATATGCATTTTCTGTCTTGGAGGTAGCAGGGACATAAGCAACTACCAGTGTTATGAGCTGCCAGCTTCACAAGTGCTGGGGGAAAGTTGTCATGCCTGTATCATCCTAGGTTTTAGTTTAACTCAGTGAAAGTGAGTGCAGGTACCACCGAAGGCTGTGTGAGCTGGAAATGGCAGGTTAGCAGGCTTTGTGTGCTGCTAACAGCTAACACACTTCCTAGGCTGTGGGGCACTGGAAAGCTGGACTTATTTTGGGACTCATTTTTCAGGCCTAGGGAGCTTAAAGTGAAAATTATTTGATTGTATGGCCAAGGCACATTAATGCTAGCTTGATGCCGGTCTGGTTACTGAATTAACACTGGGCTGCACAAAATAGATATGTCGGTGACTATGGATTTAGATGGTTATGGGCAACTGACTGTAAAGATTTGGCTTTGGGCTCAAACATGAAGACAAGTTATTCAGCATGGGGTCTATTGATTTTCCAAAAGAGTAACAAGCTTTCTCTTCTTCATATCTCTTACTCAGTTGTTAGATGCTACTGAAAGTGAGACCTCGGGCACAGCTAACGGCCTTCCCAGTGTTCAGGACCACAGGGAGCATTCCTGAGCATCACCTGTAAAACGGGGGTAAGGAACAAATTAGTACCTTTTTTTTTTTTTTAAATCTGTCTTGATGAAAAATTCATAAAAAGGGTTCATTTTAAAAGCACAGGATGCTCTGTGCTTATGTGGGTGGGCCCTGGGATGGACTAATCCTGGTTTAGGATGGACTAATCTGCGATCTCCAGGTTACCGCTCTTCTTGCTTGCTCTGTGTGAAAGCACTAGTGCTAATACAAACAGGATAATATTTTTAGCTCATCTCAAGAGGTTTCCAAAGCTGTGTGCTACAAATTATTTGTGATGTTGTCACAAACGGTTGTGTTACTGACTGTGGATATGGTTTGGTTTTGGGAAAATCCTTATTGCCACCTGTGGTGGTGTTGGTTTTGAAAGCTCGAAGTGTCAGTTTCAAATTATTCACCCGGTAGAATATTTTCTATTAAATAGGGAGACATTAAAGAACTGAAAGCATGAAGTGGTCATTCTGCACTGACAACTGCCCTGCAGAAGTTTGGATGATCACATAGTTGTCAGTTTTGCTATTCAGAAGCATATATCTTTCAGGCAAGGTAGGGTAGGCTTAGCGTGGCCTCAGGCTGCACCATGACGCCACCATGAATGATGTCTTATTATTGACCTGAACTGATTATTCAGAGCAATTCTTGTTATACTTAAACTCCAAGACCTAACATCACCGGGCAGACAGTCCGTGTTTTAAATCTTAACAGGTGTTAAGATTTAGACCAGCCAGTCTACAGTTTAGACCAGCCAAAAAAGATTGTCTTTGAAATTTATTCACTGTAAACTTTCACAAATTTATGATTCAATGAATCAGTTTTTCCATCAGACCCTCTTACTTATTTTACTCTCCGTGACATTTAAAATTGCACCTCTGATGCAAATGTAACCCAGAACCTCTAACTTGGGTATGCTTTTGCTAAAAGTGAAGTCAGCAAATTGTTCTTACATTTGACTTAGTATCTTAGCTTTCAGAGCGTGGCTTGTGCCAATCCTGCCTATGATTAAAGTCAGCAATATTTTCCTTTTGGCAGTTCCTAAAGGAACTACCCACTATCTGGGATTGGGTCCTTGTTCCACTATGGACCGTAGCCATATAGAAAAGACTCAAGTACTGAAAATCAGAAATGTGTTTAAC
>KZ505648.1:37500-85000 GCA_002844005.1 Limosa lapponica baueri | reverse complement strand
TGCAAAAATAAGTTGATTGAAATCCAAATATTACCTTTGTTACTTAGTTCTGTGTCTGCATAGGTCTCCCTACCTCCAACCAGTCTCAGTGGTCAACATATAAACCATATGGTCATCTTTAAAGGCTTTTGCTGCGTGAGCACCACCACATGCCTAGCTGCCTGCCAGCGCACCCTGTGGGTAGCAGTGCTGCAGCAGACCACTTCTCTTACTGCATTTTGTTCCTGAACACAGGTTTGCTCATGCTGTGTTTATCGTCAGCACACAGGATGATCGTCCTGCATCGTTCTGGGCAGGGAGGAGCTGCAGGCAGGCACGACCCAGAGGAAATTGTGGTGAAAGGTCTGACCCTTTGCACAGGGATCCCAGGTCCAGCAGCAGAGCCTGGCTGAAACCTGGGCAATGGTGCAAATGCACTCGCAGACCTGCTTACAGAATCTGGGTCTGCCCATTTGCGATGCCACCAGCGTGGCATCCTCTGAGATGGAAGCTGTGGCCGCGGCTGGGGTGGGCCAAATAACCATACACTTGAGCTCGGGCAGTCAGACTGGGGAGGTGAGCAGCTTCCTCTGAGCTTTGGCCTTTCTTTAAAACAAAAGAAAAAAAAAAACCTCCAAGGTCTATTTTTTACTTAAGAACTAAGGAAAGTCAAGGATATAATTTATGAAAATTAACACTAGAGGCAATCTAAGCAGTCATCTAATCAGGGAAAATTTCTATTTTACTTGGAGCTGAAAATCCCTGGACTTTGAGGACAAAACCCCCCTGGCCACAAGCTGGGCCAAAAATTTCACCCTGAAACCAGGATTTCTTGTTACCTCATCTTCTTGCATCAAATGTTGTCAGGTAGTGTGTTTCTTTCTGTTCCAGTGCACAGCCCTAATTCTACTCTGCAGCATTTCAGGGCTCTAACATTGTAAAATGCAGGTTCAAACATGATCTTTTTCCATAGGAATGCGTTAAACAGGCCATGAAAAGCCAGCATGATCAAAAGATGTTCTACAAAGTATTGATATTTCACTGCTTCTTACCTTGAGCTTCTCCAGTAATTCACCATATCAGAAATACAATATTTGTAAGTTCTTTTTCATAAAGGTCTTTATGGGTTTGGAAATTTAAACACCGCGAAGCTGAAGTTGAATTGGAAACCAAAAGTCTCTAAGCTTGTACATCTTAGAAAAAAAAATTCAATTAAGTGGGATTTTAGCTGTTTCAATAAAATTGGACTCTCCCTTTTCAAGATAAGGGTCCTATAGAGCTGAAGCAACCTTTATGTGGCAGGAATATCCACTTCTACTAAACGTATAATCCTAGCTCAGGATACAATACACACAACAGGAAATCAATGTATAGTAGAATCAATTTGAAAATATAAAATAAACTAATATATGAGTGGAAAATTGACTTCCTATGGATTAAAAGCAGCACAAATGGTAGAAAAATCTGGCTTTTTAACAGGATGAGGTGGGTGGTAATAATAATGCAACTGATTAACTAGCTGGACTCAAGCTGCTGTGTGTGCACATAGATTTTTTTTTTTCTTTGGTAAAAGGATTCAAAGAGGAAATAATTTATTGGTGCACTTTGCTCAGTGTTTGTCATTGAAAGGATGCAAAGTGTGTACAGCACCGTGAAAAAAGGGGAAAAGTAAAAGATATGGAATGTATTATTTAAAATATCAGCACCATAAACAGTGTAGGATTACTGCAGCAATCCCATTATAGCTGTGGGGATATATAAATGTTTCCATTACGATTATCATTGGGGAGTTTATAATTCAGCCATTGAGATTTTTATTTTTTAAGAGAATTTAATGTTTGTGTAATGTGCTGTACTGACACTCTGAAAATGGAAGTCTCCTATTTGCTGCCAGAACAGATACAATCGGACATAGAAGGAGAGCAGCCCCCAGGTTGCCCACTGCCATCCTCAGTCCTGCTATTAGTGGGTCCTTCTATGTCTGATGCTTAAGGCCTTTTTTGTTCATTGATACATCCCTGGTGATTGCTCTCGGAGAAGACAAAGTAGGGGCAAAATAGATTGAGACTAGAAAGCTATTCAACATAGGCCATAGGAATGAATGTTAAGTTTCTCCATTTTTGACACAATGCAGAATGACACCATAAAGCTCAGGTTTAGGAAATATTACTGTGTTTGATCACAGGATGGAGAAAAAGAGCAATCATCCTTCCTGAGACTGAGCTGCTGTCTCTTGAGATCCTTCCAGAGCAATGTTTGGGGCAGACCATGCATTACTGTGTGCCCCTGGACAATGCCTGTTGACTTCTGGGGACCCAAAATGAGGTATCCAAATGACTTCAGGTACAAGATTGGAGTATAATTAGGACAACACCACATATCTGCAGACTGCCTGGTACAATGAAACTCAGTTATGAATTCTCCACGTCTGCCAGTTTCACTGGGGAACATTAAATCTGTACACCTCTACTTGATACAGTCAGCATTAATCTATCGTGGATGTAGCTATGATATAGACCGTGGGGCTGTACAGTGACATGGTTTCTCTCCCATCATGTGACTGAGAATACACAAATGAAGTGGGGCTTGGATCCAGCTGGAGTTATGTCCTCATTGGAATATGGGACCAATGCTGAGTATCAGAAGACCAGAACTCCTCATACAGATTGCATGTCCTAAAAGCAGCTGGACTTAGGTCATAAACTGGACTGTCTCACAGCCGTGGTAAGTTAATATGGAAGTCCATTATCATTCTGATTCTTACAGGAGTGGAGTTGAATGGAATACTGTTAGTTGAAAATCCTTTAACTATCTGCATTTTTCTTTTATTTCTCATCTCACAAGAAGGACTTGTTAGCAACATAGGAAGCAGATTACTAGCACTGGACCAATCCATTTGGATGGATCTTCATGAGTTAGGGAAGTTAGACGATGTATGGACATGCAAGTTTTCTTCCTGATCCTGGGATCAGTCATCAAAAAATGTGCTTGTGCAAAGTCACAGACTGGGTCAGAGTAGCACCCAGCAGACTACTGGGCTCTCATTAACTAAATGTAGTTGTGTGAATAGATCTTTTCTTTAATCTTTGCGTATGGGAATGTGTAATCATGATGTGTATAGGAAATCTGCTGTGAATGGAGTGAAGGGGTGTTATTTTAGATTAACATCTGATATCATTTAAACTAGAACTCGTTCCTTTCCACAGAATGGGTTTGGCAACTCTGACCTAAATTCCATGTCCTGAGAGCTATAGAAAAAGCTAGACAGACAGTGCACAGTCTTGCCATCCAGAAGGGGTGTTATTGGGTAAGAGTATTTTAGGTTGTTGGAATGGTTATTCTTTAGTGCTAGGTTTATTCTGTTGCCTACCTGTCAGGTAACAAACAGCTATTCCTTTAAACTGATCGTGACATCAAGAAGAAAGTAGTCCAGATTTTTCTTTGTTTGTAGGATTGCAACATAAACATCCACAGCTGTCAATGATCAAGAAAGTGCCTTGCAATCTGTATTCGCTACAACTGGCAGATCATTTTGTACTCAGTAACTCCATGGCACTTTTCACTTTGCTTTATAAGGGTAGAGGTATCTCTGAAAAAAAATGCATACCTAGAGAATATATATATTTTTAATGAAGACTAAATCTGCTAAACCTTCCAATTGAGAAGTGATGAAAACCCAGTTTGGTATCTTAAACAAGTCAGATAACCAAAAAAACAGTAGAGACTTTTAACACCTTATTAGCTGCATTAAGAATTGTTACTGCAATTGATGCTACCAGGATATGTGATGTATTCACATAATGAACTGCTTTTCAGCCATCCTGAGATGTCTCATATGTCAGTCTGGAGGCTGTGATTCTCCAAACAGATAGGAGTAATGAAGGTGTGTCTAGCACTAACTGAGCATGGAGTGCATTTTAAAAAATGAAAACAATAATCATGCTAAATAGGACTGTTGGTTGAAGCCATTAGTATCTATCAGATGAGCTGTAGAAGCATTGACAGAAATAGTTTAATATATTGTCAAGGGTGGTTTCTAAAGTGTTTCAACCCTATAGAGTCTGAGAGGCTTCAGAAGGCTGGCAGAGCCTTTTATCGCTCTCCTGAGGTCCAGTCCTTTCTCAGGGACAGTGATGTTTAGGATATAGGAATGCCACCCAAACAGCTGTGAATGGGTTGTTCCATCTCCAAGGGAGCTTCTTGTACCTACAGGGGTTGAACAGGTCCCCACATCCTCCGAGCACAGCCTGTGTTGGCCATGCTGCCTCATGCCTTCTGCAGTGTTTATGCATGGGGACACAGATCTGTCTGTCTGTTTTGTGATACCTAAGCTAAAGGGGAAACACAAGCATAGGAAACATGGAAATAGCATTGCAGGAAAAACTTGGAGATATTCTTCAGTGCTGAGGACAGCTAGCAGCACTGAAACCTACCTCCTCCCTTCAGGTCAGCAACAATTTATGCCTACATTCTCCCTGGTTTTCCATAAAAGGCAGGTAATTAAATTTATTATAGGCAAGGAGCTATGTTAAGGAACATACACCTCATTGTTGCAATGAAGTCTTAGGTGGGAATGTATTTTATAGTCACACTGCTAAAAATCACTATATCAAGTGTTTATACTGAGCAGGAATAAATGTTTTGAAGAGGCACATACATCCAAGGAAACCTCAACCATGAATATTAATAAAGCCTGAGCTGAGATCTTGGCTGGCAGATGACCAACTCCACTGTATCCATTGCGCTGCAACATGTTCTTGAGCCTTGCTTTATCAGCAATAGAAGTCAGCTTGCCTAGACCTCATGTTAGCATAAGTTGCAGCATTGTAGGCATGAGACATATGATAGTGCAGCTCCTGAAAATCACAATGCTACACTGTAGGTACGTTTTGCTGTGTGGCTCCCAGCCTGTTTCCTGCTCATCAAGTGACTCTCTGGAAACACCTGGTGCAATATGTACGGACCCTGCACTGTGTTAGATGGTAAAAATATTGTTTTAGCAGCACATGAGTCTTCTACATCTTGCTGGTGGGTACAAGTAGAGAGATCTTGGAGAGATGATAGATGTTTGATAGTAGAATGTCCTGTAGGGTTTAATCATCACAGCACAAATTGTGCAATGAATGCTTTAAAGCCACATAGATCACAGAATCACAGATCGACACCTTTCAAGGCTAAAAGAGGCCAGGGATACCCTCCTGAAAGCCTGACTGCTGGTGTGAATGCAGTGTCTAGGATCCCTGTCTGGAGGAATGGGGACAATTTGAGGAGAGCTGGCAGGATCAGATCAGCAACTGCAAAAGCAAGCAGCAGCAACAAAATAAAGAGACGGGACTAGTGAAGGATTTTTAGAGGAGGGGTAGCCAGAATAGAAATCCCATCAAACGCTTTTTAAGTGTTTGTCCATTATAACTGCATTACATTTAAATGGTTAAATACACAGAGATTATAGGGTGTTGGGCCAGGGAATGAAATACCAATGTAAATAAAAGCTTGCTGGGCTCATAGGAGTCTTTGAACAGGGTCTGATGGGACCAGCTGAGCAGAAGCCCTTAAAGCATAGTTTTAAATTCAGCACAATCCAGCGGTTGAGTTAAACACATTGTGAAAGGGTTTCTGAAGAGGAAACAGTATGCAGATTCACTCTCAAATGAGTAGGAGCAGAGGAATATTACTATTATATTTATTCCAACCTTTATATGTTTGTAGTCTAATGTATACACATTATGAGTATTTATTTGTATTGCAGTAGCCCGTAGCTGCTTCTGTCCTGCACTAGGATCCTATTTTGCTAGCCACTGTACAAACCTATAATGAAAAATAATCCTGCTTTATAGAGTTTATATGGTCTCAGCAGATGATTTGTAAATATATTGTTACTATCAGTTCTTTATAGTTCCTTGGTGGTTATAAGCACTTACAGAAATTTCCATGAAGAAAAGAAGTAAGTCTTAGTACAAGTTGGCATTCTTCCATGAAGATTTAGTTACCTAATTTATAAACATTTAGTAAATATGAATTAATCTTGACATGGTGGATTTTGTGCTGAATTAAATAACCATACTTACAGTCTATAATGCACTTGGACAATAGGTAAATTAGTCTGTCATTAAAAAATCATGAAGGAAAATGCATAATCTGCAGCAATGCCCAGAGGAAAAATTACAGTTATTTGAAATAAAAACACTATTGTAAGCAAATTTGTGGAGGTTGTTTTTTAGTTTGTTTGGTTTTGTGTTTGTTTTTTTTTTTTAAACAGTGTTATGGATCTTCCTGTGTACTGTCTCTATCATGAAATTTCCAGTTGAGAGTATTAACTAAATATTCAGGATTTAATTAGAAATCAGAAGTAGGAGAACTGTAAATCTTCTTTCAGTCATTTGTCTGCTCTGCCTGCTTCTCAGCAGCAGGCAAAACAATATGTGCTTTTACATCTGATTAATGCTAACGAAAGCTGTGATTAAAACATCCTTGAATTCTTCTGTCATACAGCACAATTTAAAATTGTGAATTATCCTTCAAAACAGCACAAGTGGTGCAGTTGCACATTAGCATAACAGCAAACCTTATTTACACAAGCACAAATGTTGTGTAAATTGGACTTTAAGTGGGTTTTAAATGGCAATCACTTGGTAGGTGTTTTCAGAACTGCTAAATAAAAAAAAATAGCTATAGTGCAATATTTTACAAATGAATACTTTTAATGGGCCTATTTTCAATTGAATTGACTATTAAAACAATGAAGGCAGAAAATGACAACAGTTATTTAATCTGGGATGCAATATAAATACTGGAACATTTTTGAATTGTTCAGCATCTTGTAGCAGAAAGTATTTGTGAAAGTCAAGTGGTTATTAAGCTTACAGACTCCCCGCTTTGCGTTTCTGTCACGTGCAGCCATAAGCTTGGGGACCTATGCAGCTAAGGGGCAATGGAATTTCAAACCAAGAGTGTTTGTTTTTATATTTTTCAGAGAGCATAGAGAGGACTGGTTTATTACTCCTCATGCTAAGGAATTAATCTCATCAGCTTCAGAGGGAAGGGGCTCCACAGCAGAAACCCTGCACCTCTGCTCCTTGCAGCTGCCCTGCTGGACCTGAGACCTTCAGGACAGGGGTCATGCCTTCCTAAAAACCCCCAGTCACACTGCAGGTCATTAATATTATTTATAATGTTATCAGTAGGATGGTAAGAAAGAGGTTTTTTTCCCCCTCTGATCTTACTTTAGCCCTGCATTTTTCTTGTTCGTAGCAGTATCTTAAATGTTGTATGAAAATCCAGTCCATGGTCTAGGGACAGACATGGTGCTGATAGGTGACAGCAAAACCGCAGGTGTGGCCATGTGCAGCCCATTAGCAAGTGTGCAATAATGGTAAGGGTGCTAGACATCAACAGAGGACGTGAGTTTATATAGGTATATGGTTTTTATTTGTTGTGGTGAATAGATAAGGGTACATGGCTTGCCAGGTCAGACTGTTGTGGTGGTGACAAAGCTAATGTTAATAGTTTTGGCCATCCTCTAGTCTGAGATCTATTGGCTGATACCTGAGACCTATTGATTTCATAGTAGCATAGTTTCTTAATTTTTGTGGGCAAAGCGGAGACTCAAGGAAATTAGAATAGAATAGAATAGAATAGAATAGAATAGAATAGAACAGAACAGAACAGAATAGTTCAGCTGGAAGCAACCTACAACGACTGTTGTAGGAATTGGAAAGTCTGTGAGGGTACAAAATGGCACAAAGAGAAGTTGTATTGCAAAGCCTACCACATCTGGGAAAAGTAAGCAAACATCAAGTTTAATATAATTCCTAGTGTTTAATCTACACTTTTATCTGTAATACTACTGTTTTAAAGAAACTTTCATTGCAAGAAGCTGGTTGTTCCCAGGACACTAGACAGAGCCTTGTTTCCAGAGGAAAAAACCTGCCTGTCCTGAACCTCAGCCAGAAACTCAGTGGTGATTAATGATTAATACACCAGAAATACAGTTTGGTACCAAGCCAGAGAATAAAGTGATTCTACCTGGAGAGAGAGGAGAAAGCTGTAGCTGAACAATAGTGAGCATGGCTGATGCAGGGAGCAGGTCCCCAGCCTCTGCAAGGGATGTGGTATGTGTGTGCCTTTTGGATGTACATGAGGAGCTTCTCCTGGGCTAGAATGGGGCTTAGCTGATTCAGAACTAGTTTTTTTCCTTTAATTGTGGACTGAATTATGTAAATAAGTGGTGATTAGCTGTGTCATGTGTTGCAGCGTGCTCCTCCATGGGCCGAAGAAGTTCACACCAAAGAGCATGGGCAAACAGCTCAGAATGGAGAACTGTGGATGGGACAATGGTCAACGCTGCATGCAGTCCTGTGGCATCTTAGACAGCAAATTGAAATTGGATCCATTTGCACTTTGAATTCAGCTGATGAATGAAATCTTCAAAAACTGCTATCAAATATCTGAAATAAAATGTAAAGGAGAGGATGAAAAAATGAAATTTTAACGGAGGACATGTCATTTTCTCTTATTTTTCAAACAGCAATTATTCTGTCTGTTTACTCTGGATCAGCCATTGGAATTATACAAGTCTAAAACTTGCGTAAAATCAGAGACATGATTGTCTTAGGCTTCATTCTCTGCACCGTAGGAACAGACAGCTCGCAATCAGCCCTGGTATATAAAGCCTGTTTACCAGATTGATGTTTAGAGGTTTTATGCTGTTGTATTCAAGCTAATATTTCAACTGATTATAATCTGCTTGGATTCATATCCCTGGTGGTTTCTCACAGATGAAGGATTTGAATGAATCAGGTACTAATCAGTCCCTGATAAGATTTGGTGATATTTGTCCTATATTTGGCATTATGCCTTCTTTTTGTTTGTAATCTGTGCTTTTATACTCAGTTGTCTCTTTTTTTTTTTTTTAATTTTATTTACAGCCTTCATTTTCTCTTCTATTTCTCCCTTAGTGCCATCAAGACTTGCACTAACAGTTATTTAGATTCACGTAATCCTAGGACATAGGCACATGCTAATTTCTGCGGTAGCGGTTTCAGAAGTATCATCCATCAGCTGATCCGTTCTCCCTCTGCTCCAAGAAGTTTTCACTTGCAATGTGAGTGCTCCTACATTATTTTAGTGCAAAGTGAACCATTGCAGACCACATTTATTCTAGCTTCGACCTTATGGCTGTAATACTGACTTGCCTTTCATTATCACCTCTGTAATGTGCTACTTTATGTTCATTCTGGACTCAACATGTCTAAATTTTAAACATATTATTTTCTTAGTGTTCAGGCATTTTCATTATTTCTAAGTTAAAAAAGGCTCACCCTTAGCAAAACAGTAGTTTTTTGCACCAGCATTGTGGAAAATGGGTTGACCCTAGGTAAAATAATTACTTTGTCAAATGTAAAATGAGATGAAGAGGTAAAGTGATGATATTTTTACTTGGAGTTCTGGGAAACAAAGCTGGAAAATGTAGCACAGCTCCAGTTTTGGAGTAGTACAGGTGCTGTGCAGGCAACATACCTCTATTCTGCAGTCTTAATTAGGTGAGAACTGGTTCACTGCTGATACTTTGAATTTGCGTTTTGCTTTGGGGATCTGCACATCTTGAATGTGTTTTCTTAGGCTGTGAACATATTAGAGACTGCTTTGGTGTAGGGAAGGACCTCCTGGTCCTGCTTTGACGCTTTGAATGCTCTCCTGTCAGCATGTGGCCGATTTGTGAAGTTTTCAGTTAATATTGCCTTTTTAAGATGTCCTAGGAGATCATTAACCTGTGCGGTTTTGATATTTGAATCATCCAGCCTTCCACATAATTGAACCTGTTTGAGCCTGTGAGTTTATCAATTTGATCATGTCGTTGCAGTAACCAGATCTCTGCTGTTACTCAAACTGCAAGAGTTTTTATGATCACAGACTATATACCATCCTATGTGCCATAACCAACTTTGTCCAGCAAGTCTTGGGGTAGAAGCTACACAGTAACTGAAATTCTTTGCTCATTTTGTGCTGTCCATACTTTCATGCCTGGCCCAAAGCAACTTGAACTCTGGGGAATCACCTGGACTGAAACCACAGAAAGAGAAATGAGGACGCTAAAGCACCAACTGAAAGAAGGCAAGAAAAGGAAGAACCCAAAGTATTTTCTTATTCTACATGCAGTTCTGTTTTGAAAAGTAAATGGCTTGAAAATTAGCTGCCCTCCATGACTTGCAGGCCAAATGTGCAGAATTTACAAATCAAAATATGACTTTTTAACTTCAGAGCTGTTTACTCCACTATGGAACTCAAATCCATGCATTCAGCTCTTTTTGTGCTCAAATATCTCAGTAAAGAAGATGATACAGACTGATCACTGAATATTTTGCTGGTGGCACAGAAAACAGGTGCATTCAGCTTGATGTTCTCCATCTTCACTGGCTAAGAGAGGTGGCAGGTCATTTGGACCATATGATGAAACCTGTTCTCCTCCTGATGAATATGTGCGACTGTGAATTTGTCACAAGCGTATCCATGTTTGATGTCAGTTGTACTCCTTGCATTGCTTAGCAATATAAACGTTGCACATCTTAGCACTTCTGTCATTCAGGAGAGGAGGTAGGACAACATCTTGCCTCCCTCATACAGCCAAAGATGCTTAATTCAGCAGTCGCTCATCGCTATAAATTCAGAAAGGGTAAGGCACTGATTGTACACTGAGCTGGACTGAGAAATACCTAAGGCCAGCAGGGACAAAAAAGAAGGCTGCACTTCTGCTTGCAATCACACAAATGTCTGATAATGCTCTTAAGCAACTGAAGCAGATCCCTTTGGCTCATGGTTTTCAGTGTCTGCACGTGCACATAGCAATGAGCATGTCAAAAACCCCACCTGGATGCTGTGTGCAGCAGCCTTAGCCTCCAAAGGCAATGAAAGGGGATCCTCTCTGAGGCATACCAAAGTCAACCAGGTCATATAGTCTTTATCATAAACTATCATAAATAAAAGTTCCTTCTGAAATCCTTCAGATTCCCTTCTCTGACTTTTCCCACTTGAGGGCCATTCCCAAATCTCACACCTCTGGTGGTAAATTTCTTCTAATTTTCAGTTTAAATTTATTTATGGCCAATTTGAATTTTATTATTTGAATATTATTTATTCATATGCATTTGCTCTTGTGCCAACTTTACCCTTTAGTTTAAATAGATTTTCTACCTGCTGGAGAAGATGCTCCTTTGATGTATTTATAGGGAGAACTATATCACATATCAGCCTTCATTTTGCTAGGCTAAGCAAGCAAAGATCTCTTAAAAAGAAAGGCCCCATTTCTCAAGATAGCTTCATAACTTTTCTCAGCCTCAGTTCAGGAAAGAGCTCATCTTTCCTGGATGTGGTTTTAGGAACTATATTCCTTTTTTAATGTAAAGTCTGGTGCTGGTGCCTTGCGTCCAGTATTTCCTTAGTTATGCTTAAAAATATGTTGTCTGATGCAGTCTAAAATCATATTTGCTTTGATCAGCAAATCATTATAGCTGGCTTGGACACTTGCACTGTCAATCATGCTGTGACTAATTTTCCTTCAGGTCTTTCTCCTCCTGCCTTGATTGCATCTGAGGATCTTCCCCTTTGTAGCAGAAATTCTTGATCACAACATTGCATTTTGGACTGTTTCAGGCAGGTCTCTGTGTGACATTCCAGACCACACCCATATGAATAGTTTCCCCAACTTTGTGTCAGCAGCCAATTTGCACCATATGGGCCAAGTC
Source organism: Limosa lapponica baueri (assembly GCA_002844005.1). Classification (NCBI taxonomy): domain Eukaryota; kingdom Metazoa; phylum Chordata; class Aves; order Charadriiformes; family Scolopacidae; genus Limosa; species Limosa lapponica. The sequence goes on along the minus strand of KZ505648.1, from coordinate 73,280 downwards.
TATGAATGAAATCCAAGAGCCAATAAAGGACTTGGGTGCCTATGCTTAGATGTTTCAGCATCTAACAGTTTAGGTGTCTAGCCCTTGGTGCACAGTCTGACTCCTGGGCAGGGCCTGTAAGTTCCTTGAGTAGGGCACAGAGAGATGGGCACCTTAAAATGCAATCTCAGAAGGACCATTCTGAATAAGAAGTGCCAAGAATAAACAGAGATTCAGTATTGCATCTGCTTTTTTATCCAGTCTCCAAATGCCACTGAAGACAAGGCATATGCCTAAATTAGAAGTACAGATGTCTCCTGAGACCACAAGTTATTAGTATTAGGTAGCTGTAAAACATCAGGTGAGAAGATAGACAGCAATGTTGGACATTGACACTCTACATCATCTTCTCAGTCTTTCAGCAGACCCCTTTTGGAGTTGGCTTGAAAATAATATGTAAATGTGGTCCTAAAACCAAAGCAAAAATTCTATGTCTCTGCATTTATCAGGAATGAACTTAATTCAGGCTGTTCTGCTGACTCCAACATCACGAAGAGACCTTCTGCCAAGAGTCCCCAGCACCTGACCAAGCTCAGCAAGCTGACCAAAAGGAAGATTAATACTACTGCTAATAACAGCAACCATAATAATAGCAATAATAGATCCTTCAAAGAAGAAATACAATCTATCTTGCTCCATTTTTTAACTCTCTCCTCAGTGAAATCTCCTGTGCATTTCCTTCAAATTCACCCCAGTGGAAAGATCCTCGGTTCAGTCTTCCAGCAAAGCAGCTTATCCACGCTTAAGCTCATGTAGACAGCAATCTCACTTTACAACTGAGGTTAATCGGTCATGGCTGATGAGCTTTGTTTAATGAAGGGCCATTTATATAGTGCCCTTTGGACAAAGGCTCTACATTTCAGCATTCAAGAGAAGTTAAAAGGAGGAAATCAAAAGACACAAGAGGGGTTAATACCAAGGGGCTTGTTTTTCTGCTTTTGTTTTCCCAAATAAGTAATAGAAATTGAGGATTTGCTTCTGGAGGATTTATTATTGCTAACTTTACTGCATGTGCTTACTTTCTCAATAAGACCTGAGGTCTGAAAATGGACTTCCATGCAGCTGCCCAGAAACTTGCAGCAGTCTACATTTAATCTGAGAAGCAGCAGCTGCTTGAGATAAATGTATCAAAAATTAACTGTCCAGATTGTGCATCTCCAATCCAAACCCACCTCTAAAATTCCCAGTACTGTTCCACTGCTTTATCCTCTGAAATAATCTAAGATCAGAGTGTTAATTACTCATTTTTACTATGCTGCTAATGCAGCTTTTAAGTTTTAGTCCTGTTTGTTTGTTCCTGTTATTCTGAAAGCAAAATAAAAATAATTAAAAAAGAAACTTTGCTTTCACTGTTCTATGCTGGTACCCAGTGCTACCTGACAGACCTTTAAAGTGTCGATTCTGCATGACTAATTGATTGCTTCAGCTGGGGTTAATTAATTAATTAGTAGCAGAGCTGCATTAAAGATTGGAGGCATTCAGAACTCCCATAATGGACGTGAGCTTTATTAGTACATAAAATGAGTGTTTAAAATCCACACAGCAACTAATATGCTCTTGAGGCTTTCATTAAACAAACCTATAAAATTACTTGCTTCATTATGTATTTTAGTTACTTTCTTCACATTGTACGGTATCTCTTCACCTTTTTCTTTTGCCAGCCAGTTTTAAGTGCCTATTTGAAATCAATTTCTCTAATAATGGGCTTAATGAGCTCATCAATTAAGGCTGCCATAATGGAATGTAACTGTGTGGTTTCAGTTATCAGTTAAACTCTGGAACTAATTTCCATGCTTCATCTATCAAAAATGATTGGCTAATATTGTTTAGCTTCTGCTTTAGGACGATAGGGAGACCTCGGGCCCTTCTTCACTAATGTCCGAAGGGCTGAATTTCTTCTTGGAGAAGCAGAAAGGGAGGGAGGCGAGGTGGGATGGGAAGAACAATGAGCAGAGATATTTGGGCCCCTATCTGGATTTGGAGGAAGTGTGATCCTGTATTTCAATGCCAGCATGGTAATTAGTAGTAATGGATTACATTTTCAGACGTATTAGATAAAATGATCGTTCCACATGAAAAATCCCATTATGAGTTTCTTACCTCTCGCTCTCTCTGTCTCTCTCCTGCTTTTGCTCACTCTCTGTTTTAATAACCACTGCCCTTTTCCATGACCCCTTTAAATAATGGTATAAATGGTCAATAGACCTAAACATATAAATATTTCCTTAAAACAATGCCCTCACATTTATAGCAGCCAAACATGAATTTTGGGAAGTGCTTTCTCTGTGCAGGAAAAAATAAATACCAAACACAAAAATCTATCAGGCCATGAAAAACTCCACAAATAAATGGAGTGTGAAAAAACAAAATTTCTAAAAAATGCTGCTTAAAAGCAGGAAAGTCTGAAAAAATCACAGTTTTTAATCCTTGTTTATTTAATTAATGAATACTGGGAACATTTATCTGTCTTGATGTTAAGATTAGATGTGTTCAGGTAAGTGTGCTACAAAATTTCCAGCTGCTGGTGGGTTTTTACTGGTTCTAAGACATAACTGAAAATTTCCCGGTTAACAGCAGCAAAATTTGGCTCACAATCCAGATATTGACTGAAATGTTAAAATCTCTTTAGCTGTCAGAAACTTTGTAAGTGTGACCTCTGTTATGGCTGTATTTATTGCTCCTATAGGGGCATCCATGCTCTTCTAGGCATTTTCCAGGTGTTTGTAAGGGATGAGGGAAGGCCACATTTTAGAGGGAGAACGACAGGCTGGAGGTTGGCTGATAGGGAACAGCAGGGATTGTTTTACTATGGGCTCTTTAGATTTAATGTAATGGGACCACTCTTCAGGTAAGTGACTTGAAACCAATGGCCCTATGCGAGGGAGAAGATTGCAATTAGGTGTCAGAGCCTGGCTGCTGCTTTTATTTTTAAGGCATCAAAAATTCAGTGTTGGTGTAATATTATCCAGCGAAATTCAAAACTGGAGAAGTTCATGAGTGTCATGATCGCCATCGCAGAAATAGCCCAACTGAGAAATTTTCATCAAGCTTTGTTTTAGAGAACCCAGGATGAGACATGACTTTCAGCAGGTTATCAGCAAGAGCAAACCAAAGGGGGTCTTGAAGGGACAGTGGGATTTTGCAAAGGTTTCCTTCTCAAAGAGAGTGATTATTATCTGGCTGTTGCTCTGCAAGTGATTTTGTAATTGATCGTGCGTTAATTTTCTGGCTCTGATCTTGCACCAGTGCTCACAGTTGACACTACTTATGTGAACTGAATGTGGTTTTTTATCCAGTAAAATTTCCTCTCATGAATAAATTTAATACTGCAATTAATCCTCTGGTTGTGGAGTAGCAGAAATTGTGGTAAAGCAAATAAAACTAGTTTTCAACTCCTTCGTACTAATCACGTTCACATAATGAAGCTGTACAGTATGAGAGAGTGAGCTCTGTTTTAAAGTTAGAAAGCATTTTCTAGAAAATAAGTTATTTTTTAGTCTTTGGTACAGTAATTTCACCTGTTTTGTACCATTTTTTTCAAGTTAGACTTTGTAGACAACTATAAAAACAGGATGTTGACAAAGAAGATTTCAAGTGAACAAACTCCAAACAGATCCTATAATTTTCTTGTATATTTTTAACATTTTTCATGATTTGTAAGTTCTTCAAGAAAATCTTAAAGGGGTAAGAGTGAAGGGAGAATGTAACTGAAGCTTCATCTCTCCTCACCTTTTGTTTGGGATGACAAAGTCTAGAAGGACCAAAATTTCTCAAGCTGCTTAAAAAACAAAGCAGGAATCCTTTAGTTACATGTTATATATCACAGGGGGACTAAGAGAGGCTTAAACTCAATTTTCTTTTCCAAACTGGATGATTTTAATGTTGTCGATGTAATGTAGCTATAACACTTGTAAAGCAAACGTTATTCTAGTGCTACAATTTATAAAATCGTAGACAAAGAGAAATGCAAGTGATAGACATGAAGAACAGTCATACAGTTAAATCCCATGTTCTAAATTCTGATTTAGCTCCTGATTCTTTTGCAGAGTCCCCTGATCATTCAGTGTTTTAAAACCTCCCGCTGCCTCACTAGTTAATGGGGTTGGGGAGAGCTCCTGTGCCCCCACTTTGTCTGCCACAGGTCTTTAATTCTGCCCTCTGGAACATTTTTGTATATCCTTGGGTTTACTTTTCCAAGGCTATCGGGGGCTCAAAATGCAACTGCACAAGTGCTGCCTCCAGTGCGACCCATGTGCCCCTACTTTCCCCACTAGCACTGCAAAATGCCTCTGTGGTTCACCTTCTGCCTCTTGCAGGACACCAGGACATGGGCAGCAGGGATGGTCAGCACAAGGACAGCACACAAGGAACCACCAGTGGGATCAGTCCGTTGTGCAAGTCAAGGACCTTAGGCAGCAACATGACCTCAAAAGCAGAGATCTTCTTTGGGAAATCCTAGTGACATGAGAGCAGGAGATAGAACTCAGTGAACTTTAGTTTTAGTTGTTTGCTGCTGCTTTGTGAACTTGAGGGCAGAAAACGTAATTTTTACACTAGTCTTAGGGCATTCATTGGCCTAATTCTGAAACTAATTCAGAACCAGTCCTGCTGTACCCACCCAATGCTCTTCAGCTCTCATTTTTTTAAGATGATTTGTAACCAATTGCAAAGAAGATAGCAGGTTTATTCTGAATCCTTGATGGTTCCTGCACACCCCCTTCTTCCCTTTAAAATAATATTGCTATTATTAGAAGGCATTCACAACAAGGAGACAGTGTCACTGTCCACTGGGGTTTCATTCTCGGTGCTTAGCGATGTGCTATACCTTTGTCACAGGATAAGGGAAAGGGAACATGGCAGGCCTTGAAGCTGTACATGAAAGGGCTCTAAATAATAGTAATAATAGGTATTTTTAAAAGTCTGTCTTTAAGGGTTGAGTGGGCTCTGTGTGCCCTATTTATACCTTTTTAATTCTTGAACAATAGCTGTGGGGTTTCTTTCGCTGCAGCACACGAGCGAGGTTAAACATTATTTCTGTAACAGCCTTTTGTTTCCAGCTCCCATGGAGAGAGGGGGAAAAAATTGAGATAAAGAAGTGTTATTAAAATTGTGACACACGGCTCTGGGAGTACGTTAAGGATAGAAGGAGCCAGGACGTCAGGAAAGAAATAATGAAATGCAAAAATCACCCAGACTGACAATTGGGAGCCTATGTAGCAGCTTAGCCTGTTGGTCCAAGGCTATTTGTCATAATCAGCGGCACTTTTCTCATTAGCAAAAAGCCATTACCAGTGGACTTTATCAGCAGCTGTGAGTTATCAAGGGGCACACAGCAATCCTAGCGTGTAGTCGTGGGGTTCAGCCGGGGTCCGGCTGCTTTAATAAGCCTCCAACTCTTTCCCCAAGTTCCCAGTCAGGTGTCACTGCCATTCCTGGTGAGGCAGCCGAGTGCAGTTTATTAACCACCTCCCTCCAGTGCCTTCACGTTCCCCCAGCCTGGGGGCCAAAGCCTCTCCCCTTTCTCCTTGCTTTCCCCTTCCCTCCTGACCAGCTCAGGGGCCAACGGGACTGTCTTCCCTACTTGCCGGGATCAGTCCTTCCCTTCTTCTCTCGTTTTCCACATCTCCACGCTGGCTCTGCCCACTGCAGCTTGCTCAGTCTCCTTGCATGGACCAAGCTGCTCTTCTTTTTCTTACTCCTTCTCTGTTTTCTTTCCATAGTGTACAAAGCCCTATCTGCTCCTTCCTCTGCCTGGATGTGCTGTCCCATTCCTGCACATCAGCAGTACAGCCTGCATTTTGGAAGAGCACCTCCAAACCTGCTCCGACCTGCCATCAGTCTGCTAATGTAACATGGTAACTTGGCAGTGTCTGAGCTCAGAGTGAGATTTTTCTTCTCTGCTCCATGTTCTGTCTGCCCTGTGAGATGGGTAGTACTGTTATACCCTTTTAAGACATATTTAGGTATATTTAGACATATTTCTTTTCTATAAGTATTCTCCATGATCTTTTCCAGAGCTCATGTCCTGGCTCCTACAAGCGATTAGAGCAAAAAACTTGCCCTTTTTCTGCCCATGCTGTGTTGTCTCCATGACAGATGGTATTGAGCAGAGATGAGTTGGGCATGTGCCTGTGGCAGGTTATGAACTGAGAGCAGTGGTATGGGCAGCCCCCAGGCTGGGAGAACTGGAGTTGAGCTCCAAGCTGGAGGGACTCCCTGAGCATACAAGTACCCTTGCAGTGCTGCTTGGGTAGAGACAGCTAGGGAGAGAAAAGAGCGTATTCAACAACTTCATGAGGTACATCCAAAGTGTCCTTTATCTCAAGGAGGGAAAATATGTCTCCTGCTCTTGTTTGAAATATAAGTAAAATAAATGGCTTTCTTCTTAAGCTACTGGCGGGAACTCCCTTTGAGTGGGAGGAAAATCAAAGCAATTCGGTGCCAACTTGCTTCCAGCCTCTTCACCTTCTTCCCTGTGACTGGATTGGTAAATTTGCCACATTTTAAGAAAACAGCAAATAGTAGCTCAGGGAATGCACTAGGAGGAGAATATGTACATTTATCTATGGTTGGTGGTGCTTAGTGTGCTGCTCCACTGGAGCCTACTGGAATCATTACAGGTCATGAACTGAAGGATTTGAGCAGATCCAAAATCTAATGAAGTCGGTGAAAAGACCCTCATTAACTTCAGGAGGCTTTGACAGTGGTGTTAATTGAGGGAAAAATTTAATCTTGCACAGTTAAAATTTTAATGGTACAGACCCCTGCACCTTAAAGAGGTAAGGAAATGTGAGATGATTTAGGTTGATTTGAAAAAAAACATGCTTTCCACCCTTTGTTTAAATTGGCTTTAAACACATGTTTAGCTATATTAGTTCAAATTTATGCACAAGCAAACCTAAGTTATTGATACTGTCAGAGATGAGGAGACATCTGCAGAGAGCATAAGTAGCAGTAATTTCACCTTGTGTTGGGATTTGCCATCTAGATATCTGCACTGGAGATGGTTCACCTGCAGAGTTGTTGGAGAGGCACTTCCAGGGAACAGTTTATCAAACTTGTTGTAGACACCTATGAATTGTGTCACAGATTTGTCCGTTGCCCTCCTTGGGCTATAACAGGAGCAGATGAATGGCATTGTTATTGACTTAAGGGGTGTTGATGGCTCCATTCATTCAGATGCATCTTTCCCTGCCTGATTACCACTGTTGCCTGTCCTCCATCATCAGAAATAAAATCTCAGCAAAAATCATGGACCTCAGTTCAACAAAACACTTGTTTAACTTTAAAATATTCACAATAATCTTCTGTCTTTATTTGTTAAACTTATCCCATAAAAAGGTTTTACTGAGCCAAAGCAGTGCCACCATACGTTGCTTTGAGTAGTTGTAAAAAGGAGATTTGCAAGAAGATAGTACTATGATTTTATTTTATTTTTTTTAAACCAGAACTATTGTGCAAGTGGGAAATCCTTTCATTACCATCTCCATTGTGAACCAATATTTGAGATATACTGGAGGAAATTCTTACCACTATTGTCCTGTGGGTAAGTCTCTCATTTGGTTTGGAAAAATGCTAAAAACATCACCAGGTTCCAGCTTTCTGAAACTGGATGGAAAGACTGAAAGAACAGCCTGCCTTCACACTCTCTTCACACTCTGGGAGACCATGTTATGAAGCAGGAGCCTCAACAAATGACTACGTTGACTCAGTCCAGAGAAAAAGCTTATAATCAAAGCATATGGCAAGTTCCCTCAGGTATCTGTGTTGTTGTTGGTGGGGGATAGGGGGACAGCAGTGCCTGGTATGATGGGAGCAGCCCTCAGCACATGGGTGCCTGAGAGGCATCAAGCCTCTGTGGGCTCCCAGGAGAGGATGAAGGAGATATCCAAAGAGGGACCACAAGGTGGCTCTAAATATATTAAAGAGGAGATTCTTCCTTCCCTCCTTTCAGATATCTTAACGAAACACCTACAATGAAAAAGTAACTGCTATGTTTTTATACATTTTTATATGTTTTTATGTCTGCACCACAGATAATACATACTCCTTCAAAAGTATCGCTGCTTGAAAACAGATCTGACAACAGCTTGCTCTCTCAGGTAACCCACACCAAACCAGGGGCTGGATGACTACTGGCTAGTAAGAAAGGGATGTTAGGGATCAGAGCATCATAGACATTACTTCCCCTAGTATTTGTACAGACAAAAAAAACTTCACTTTTTTCACTTCTTTTCCATGCTTTCAGGATTTCTTTTTTGCTTTTAACAGGTAAGATGCTGATAAGAGGCAGCTGGGCTAGAAGATCATTGTAGGTCCCTTCTAACAGAAATAGTCTATTCCTATTCTATTCTATTCTATTCTATTCTATTCTATTCTATTCTATTCTATTAATATATCACATACATGTATTGTATTATCTAAGATTACAGGGAGAAAGCGGGTTGTTTGTAGTTTGGAAAAGCTGTCGATTTATTTGCACTGCAAAGAGCTGAGTTATAAGCTTCTGAAACACAAGCGAATTGATTCTGCCTCGGCAAGGAACACCGACCGCCCATTGACTTCTACAGCAGGGGTGAGTGGTTCAGGTGGGAGGGAGGGAACTGGGCCCTGAGTGTAAAATGCAAATTCTAGCAGATTGCCTCCATTCAAGGGAAAATCAAGGACAGAAAAATATTTTCTTCTGCTTCCTGTTGTGTTTTTCCTTCGTGCTTTTTGGTAAGAACACAGTGGAGTTGAGCTTAGACTCTTTTTTCTCTCTGGTAAATTTTAAGATTCACAATATGAAAGTGAATGAAATGTGCTGCTTTTAATATCAGATGTTTTAAATCTCAATGGGGACATTTTGTCTAACATTTTCTGCCTTTCAGGTATGTGCAGTTCTATACCTCAGGATATTGTCTAATGCAGATTTTCGTATCCTAGAAAATATAAGAAGTATCTGCAGGGAAAATCCTACAGTTTCAATGAAATAATAAGCAGTTTACCTTTGAGATGTTTGTAAGAAAGAACCTGATCAGTATGTGCTATTTATGTAAACTTGAATTCTTTAGAGTAACTGAGCACAGAAAGTAAATAATCTTATTATTTATCTTGCACATTGGTCCACTTCAAGACAGAAAAATGCATCCTGTAACTGATTAGAAATGGGACCATAATCTCAGCTGCAAGAATCAGCAAAGGAATTGCTCTCAAGAGACAGAAGCAGAGGGAAAGAACTGGAGGGGAAAATCACTCACTCTTCTTGATCAGTTGTTGTCCAAAAAGGAAAAGACAGAGAGGGAGAATGATCATATCACATCTATTCTTTTGGACACAATTATAACCAAAGAGTTGTGATACTAGAGTTATTAAATATTTCAGATAATACCCATTGAACCTGTAACACATTTTATTCTCCATCCATGTCTGTTTCTCCATCGTTTTATCCTGACGATTAATGGCATTCTCAACAGAGTAGAAAGGCAGCTCACCTTTTCCTTGCGCTCAAGCACAGAAATCACTAGTAAGTTTATTGTTATTATTTTGTGTAAAATATTGTTTAACTTGAATAAATGTAAGTAGAGAATGATAATCCTAGATATCACTATAAAATAAGATTAAACGGTCTAAGCAATGGCAATGCTAGGAAAAGTTTAGAAATATTAATGGAACACAAACAGGAGGGAATATATTACATAATGCTGCAGAAAATATAGAAGTCTATATCTTATATTAGCAAAAATATCTCATCGAGACAGAAGTGCTCAGAAACTCCCAGTTCAGCAATTAACTTTGTGACTTAAATGTTTATTTAAGTGCCTTGCTGCTTTGAATCCTTGGAATAGTCACCAGAAGTGAGTATTCACTACTGTTCTGCCATTGATTCCCTGAGAGCAGAACCACATCAGTGAGTCAGCAACACAGCTAACAGCACAGTGCCCGTCCAGGTGTACTGCAGACATCGCCATGCTTTGCCCACATTGGACACAAATAAGTGGTAGCCTCTACAAGAAGCTAAGGGATGTCAGTTAAAAAGGCCTGTGTTAATTAAGCGTGGTTATAGTTAGCTCAGTTTCAGCTGTGGAAGGAATAAAGTTAGCATAGCAAACTCTGCATTTAAAAGTGCATCAGGATGGATCTCAGCAATAATCCTAAACGTACAGTGCAAATTAAGACAGAATTTAGATTTGGTAATTAGCCTGGCTCCAGAGAAGGCACTAGTATATAGAGTCTTATGCCAACTGCAGATCAGACTACATATTCCTACAGTTCTCTTTATGCAATACAAGCATTCATGTAAAAATTCCCCCAGCTTTTATGGAAAGATGCTGAACAGTGCAGCTGCTTTTTTGGAAGCACGGAAGCTTTTGAAGGCTGTGTGTGTGTCTGTGTCTGCGTGTCAGCATGCATTCTGCCAGCATCTTTGAACTTGCTACTTTTGAAAGACAAGTATTTGTGGATACACCTGCTCTTTGTAATTTATTCAGCACATCTTGAATATTGAGAAATTTTGAGAGGCTTAGCTTTCCTGACAAAGCTGAAGCCATTTGAGATCCCTGCTTGTAAGAATGACTGAGTGATGCAGAGAGTTTAAGTGACAGTTCATTCTCTTTTAAGCCTTCCCTCAGCCAGTCTCAATTTGCAGAAGGAGATGGAAGGGGAAAGAGGGAATGAAGTACTGTATAAAGACAAAAATCAAAGATTGTGTGATGGAAAAGAGCCATTAGACTATCTAGCCCATAGACTTCCAGGAAGTGGATGCACTGTAGGGCAAACTGCCAGCAGATTCTCAAGAGTGAAGATGACAATGGGATCAAGAATCACTAACAGAGAAGAAAGTGGTGATGCAAGAGAGAAAAGTCCAGGTGTAATGGGAGCCTGTCCCTCCTTTGTGTTCTCACCTTTCTCTACCTCCCTATGCCACCTCAGAAAGCTAGAAGTACCTGGAAGAAGAGATGATTCCAGACAGTTCATAGGGAAATGTTCCTGGTAACTTTTGTTAGTGTTTGTGTAGTAGTTGTGCCTGTTCTTATTAAAAAATAATACAAAACAGTGTCCCTTTGGCAGTCTTCATGGACATCAGTGTTTAGAACCTAGTTAGATTCTTTTCCAAGTTACTTTTCTCTGACCCCTATATTCTTGCCCCTGACTTCAGAAAGTATCTCTTTTTAGACTGGATATTGAAAGAAGATCAACTATGAAATGAGAAGATTGAGGAGGGAAAAAACAGTAATATACTTCCCACTCTATGATATGATCTATAGTTAAGCTTATGTAAAATTCTCTGGGGTAGCGATGCAAAATTTGTCTCTGATGCCCCCTTTCCAGTTTCTTCTCATCAGCTGCATCTCCTTATTTTCCATATTTAGCTTCATTTCCATGAAGTCCTGTTCTGTATGTCACGGCTTGTCAATATTTTTGTCACAAGTTTTGGACAATCTTTACTGAACTGATAAGGTCACAGAAATTTCTGATATTTTTGTGAAAACAGGCAGTAAGGAGAGTAGTAACCCTCTGTGGGAAAGGGTTATCTCTTAGATGTAAGGAGGTGGACTCAGGAGATTTTCTGGAAAGCCTGTTTCATGAGGTCTGTGGAAATTATTGTTGAATTTTATGTCTGAACTCATTTTCTGGGATTGCATAAGAGCTTTTGTTCTCTATGACCTCTACAAGTCTTACTATAAGTTTTACCACACTTTCTTCCCTAAGGTCTCTTAAAACTTCAGATTATTTTCAAACTCATATTCCTGCCCAGATTTCTATCATCAGAAAAGTATCTCTAAGTAAGCAGAAAATATCTAATATTTCAAAGCTTTCTGCCTTATCCTAGAGTAATTGGCCAAATCTTTAGTCATGGAAGTAGCGTCCTTGCCACTTCTGCCCATGGGTGTGCTTATGAGAAATCGCTCCGGCCCTAGTGTTTATTGTTGCACCCTTTTATGCTCAGGTTTGCTTATTTTTTTTCCCCGAGGTCTAAAAATCTTGAGGAAAAAATCATGAAAATGCTTAATCAGTGGTGAGTGAACAAATGCAGCCTCCTGAAAGAAACAGAACTGCCTGCATGGTGCAGTGGGGTGCAGCAAGCTCAGTATGACATATTAAACCCCCTCTCCTGCCAGAGAAAGCAAGGAGACTTCAGCAACTTGCAGTTCAGGACCACAAGAAAATAGATAAGCTTTGAACCATTCCCTGAAGGTTAATGGGCTTGGGCGCTGGCAGCCCAGTGGGGAATGCCAGAATAAAACCCGTTCCTCTGAAAATCCCCCACCGCTGCTCTGCAGGCGATCAAACACAGGACACGGCAGCATCAGCATTTGCTCCCATCACCCGTCTTGTCACAACGGTGCGCAGAAAGAAGTTGTCTTTTAGGTACGGAGAGCTTAAACTATTATAAACGCCTTGCCTAGGCCAAATGGCTTGGGCAGGGCGTTTGCCAGATACAACTGGCCTGAGGGAGAAGCTGCAGCTCATGCTGCAGTAAGGACCACGACTGCCCTTGTAGCATTATATATGTATATGCAAGTTTGAAGTTCTTGCAAGAAAACAGCCTCCATCCCTTGAAAAAGTTAAGCGCTGCCTCAGAACAGTACAGTCAGATGGAGCAAAGCCAGCCTGAGCCCAAGGAATGCCAGCAGGCAGTTTCTGGTGATGGCCAAGACCAGCGGCTCATGGGGAGAACCGAGCCCTGCAGAAGCCCAGTCTTTGTTAGGATAACGTGGGAAAGGATAAACCTAATCCTAATCTTTAATGATTAGAATTATTTTCAATCCTGAAATATTCAGTTCAACATACCTTCCTCTCTTTGTGTCTGTCAATCCAGCTGTATTCAATGCTTTTTATTAGGAATATAAAGCTAACTTTGCATAAAGATGAGTTAAAATAATTTTATGTAGCCATAAGCATTGTTGTCTTCGCTGCAGGAAAAGAAAAAAAAAGCCCCCCTTCTTCGTAGGCAGTGAGATTGCATTCAGAGACATACACCTTATGATAAATTAAAAAATATGGGGAAAAAATAGTATAGGAACTTCCTCAAAATGGCTACGAGAGCTTTATCCCATCAAAGTTGACAGGAATCTGTCAATAGACGTCCATGCATTTCAGACAGGCTCTATGAGACCAGTTGAATGTTTCTCTGAAGTTCCAGTGTTAAACAGTTTAATTATTTCACTTCTGCTCATGTTGAATTTGAGAGTCTAACAGAAATGAAACAAACAAATGAAAAAGGCGAGACTGGATCTAACTGATTGTTTTACTTTCAAATGAAGCTATCGTTTCAAATGCAAAAAAGGGAAATAAAGCCTGTGGCTATGACAGGGTTAATAGTAAAGACTGTTTTTTTTTTTTTTTTTTCCTTTGAAATGGCTCCATGGTTCGAGAATGACTCTTTGCTTCCCCTCTTAATCTGTATTTTACGAGTGAGAAGCTTTGCATTATGCAAATCGTTAGATAGGAACAGGTGACATTTCAGCAAAGAACATGATCAGCGGCCCGGGCCTGGATTGGGCTGCTGATTTATACATTAGTATTTGTCACAAGAATCGCAAGTACTTCAGTCTACATTCTGCAATTTGCTTTTCTATTTTTTCCTCCTCACAATCCTTAAGGTGGAAACTTCATCAAAGTATTTAAAACACACTGGTCAGACCAAAGACAGCTGCTTCTGTTCTGGAGTCGGGGGTGAAACAGCACAGCCTTGTTTAGGTGACTGTTTGCTGGTGTTAATTGTCACTGCGTGGTTTAAGCTTGCTGCAGCTTCGGGACCAAGCAGAGCACAACTGCACAACTCCAGAGCCAGAACCTCCTGTACCCCCTGGTAGTCCATTGGCCTTTCTACAGAACTGGGACCATCATCAGAAGGACAACTTGGACTTTTATTTAAGCTTTGTGAACCACATAAATAACAGAAATCTTCAAAGTGAAAAATGTGTCACAATGCAATTATTTATAGGCTGTGTTTATTTTTTTCCCCTCCTGGACCTTCTTTAATGGCAGGCAGGCTCAATACAGATTGATTTGTATGCCATGAGATACGTTTTGGACTGTAAATTATTTCTGGAAAAAAATACTGGAAAAAAGAAGGGGATTTACTGCCATTGAATTTAACATCAGGAACAGTTGTTTTTCTTTCTTTCATCTTCTAGTTCTCTGAAGCATTTGGTTTTTTACTTTTATAATGGCTTTGCTCTTCCCCTGGTATAACTTTAAACTACAGTAGTAGCTTAAATTGGGGAACGGGAGAGGTTATTAAATAGCCAGAGTGTCATTCAAAAGCAAGTTAAACAACGCAGTTCACAGCAGTCTGCCCGTGCACCCCAGCGTGGACAGGAGAATCATGTTTGGTGTGAAGGACATGGTTCCGTGTTGTCTATCATCCCTGCCTTGGGCGAGAGGCACAAGAAGGCGGCAATTACAAACACTGTATTTGCCAAGTGCAAAATGGCAACAAATTTGCCCAAATTCAGACTGCTAATATGATTTCACAAGAGCCTTTAGCGCAAACATAATCTCTTCGTCTTCTCTTAAGCTGCCTTGCTGCCCAAAGGCACCCAGGCAGTGCTGTACCTGCTCTATGGCACTGCCCTCATTCTAACGCTCTGGGGACATGGGCTCACGGGACTGTGACGGAGGCGACACCGGTAACATATTTGTTGCAAATCAGGGAAGAGGGGGAAGGCAGAGGCATCTCTTTCCCCGTTTGGTGATTCCATTGGTGTCTGCTTCTCCCCGTCACTGCCTCTGTCCATCACAGGCAAGGACCCTTCTTGACTGTGCATCCCTTATTGTGACTTTTTTTTGTTCTTAGCTGAAGCTCTGTGTATGGCTTCGGTAAGGCTAATAAATAAATGACTGGGCTGTGGGAACCTCTGCTCTAGTTTATGTACAGAGGCTGTACCGTCTTGTGTCCCTGAACTGGGCAGGAGCTAGGCAACAAGAGCTGCTGTCGCTTCTCATCACTCCAAATCTCTCTAAGATAACACTTGGGCAACAGCAAACTCTCAGTTTTCTTCAGGCTTTTCCTAAGGGCCATACTACTCAAGAAGCTGGTATACGTCCTTCTCCTCCTCTTTCTTAGTCTGGTCTTTTGGCTATTCTTTGATGAATACAAAGCTATGTTTTGTTGACCTTTGGATACATTTCTGTTTACAAATGTCTTCTTTAAAGATTAGTGTAGACAAACAGTGTCAATTGGGTATAGCATTCAGCATATGGCACATACCTACCTGCAGTAATGGCCACTAATCCTTTACAGTGACAATATTTTATTTTAAGCACCTTGGTTTTTAGCTGGAATAATCGCTTAGGTTCCTTCTTAATGTGTTTCCTTGTCTTCTTAAGGTAACTTCAGCTAAGATAAGAATGTTCCTCTGAGAATGGCACCAGGCCATAATTCATTCATGTCAGAAATCATTACCATTTCTTAATGTCATCCCAATTAAGCTTTCGTTCAGATGATCTCAGCTGTAGTCATGGCAATGCCTTTGACATGAGCCTGTGCCATAGGTGATTCTCCCAGTACTATGGCCGGCTGTGTGAAGAAAGCTTCTGGTGCTGGGGGCAGGAGGAGCTGCCATTGGCCGCCCCGAACACGGTCTAGGTACGTGGCACTGTTATGCCTGGTGTAGGTCTGGAAAGGTGGCTAGAACAGTCTCCCATGCCAAGATGCACCACTTAGGTAAGGTTTGCTGTGGCCATTGGTTTAGAAGTTTGTGGACTTTCACCAAGTACCCAGCCACTACTTACCAAAGCTGTAAAATGATTTACTGATGGCAATTAACACAGTGAGCAGTAGCAGACACAGAATAAGCCAGTCCCATAACACTGGCACAAATCACATTGTCATCATATTTAATGACATTTACTGTGAATGACTATGATAATTTTTACAGCAATGCTTTATATCAGATACATTTTTGATTGCCATATCAAATACTTACTGAGTTTCCCCAGGCTTCACACTCAACTGCTTTTCCAGGACTGGGTATCTTACTCCTGTTGCACTAACTTCCTTTGCTGCATTATTCGTTTATCATCTTTCTGTTCATATTTTGTGCTACTGTAACACAAACCGTACAAAGCTCTTATGAAATTTCTTGAAGACCAGATAGGTTGTCTCCATGCCAATGAGATAATTATGATTATCCTCATTTTACAGGGTGGGAAGCTGAGGAAGAGACACGACAAAATGCTTTGTCTGTAAGAAAGCTGCCCACATGTATGCAAAGTTATCATTCACAGTTTTGTACCTCCTCTTGTATTTATACTCTAGCGGATTTGTGTACCAGTTTGCTGAGGCCAGAAGGTGTGTGCATGTGTGTGTGTCTGGGAGGAATCTCACCCTAAAGCAGGTGTGAACAACAGGTCTCTCATGTGTGTCTTCACAGAAAAGCCAGCATTATGAATTATATTGTTTGTCATTTCACTGTTAATAATACTCTAATACCAAAACCTCCGTGTATAGGGGTGATCCTGATTTTATAGGTGTTTAAAGGCAGCCGTTTCTCCAATGAAGTACATGGGATAGAAGAAATTATATATTATTAAACTTGAGGCACTGAGATGCAGATCAAATTGTCTTGCCCAGCGTAACCAAAACCTTGCCCCAATCCTCCAGCTTCTTGCTATAACTGCAGTTGGTTTCTCACTAAGGGGGACTGGCAGTTAAAGTATTTACGCTGTCTGTGGATTTTTAAAGTAAACTACGTATCTTGGATCTATTGCTATTCTTCCAGACGAGTAAAAGTAAGGCCAAGTTAAGCAAGAGCTTTTTTACTGGTATAAATTTAATTCCCATAGATGTCCTCAGTACAGGATTCTTTTAAAGACCTCTTTTAATTCACTCCCTGATTGCTGAAGAAAAGATGGATTTTACGTGCTAAGGAACATTAAGATGTGCATGGGAAGGTGCAGTGACCCATTTGATAGTTGTTTTTTTCTTGATAGGTTCTTCTGTGCTGGCATATACTTGCAATGCAGCTGCCACCACAGTCTGCGAGGACATGTATCTTGCCATCGCCCTGCCTCTGGTCAGCGCTGTCGACTGGATTGGAGACAGAGTCATCTATCCCCAGTCGTTTAAGAGCACAGGGGAGTTGTGTTTTCACGGATGAATACAAGAAAATTGTTTATGACTGTTACCTACAGGATATTGGTAATACAAGGCAGAATGAGAAGAGGTTGTCATTTGTCAGTTTTAATCTGGGGTGTTATATGGTGGAGGGCACCGCCTGTATATTTGGGGTTGTATTGTCTGTGCAAAGGAATGATGTTGGCTTAATTGAAATCATCAATTGCTATCTCAAAACTGTAGATTTCTTATTGTCTTACAGCAAAACAACAGATCAGCTCAGGCCTTCCTCAGAAAACCTATGAATTGTAAAAAATAGGTAGTGAATTCAATCCAAATACCAAATTTGTGGCAGACCTTAAAATAAGGAGAAAATATAGGACAGGTAATGACAAGGACAAGTTGGTCTCTTTGAATTCATTCAGTGATGAGAGAGCTCAACACTTCTAACTGAGGCTGACTGTGAACTTTGTGTGGGTGGTGTTCTATTGTCCGTTTTCTATTCACCTGTCTGTTAATACAGATGATCTATATTGTAATATGAATCGTTGCTTCTGGATGCTTCATTTATCTAGCTTTGGGTTGTATTATGCTTTTTTCAGCCTTGGAATTCTTGAGTTGTCCATAAAAGTTTTGGTTTCCTCCAATGGTATTTACTTGAAAATATTTTTAATAGAATTTTGGAATACGGCTTATTCATTGGAAGGGGTACAGAAACACGATCTCAATTCCTGTTTGGTTCTGGGGCCTGCTTAGTGCTGTAATTACCCTAAAATGCTAACGTTCCCTGACAATCCATTCATAATTCTCCATATTTAATTCTAAAAAGTGAAAAATAGTGTTGAATAAACAAAAGACATTTTGGCAGGTGGCTATGAAGGTGTTTGTTGTTAAAGGCAGTGCATTCAGAGTGATCCTATGTCACTGCTTCTATAATACCTGCCTAGTTAAGACTATTTTATATTGGCAAGAACTTTATTGCTTACTGCACATCCATGTGAAAACCACGTTTGAAAACAGCAGACAGCAAACAATCTCTTGAGTACCTGGGTAGATGGCTGTCCTTTTAAGTCAAGATACACCCTGCTGCATTATATCACAACAAAGAACAGCATCAGGAATCAAAGCCATTTTTGAGACCTGGAGAAGACAGCAAATGTTGGTTTCTATTGAGTCTATCTTAATATTTCACTGCATGAAAAAAATAATGAAATATAACTTGATCCAAAACCCCACTGACCAGGTATAATTTGTCCATTTTGGTCATACAGGACTATATTCACTACCATGATGTCTACTGACTTAGCTGGTCTTATACTTTGAAACAAAATGTTGGCTAATATATGAATGGTAATTACGTGTATAACTTATAATTATAGATGCAGAAAATTAGATGTACAGCTAGGTCATCTTAGGGAGTGGTCATTGTCTCTTTACTTCCCTACAGAAGTATGTATTAAACAACTGCTTCCTTAGCATGTTGAAAAATACACAAAGAAAATATTTTTGTCCAAGCAGCTTTTCCTCATTATTATTTCATCATAATGAAAGCAAAGAAAGGATAAAAACCATTTCCCTGCATTGTGGCTATGTTGGATGTGCTGGTTTGACAGATGTGAAACACGCTTCTGATATTTACTGAAGGGACTAATGCATAGTATTAGCTACTGAGTAGTCTTGTATAGGACTGGAAGACTGGTAGAGTCCTCACGGGATCTCTAAATGCAGAGAGACGTGGGTAGAGTCATGGGTATCCTATGAAGAAAACCTGGCAGAGAGTGAAGAGCGGTTTTGCAGCAAGGGTTGGAAAAAAATCGAGTTCAGTGAGACTACAACTTTGATTGATGCTTTTGGGCCCACTCATAATCCAGAAGAATAGTAAATTACATAAAAGTGCTAAGTACACAAATACCTTTGCATTGAAACAGGAAAGAATCGATTTTGATACACTTTGGAATTGGCATCTGGAACTGAAAGTCACCTCCAACCTCTTCAGCTCTTTACGATTAATCCCAGAAGCACAGTGGAGTCAGATCTCCTAAAAAATCTGTCCTTCAGAAGATTTTTTGCTTTGATTTGCTAGTTAAAAATCCACAGATAATTTGAGTGTAATTAATGCAACCATTTGCATCTCTGGATGCTGATCCTAATCCCTAGGTTTATCTGTGATAGGTCTTTCCTTCAGCCACAGCAGAACAGGGAATCCTGAGGGGGAAATGTTGTGCTTGGACCTTCATCTGAGCAATTGGGTTGGGTACTAGGAGTCTCAAACTGCAAAATGGAAGTATACATCTCCTGTACTCCTGTTTTCATAACAACCACAGCATCCACAGCGGTGATAGACAGCATGGTTCAGGTGCCATTCCTTCCATAACTTTGTTGTAATCTGCTGCTCGAATGAAAAGCAGCAAGACTTGTGCAGCCAGAGAGACACGTGCCCCCCAACCCCAATCTGAGATACTAGAAAAGAAAGAATGACAGTCTTTATTTATCAAAGTATTGGCTTCCCAGTGGAGTTCCCCAGTTTGCTCCAAGTTCCCTCCCTGTTCAAATTTGTCCATAATAAACTTTAACTGGCCCTTATCTGACAGTATTTCTACAGGACCTTTTATGGCAAAGGACTTTGCAAGCTATAGACATGTAACACTGCTCTTTCTGCAGGCTGGAGGAGAGGTGAGAGAAAAACTGTGTGCACAACAGGACTGTGAGGCAAGTGGAAAGCCTGTAGCCAAGGAAAGTGGGGAAACTTTACCACACAACTTCTAAAACCTGGGTAGGTCAGGTAGGGCTTGGTTTTTAAGGGGTTGCCCAAACGTCCCTTAGAACAATAGCAAACTAAGAGGTGATTTGAGAGTGAGGATTTAAACATGTGGTTCCAGGAGTGTTGATGATCCCAATGTGACCCTTTAATCACAGAATTATAAATTAATTATTGCCCCAGAAAATAAGGTGTTATAACTCCAAAAGGGCTTATTTTGCCTTTGCAGAGGTTGCTGAAGATGCATTTTATAGGAGAAGTTCTTGTAACTCATGAATTGTTATACAGATTCCACCTTAAATGGATTTTATCAGACTGTGCACTGGTAAGCTCATGCTAATATTGGCTCCAATAAAGAACAAATCAGTGCCCAACTCGACTCGTCTTATCGCACAGTCAAAACTGATGGCTGAAGAAGTCATAAAGATCCCATTTAATCTCTCGCCTATCTATCACTGTGAATGTCTTTATCCTCTTTGTGCAGTGGTAATATCTGCTCATTATGAAAGCAAAATAGATCTGGCATGAATAAAAGCGGAATGAAGTGCTCACTTTGATTTTGACAGCATGATCAGTGGAAGCAGTAATCTGTGAGAATCAAAAGGGCTAAATTATTCCATAACAGTAATTTGAGGGAACAGCTCAGAGCATACACATCTGCTTTCATATATTGTGACGTGCACTGATAAAACATCCTTCCCAATTTACTCTCTCTGTGCTTGACTAATCTGCAACAGCTCTCACAATGTCTAATCATGCCATCAAAAAGGAGAAGAAGTTCAATTGAGACTCAA
Organism: Limosa lapponica baueri; assembly: GCA_002844005.1. Lineage (NCBI taxonomy): Eukaryota > Metazoa > Chordata > Aves > Charadriiformes > Scolopacidae > Limosa > Limosa lapponica. The sequence continues at coordinate 52,642 of KZ505648.1, read as the reverse complement.
ATGAAAGAAGATTGGAAAACTATCCTCAATTGAAATTACATTTGTAAATGAGCCATAGTTTTTCTGTTCAGAGTGTGTTATGGTAAATCTGCCTGAAGAAGTAGTTATGCTGAAGAACAGCAACGTGTATCTAGATTGTATTTATTCCATTACTGCTCAAGTAAAATTATGGCAGCTTGGAAACCCTGGGGCATGTTTTCAAAACTGATATGCCAAATTCATAGTGAGATTCCTGTAGTATAATTATAGCATCTCTGGCCAGCTGAAAGATTCCCAATACACATAAATTACACAGCCAGATTACAGTTACAGGATTTCTGTTTTTAAACATTCTTGTTATGGGAGATTTCTTCCTTTATTTGCAGGCTGGGCCGTGGCCATACTTTTCTTACCTTCTCCCTTTGTTCATGTCTTTTTTTTTGCAGCTAGTTAACCAGGCCTCTACAGTCCTTGAAGCATAAAAACTAAGGTCACTTTGAATCCTGCTGATCCTCATGGACAAAACCATAACCTGAAGCAGGTGTGAGCTGGGGTAGAATATATGCTACCCAGACTGAAAGTAAGACAGTTATGTTAAAGCCTCTGTACTAGATATTCACATTCTGGTTGTTAACATGCTTTTTATCACACAGTAAAAACCTCTTCTTCTTAAAATCTGTGGGCCTTGTTTCTGATCTTTGCTAATTCAAGTCCAACTTGTGGTACTGTGGCCTATGAAGACATATTGTCATCTCTGCTGGGATCTCACTTCCAGAAGTGCTATCCTTCCCTTAAAGCACCTGCTCCTGGAGCCATATGATTTTGTCAGCCAAGGTATTGTATCTCTCTATCATTTTGATTGGACTCACACATTATTGAATTTCTTAAAGCTGGCAGTACTGGGTAAACTGCTTACTGGAAAGATTAGTAATGAGCCTCTCTCATATGCCCATTTTCCTGGTACAGCCAAAGAAATGATGATTGCCTCCTTTGTAGACCTGTCATTGGGTTCACTGATGCAGCTCCCTGTGTTATGTATTTCTACTATAAGGAGGTACCTATAGATCTGATAGGGCACAGGTAAGCAAATAATACTGTCATCAACTCTGCTGATACTGCTTGCTGTTCTGTTACATGCTTTGGAAAATTTGAAAATATTAACCAACAGGGTATATTAATCCTAGGAAACAATGGCTGGACGCCACTCTGCAAATATTTAGGTCTTGGTGAAACCTCTGGTAGTCTTACTTGCATAAGAAAAACACAAGTGAGCTGCTGCTACTGCTCTTGAAGTTGCTGCTAGAGCAGTATTAACTTACCAAAATAATTCAATGAATATTCAGTCCTGGTTTTAATCATCTTTTGCTCATTTTTAGCTCGTTTTCTGCAAACACTTGAGTTAATATCTAGGGCTGACTTTACCATTACAAGCCTGACTGGTCAGAATTTTTTTTGTCAGTCTGCTCAACAGAAAATTAAGTCTCTGCAAAATTGAAGTAGGTAGGGGGAAAGTTTTGAGTTTACTAAGATTTTTTTTTTCCATTGGAAAAATCAAATCAAAATGGCTATTTTGCATAATATAATTAGATCTTGAACTGAACTGAAATATTTTCTTTTTGCATGTTTCTGTACAGGAGAGGTACTAACGGTCTATGGCAATTATATTTCAACTCTTTCTTCTTCCCATTGCTACTATTGGCTTTACTACATATCCCATGGTGAGATGTAATGTCGTTTCACCTTAAACCTCTGTGATGCATCAGTATAGGCCTGTGACCATTGCAAAAGTTGGAGACTGTGGTTGAGTGAAAGTATATGCAAGACATCCAAAGAGCTTTTCCAGTGGCTTACCCCCTGTCACTGGCTGCTTTTTGTATGTTCGCTACATCTACTATTAAGCTTACAGCCCTTGGACAGGAATCCGAATGTTTTATTATCCAAAATATTTAGCAAATTTTTGCATGCTGACTAAATAATATGGCCAGCAATTTTGGCATAAGCAAAAACAGCAGTTGAAACTGATTTTCAAGTATGCACATTTGACTAGTTTTATTGGGAATATGCACTCATTAAGTCAGTGAATAGATATAATATCATGCGGCAAAAAAACTCATGTAGCTTACACCATCTGTCCAGTCACTACTTAGCAATAAGGTTTGATGAATAAAGAAATACAGGCTATCCTAGAATTTTGTGTAAACTATGTAATCATACAAATTTTTGAATAACAAAAACAACTGAGTGACTGCTACTCAGTTTTTGAATATACTGGCAAGAGTCATTGTTTTAATGATTTTTTGGTGAATTTTTGACCATCTATGTGAGATATACAATAGTATATGAATAAGCGTAATAGACATTTTGATTCATCAAAATTTAGAAAATACAAGTTCATGTTTTAAAGTCAAGGAAATTAGATTAGTGTAGAAGTTTTGCTACCTTCATCTGCAATAAAAAGCTATTTTTAAAGTTCCACTGTAAGGACAGCTGTGTAAATGCACTAACTCAGAATGCACTTGGTCATGCAGCAGCCAATAACGGTCGGTATGTTTTCTGACAAAAATTATGCATAATTAACCTTGACCCTCAAGTACTTCTGCCCACACCCAACTTCGGCACATGATTAGCCGCATTAAGTTCAGTAGAAGTAATTACACCCTAATTTAGGTTTGTGCCTAAGCATTTGCAGGATCAGGGCCTAAAGTGTCAAGATCTTCGAGGAAATGTCATATCTTTTTGCTTATTTTTGTTCCAGCCCTAAAACATTTTAAGATATTAAAAAAAATAAGAAGAAAGGATGATTTTAATCTGTATGCATAAATTCTCCAAGCTGTCAACATCTCGGCTTCTGGACTGATTCAAAATCTAATTTCCTTTTGCATATTCACATCCAAGGTATTCCAAAGTGATGTGTATATCAAGAATTAGCTTAGCACATTGTTTTTCTCTGCCAAAGACTCACGAAGAGACTTTAGGGATAAATGAGCCTGTTACGGTGATTAACAGCACAGTGATGCATAGCAGACAACTAACTACAAACTGCTTTAGTTACAGTACTTGTGTTCATTCCTAATTTTCTCTGTGGAGTGTCAGATTCAGGGATGATGCAGTGGACTAAACAGGTTTATGGCTGCTGGCTTGGAGAAGAAGAAAAGAAAACCAAACATATGCTGATAAAACCCTGGCTACCTCTCCTGTTACCATTTAACTTCAGAACATCTTAGACACTCAGCCTCAGCCTCCCTTGCTGGCTGATGATGGCTCCTGATCTCACTAGAAATTCTCTTTCTCTGTTGGTTTGGTTATCACTGTTTCGCAACAGATCCCTGCAGCGTTTTCAACATTGCTGTGGTAACAACTGGGAACCATAGGCTTTTTAAAAATTACCATAATGCTGTTGTGCTCTCCTCCTCCCTTGCACATCACAGATTAAGACAAAACGTGATTCTGATGAGTGCTGTAGTGTGTTTATTTGCATTACAGCATCCAGCCACTAATTGTCTCAGTGCTGTGTGCAATTGCAGGCAGAGAGCAGACAGGGGCAATATGTGGCAGCTGCATCCCAAACTTAAAAGTGTATAGAAATGTACATGTCTGTGTTCATGTTCTGTACTTTTCTGAAATGCCTTTTATCAATTCTGTATATCTGCTTGTGAGACAGTCTTAGCATAACTGAAGAGTTCCTGTCTTGCTCTTTCTCCAATAGGCATAAGTATACATTTTTACATTAGTAATAGGCCTTGTAAGAAATAATGATTGCTTTAAGAGATAAAGATACTGACATCTCATGGTGGCAATGAACATTTGTCAGATGATATTTTGCACCTAAATGATTTGTAGTTTTCCTTCAACAAGCCTGAGGAGCATGAGATTGTCAGTCAGTACTCCTTTTCCATTTTGTATGAACCCCAACCCCAAAAACGATATTTTGCGTTTTCGTGTCAGCTGCAGCTGAGTTTGGGCCATTTCTACATCCTGTAATGCAAGTGTTCTCCAGCCACTGAGGGTCTGCAGGCTGAGGATGAATGTTCATGGAACCACAGGAAAGACGCCAGTAATTCTCAGAAGTTTGGTCAGGGTGGGTTCTCAGAGTGGGTTTGCCCCTGGGTTTTTGGCACATTGGCCCAGACAGCCAATGTGACAGGTAGGGGACAGTCCAAGTTTAGCAGCCAACCTGTAGGAATGGCTGAGTATACTGGCATATCCAAAGTAGAGCCTTTGTGTACATACAGCTCCAAGTGCTAAACCTTTCACTAAAGGTGAATGCTTACATCCATTCATTGAAAACAGCTGTAAGGGATGGTGTGCCCTCCTATATGCTAGTTTACCAGTAAGAGAGCTTAATCAGGCCATGGGAGATGTGGGTCCTGGTCCCTCCTTCGCCTGAGAGAATTCAGACCAATGTCTCCTTCTTTGGGCTGTGCTGAGAAAGGGGAGAGCAAGGAGGCTGTGCATGAAACTGATGATTCACTGGGAAGAGAAGCAGAACAGAGGGGAAGGAAGGACATAGCTCTGCAGGCAACACAGGAAAAAATCATAATCCTCCAAGTACAAATGGAACCTTGGGCTCCAGATCGCTCCCAGGACTGTTCCTAGGGTTCTGCCTAGGTCACCCCGGTGAGACCCCAGTGTGAAGGTCCAGCCTGGCTGCGGCTGCTCTAGCTGTGCTGGTAGAGCCCCTGGTGGAGAGTCAAGATTGTGTTAACTGCTGAGGCAGCTGTGCTACCGGCATAGGCAGCTCAGCTCAAGCTGCTAAAATGCTCTTTCGCAGGCACAGCAGCATCTGCAGACGGGGTACAGCTAAAACATAGCTCTGTTAAATAGGGACAGGGCGGGCACCATGATTTTTTTTTAGCTCTGCTAGCAAAAATCCAATAAGGGTCGCCCTGGCCTGAAAGTCAGCCTTGACCCATGCTTAGGTCTGAAACGAGCTTGAATTTTGGCCTGTGCTTTCATACCTTTGTAATACTGCTAAATGCCATGGTGCCGGAGAATTCGTGTTTGGTGCAGCATTTGTGCAGCACTCTGCTTCACTTTATAAACATCTTTTATGTAAATCAAGTGCTAATTATCCCCGCTCTGTATTTTGTGTTGAATATCATTTTTTTAATTACAGGCTTCATCCCAGGTTAAGCCTGCGTGCCTGTTGTTGAGCCAATTATCATAAATTCCCCTGTAACAATTAACAATATTGGTACAGAGCTGCATGTATTTTAAATGTTATAATTATGCTCAGCTCTTTTGTTAATTGGCCTATCTGACTCTTTACTTTTTATGCTGCTCATCTGCTCATTACCGCAGCCATTTAATTCAATTAGCACCTTAATTAGAAGAACAGCCATGTCCAATGTCGTAGGACTTGTCAGAGTACGCGGCTTGATTAGCAAAGACAAACACACCATGCAAATCAGGCTGTAACATTTGGGGGCGGCAGGAATGGAAGGCAGCCAGCTGGTGAAGTGGAAAAGGAGCGTGTCTTCATCCCCCAAAGCTTTGCCAGGAGAGAGAAAATAACGAAGGCATCAGCCTGAGGAAGAAATAAAATAATTTACAATTCCACGAGTTAAGGCATCACGTAACATGAATGGTGTGTAACTCCTGAGGATGGTGTCACTACTAAATTATCTCCTACCCCCCAGTGTTCTCAAAAAAAAGACAGAAAGTGAGAGAGATGTGTAAAAATAATACAGTAATCTCCTACCATATCATATATCCTTTTCAGAGGAGGAAGCCAAAACCCAAAGCCTAGATTCAGAGGGAGAGAGAGGAACAAAAAGAGACACCCTGATCCCAGGCTTTGGTGTAAATCCACGTGGCTCCACTCACTAGTGTCAAGTGAGGAGTGGGCCCAGGGTACTTTAAAATCACCCATTTGACCTAGGCCCTCCCGTTTAAGAGAGCAGCACTGCCGAGGAGAGACCTCTGAGGCTACAGGAACTGTATTTAAAAAAAAAAAAAAAAAAGCTTCATTTTCCAAGAACAGTTTAAGTCTCAGTTTTGTTTTGTGCCAGTCTATTTAAATCTTTATTCCCTGCCTATTAATTCTCCTAATTAGAATTAAATGAAGCATGCTAAATTGCTAGATTAACCAATAATTAAGCAGGCAAAGCACTAGCGTTTAATACACACAGGCAGCTCTTTCTCTTCTGTGATAGCACCGTGTCATGCCTGCTCATTTTATTTGAAAGGAATTAAGAGGCTTGTCTTCCGTGATCAACACCCCCCTCCCATATTAACTTACATAAAATAAAGACTTTTCCAAAAGGTTTCCAGCTAGTTATCAAGGAGCTCTTGATTTTATTTTTTAATTCCTTATCTGTGAGTCCTTGTGAAACCTATTTGAATCAGTTGGCTCAGGAAATCCAACAGCTGTACATATATTTAGCAGATAGTAGATTTTAATTAAAATGATATATAGTTTGTGTGGTGCTGCTTTTATTCTGTGTTCATTTCTTTATTTCTGCTCACGTAATGAGGTCCTACACTTATTTTCAGAGGATGGCAGCCCCTCTCCCTCCCCCTCATCTCCCTGTGTCCCCTCCTTCAATATTCATTTTACATATTTATGCATTACTTTGTCTTTATGGCATATACCTTACTGTGGGATCTCTCAATACCATGCAGTTCTTTCGGTGTGTAAGCAAGGGGCTGTGCAGACTGTCTAAATCAGTAGCCTCCGTCATCCTAGGCAGTCTTGGTGATTTTGAAGGTTATTGCTTGGGTGTGTAAGTGCCGGCAGAGCTGGGGTCGGAAGCAGGACTGGCACGTTCCTAACGAAGGTGCTTGTTGATATATATGCATTGAGCATGTAACTCCTTCATGTACAGAGGGCAGCAAAGGCTCATGCTAGGGATTTCCTAAAGCTGTTCAGTCCCATGGTAACTGAACACATATGTTTTTGTCTTTTATTCCTTTGAATTAAGCTGTTAGCCAAAATTTGGAATAGTTTTGGTTGTTCCCCCCAGGAGCAGAAAAAATGTTGTGGAGTCAGATGTTTCTTTAGGTATGTCTACAGAATATTTTGCAGACAGGTCCAAATTTATTTTGCCTATGACTTGAGCAATCTGCTTTTGAAAAGGAAGCTGTGTGGCCATATTAGTGAGCCATGACTTCTGTTTTGAAACTGCTTTGCAGCTGTTTGGCTTGCATCACTGACGGAGTAACTCTGCCTTTGATGAAATCGCGTAACAACAAAAGCTGGCCCAGAAGTCCTGTTTCCCAGAGAGACCAAACAAGAGGCTATGTGTCTGCTCACAGTCCCAACTCTCTTGTGGCCAGCACTTTGCCCCAAAAGAGATCTCTCAAAGGGGCTGTTTAAACAATATAGTCGAAATGATGTAATGTCTTGCTGCAGCTGAAAGAGGACAATCTCTGCCTTGTTTCCTCATGCTCCAGGTGATCCTACCCTTTTTGGAACTTATACGAGCATCTTCTGAGATAATTTCCCTTGCCAGTTTGGAGGATAACCAATGCAACAAAAAAGACGTTTTTCCACTGGCTTAACAAATTGGATCAGCATACCATACGGCCAAATGAGTATGGAGGCATCACGATGGACCAGAGTAGGATCTGCAGCTGGTGGAAGCAGGCAGTAATGGGACCGCCTCTTGTGATGGCAGTAAATCCGTAGATTAGCCCAGATATCGCCAAATTGCAGTTTACCCTTTTAAACACATAGGCGTATCCTGAGGTAAAATCACTGATAATGAAAGAGAACAGATTTGATTTTATTTCTTCTTCTCAAGTGAGTAGTCCTGCTGGCTTCAGGGAAAATTAAGCATCATTGCTGAAGTCATCAAAACTGCCTGGTTTCAGATTTTTTCAGAAACTCAACTCAGACTCTTTAATCATACAAAGAATTTTAAAGCTCTTGCGCCCAGTTTGTGCAAAATTTTCTGAGCAGCACCTTTCTGTCATGTTAAGGTAGTTTGGTGTTCTTGTTCTATGCACATCTCTAGCCAGCCAGAGCAACACCAAGTGCTTATGATTTGGATTTTAAGCCATGCAAATCCTAGCATCTGGGTATGTTTTCTCTCCGTCGCTCACACATGCAACAATTTGTCTGCATAGATGAGCATACGCTCGAACGCTTTGGCATAAACCTCTTTAAAGACAATGCCAATGCACGTATGTTAATATGAGCAAGTGCTTGGGGGCTTGCTGAGGACAACTTGTACAGTCATGACCCAACACAGGTTTGAGCCCAGACAGGTTCAGTTGGAAATGAAATTAGGGGTAACTATGCCCAGTAAGAATTTGGCCTGGTTTTGCAGTTGCTTGTGAAGTGAACTTCGCTGGGCTGTACAGACCTACAGATTAACATGAAGAATGATACATGTCCTCTGAATCCTTAACGACAAGAAATAATGGTAAGATGATGGGGCCTTGGAAGTCAAGGCAAATGCAAGACATGAGCGAATTGCTTCATTTCTGCAAGGGGCTAGCTTGGGCAGGCTGGATTTTAATTTCTCAGCTGTCCTATGGTATGAACCATGTGGCCCCTGCAGTACATGCCGAGGACAGCAGAGTCTGCCTTCCCTTTTCAGCTGGCTGGCTGATTGATTCGTTCCTCTTCTTTTTTTCAAACCAAGCTTCTTACATGCTTTGGTGAACATCTTAGTCAGTTTCTAGTACCTCTGTCGATTCTGTGTGCCTGTGTGTGCATGTGTGTGTGTGCGTGTATTGCACTTCATCTGCTTGATGCAATAATATCCTGGGGGAATGTGGAGGCTGTAAACTTCTTCATAACATCCTGTTCCTGCAACTTGAAGATATTGACTCTGAAGGGAAACAATGGCATGAATAAAATAAAAATAAAAAAAGTTAATTATCCTTTGTGTTTGTAATTTAATTAAAGATGCAGTAAAGTTTTACTGTTTTTCCAGGTGATGATGTTTAGGGCTCTGAAAAGCTATTTGTGCTGGTGAGATTAAAGTGCATTTTAAAATGTTCCCCGAGCACTTTCACATTTGTTGATAGATTTTTAAATTAAACTTTAAATTGTAATCTAAATTACCTCCAACAATTCATGGTCCCTGTAATGAACTCCCACCATTCCTGCTGTCATCTGACTATGATATACTGTAAATGGTAACTGCTCAGGGTTTTACTGAATAGTGCTTTAGTATTACTGCACTATATTAGTTGTGTACAACCCTCAAATAGAAATCAAAGCACAATGCAGGTTTGGTTTAGCATAGTAACTTTATTATTTGCTAGTCTTTAGTCTTAGTGAACACTGCTACTGCCAGTCATTTGGGACTTCATAGAATATACTTCCAAATAATTTTTTAGGCATTCCTGTCAAGGTAAAAGTATTTGCATTTTGCCAGCCAATGAGCTTTTGGACATTAATCCTTAATGGGTAAAATAAAACTAATTGGGGAATATGAGTTCAAGTGCTCATTCGTAAAGTGACCATGGCTCATTGGCCCCTGAGGCACAGTTAGAAAAAAAAACTTTCATAAATGATTGATGTAGATTCAAAGAGGAAGAGAAGATTGCAGAGGGATAGTGGAAATAATTCCCCATGGGCTGCTCCATGAGATGATGTAGGTATGCCAAGGCCAAGTTCTTTCCAAAGAACTGCTCAGAGAAGAGCAGAGTCTAACTTGCAGATCACTGATTGTCCCTGGTAGATCATATTGCCTGAGGCTCACGGACATGTTTCTGGGAAGAAAAGAAAGTCTCCACATGTAAGCTCGGCTAACATCCATGGGAAGGTCTCAAGGATCTCTGAACGTTTACACAGGTGGAAAATTTGAAGAAAAATTTATTCCCACAAAACAATTTAAAAAAAATCAATCCAACCAACAACCCTAAGAGCAAAGGTTGTAGGGAAGAACAGAAGGAGAAAATAAGCAACCAAGGACCGCTTTGCTGCAGAAGGGTACCCTGTTAGGTTCCAGCAGTCTGTCACACAGGGACTTATCTTTCATGCAAGGTTTTATCTTTCTGCTGGAAAGCTCTTGGTGGACTTTTCTTCCACACAGATACATAAACTGTAGAGATCTCAGCTTTTGGTCTCCATTAATTCCCTGTTTTAATTGCACATTATGTGAAATGAAAACCAGCTTGTTTGGTTTAATTTGATTTCTTAGCTCTCCTGCTATGAGAAAAGCGAACGCTATTTGTGTTTCCTGTTCACCTTTGCCATTCGTCATCCTTCAATGTGTCAACAGCCATGCTGGTAAACGTGATCATTAGGTTCATTGCTTTTCCTTATTCCAAGCCCCTAATTTGCGATGAGTTCTCCATTTACCCACAAAACTGTTGTACTCTTCTCCTTCAAACCTTTCCTTCCTTAAACCCCTCCACTGTTAGGCTAGCTGAAGGAAAATGAGAATGTCTATGGTGCCAGCGTGCCACAGCCACTGCTTGCCAGGCTGAGCAGCACTCTGTAGGGGTTTCCTTTTTTCCCTCCCCATCCACCTCTTACCATTTGTCTCCTGCTTACCAAAGGTAGATTGTGCCAAACTAACCTGATAGCTTCCTTTGATAAGACAGCTGATTTTCTAGTCAAAGGAAATGCATTAGTTACCATCTATCTGGACTTCAGTAATGCATTTGATACGGGGTAATGATCAGTTAAACTGGAGGGGATGGAGATGAGCAGGATTAGAGGGTGGGTCAGGAGCCCACTCAAATGGGGACGAAACTGAGAAGTGCTGAGATGGGAAATGCTGACCTGAAAGACAGTCACTCAGGAATCACTTCTGGACTGGATCTTGTTGCATATTTTCACCTGCGACTGTGGCAGAGGGAGGGAGGGAAGGAGCGACCAAGCAAGCAAACAAGCCACTGCCTTTTTGTCCTGTGTGTCCCTATCCCTGGCAATGGCTTGGAGGAGTCATGAAAATAGTGAAGAGCCCATTGAGGTGAGCATTGCCCCACAGCCTGGGCCCTTAAACAGTGCCCACTATGTTGAGAGAAAAAGTATGTGTGGGAGGGGAAAAAAAAAAGAGATCTAAGTGTAGGTAATATGGCAGTGAACAGGAAGGCATGCTCACCCAACAGACATTTATTCAGATTTCTTGTTGAGTTTTCCTTTATTATACAAACAATCTGACCAACCATGAAACAGAGCTATGAAATGAAGTGATAAAAACTATTTCTTCTCCATGCACTGCTCAGCTAACATTTTACGTTATCTGTTTGCCTCTCTCTCTTCCATTTCTTTTCTGGAAAGATACAACAACAAAAAAGGAAAGAAAAAACATGTTTTATCATGAGGCCTCAAAAGAAGGAAATTCCTACAAAAGGCATGAAAAATTCTGTAATTATTTGACACTGATGTAATAAAATATTGCCTGTAGATAAAGGTGTTGAAACCTATTACTAACGGATCAAAAACTGGTTGACCTATACATTGGGAAAGTAGCTGCAAATGAGAAGTTTCATCCAGGAAAATTATTCAAGAGAGGTAATTTCCAGCCTGTTCAATATATTTAAATATATTGCTGAGAAAATAGCCACTTTTAAAAGAGAACAATGGAAAAGTCCAAAGGTTTCGGAAAAAAAGTTTGCAAACTTAGATCTGTCAAATGTGCATTTTTGGAAGATATTTAGAAATTTCCATCTATTTAATTAATCCAAAAAAGGGTAAAAGAGAAATAGCTTGTAGTAACAGGCTTTTGCACGTGGAAGCAGTTTCTCAGTGTTGGTAGGTCCTTAGACAAAATGTACACCAACACCCCGTGGTTGGAGAGGAGCACTGGATGCGTCCTGGTTAATAGCTCCAGTGAGGTTAATTACCCAGGAGAACTCCTTATGTTGGAAACAATGACTTCTCTATCACTTGCACGCATTGAATCAAGTCAAGTCATGATATTTTAAAGAAATTATGAATTTGATGTAGAGTTTACGAAGTGAAGTTTCTTTATAGTAGGTCTGACTGAATTATCCTACTGATATATAAATCTATCAGTTTTTAAACATCTCTGTCTACTGAAGGCCTCTGCATTTATCAGTGTGCATGTTTTTAAAATGCATAATTTTATTTCCATTTTTCTTCCAGTTCAGAAATCTAAAGGATCATGTCTCTCATTTTGTACTCAGTTTTTGTCATTGAAGACAGAGCCACCAGAAAGCATTCCTCAGCTCTGAAAAGCAGAGGCCATGCTAAGCAATCCCCTGTACCTACACACAGAGCCTACGCACCCTTTGCAAAAGACAGAGAGCAGGATGCTGCTTTTGTGAAGAAAGTGAGACTGCAGCGGTAAGAAAAACTGCTCTATTTTGCCTATACTTCTCCTTAAAAAAAAAAAAATCAATATAAATTCAAGTGAATATCTGCTTTCAACTTTTTTTTTTTTTTAAAAATAAATGCTGAAACTGTTATTTCAGCTCTGTATTCTTGATGAGGAGCAATTGATAGGTTAATTGCCTTCCTATTCCCACTGAATTGAATAGGAGTGCGTCTGCAAGTACCGGGTCAGCCCTGTGAGTAAAGTGTTCATTGTTCACTGCTTACAGAATCCCTGTACTATGACAGTAAATATTGTTTTCTCCCAAGCTTAAAAAAGACAACTCCAGTTTTTCTGTTTCACTGGGAAAGGCCACTTCTTTAAAAAAAGTAAAATTAATGAAAAAAGGAGAAAGACAATTTTTTGGCAGGGCTGAGGCGGGGATAAATCTTCCTTTCTCTAGTTTGTGAAGTCGAACTTTCCTCATTTTATGCTACATGCAGGCAGGCATTCCTCTGTTATAATTCTATCCCCAATTTGTAATGTAAATATTTTTTCTCTCAAATGCCTACAGGGTTATTACCGATGACAGAGTGCTTTGAGCATTCCCCCTAAAGGATGATTCTTTTTTCCCCATTTGAGAATAACTGAGAAATGCCCTGCAATGAATCTGGTGAATGGATATGTATTGCTGTTTTACATGTTGCTATCTATAGATTGCTAGTCCTAATTTAAGGTGGGATGCAGATAACAAACTTCACAGTGTAAAACAGGATATAATCTCCCACTAATAGAAATTCATATTCCATATTGTACATCAGGCTGTTGACGTTTAAAATGCTGCAGCGGTGCTAACATTAGAATTCAGAGATATTTGTTAACGCTTCTCTTGAGACTGTTCATACATACACACCCTTGAAGAGATAGCACAAGCTTCAAAATGAATTTGTCGGTGAGGCTTTGGAGCCCTGTTCTATTCATATATGGTTTCATTTTTCTCAACATGACCTTTGGTTCGCAGCAGCGATGGCTTTCGTTTGCTACCAGTTTTGAGGCAGCAGCTTCAAGGGAAAATGAGGCCGTGTCTTTTTTAGCTCTTAACAAAACTGTGGTCTTGTAGCGAACAGAGAGATCATATCACCCTCACAAAGTGATACATGCAGGTTAAAGATGTCTGCCCTGTTTCATGGGAATGCAGGTCTCTCGGACTGCCTGATTTCAATAAAAATGAACGTGAAAGTATGGAAATGTACAGAGAATAAGCAACTTCATGCATAATAGACCTTTACTATTTTTATTATCAAGGAAGAAAAATAGAGGTTAGAAAAATGAATGTTTTGATACTTTTGTATCGAAAGGTATTAAAGGTATTAAAAAGGTATTAAAAATATGAAAGGTTGTTTTTTATAAATGTGGTTAAGACAGAATGATGATAATTAAAAATACTGCTAGCAGCACTCCCACATCAATAACGGTATACCATGGATTTTTTAGTCTTGTTTCATTTTGACTGTTGCTAGTAGTGCCTACTGTACCTCAAATGACAAATATTTCTATTCTAATCCTATCCTCATCATGTTCTTGAGCACGAAATATGTCCCCAGATTATCTATTTATATGCCTTTCAATACATAGAGGGAATAAAATCCTCCTGTAATAACATATATGAATTTTAATAACAAAAATACAGTTTTAAAAACGTATCTAAATGTATTCTAAATTATTTTAACTGTTTTATAGTATTTGCTGTCTTGGCTGTTGCCAAGTGCTGAAAGGCTGAAGGGAATCCATAATTCTTAAATTAAAATAATTCTGCATTTCTTTTAAACAGAGGATAGGAAAAAATGGCTAAAGTTTATATGACAGTAGTAACTTCTCTTAGAATGAATACCTTACCGTATTTGAAAATAAACACCCAGGCTGGAAAAATTTGAAAGGAAAATTTCAACTGTAGGCTGTAAAAAATGTGTTTGTATCTGCAGAAGTTAAACGATGCTGCACAGTGCGCATGCTTCTGGCTAGTTAAAAGCCTGTCCTGCAGACACTGATATTCTTGAGTGGCTGTACTCCCCCGAGTAGTCCAATTCAGGGCAGCATTGCTACACACAGAAGTAGTAATTTCCATTAACTGGTGTTTTTAAGTCGAGCAATGGTAACAGCAAGGACGTGGTATGGTTAAGGTTGATGACCATGTGAGACGCACAATTTGAATATAGGAGTAGATGTGAAGCAATAATTCAGAAGGTGTGCAAACTAAATAGGTGGTGCTGACATAATAACCTTTCTCTACGCAATTGGAAAGATGGCTTGATTGGTTATTTACTTCTCTCCTTTTTCCTCCCACCATTTTAAAATCTTTTAGAAAATGGAACACAAGACCAAAAGTAAACTTGCTCCCAAAACATTCACATTGAACAGTGCTCAAAGTATACGAGAGTTCTTAGGTAGAGTAACAAATGAACACTATATTTAAAAGTAAATACAAAGCATGACAAATGCCTGAGATGGGCTGTTATGGAGTCAAGTGAGGGGCTGGGAAATTACACTTTTCGTGTGGGGAAATTCTAGAGGCACAATAATGAAATTAGCATCTTCATGTATGTATATGGATAAACCGAAGCTACGAAACAGATGCTTTAGCAGGGGAGTTGGACTCGATGATCTCTAGAGGTCCCTTCCAACTCTGACAATTCCGTGATTCCGTGATTCTGTGATTCCGTGAACTCATGTACACAGAAATATGCCCAGTCAGATGCCAGGCTGAATTTTTAGCATTTAACTTCAGCAACTAAGTTTGAAGAAGATGGCTTGTGGTTGGTGGGCTCTTTAAAGGATTTATCACAAGTCCAAAATATGTTCCTGCTAAAGTTACCATTAGACTTCCCATTCATTTTGACAAGAGCAGAGTACTTTTGAAAATCCCATTACAACATATGTGCATATATTCATCTTCTAAAGAAGACACAGATCCCCAAGTT